>JARQOD010000006.1:140930860-141028910 GCA_033576555.1 Oophaga sylvatica
TTGGAAGCTGCTGAATCTTGCCCTTCCCCTGCTCTCAAAAGACATTTTTTGCTTTTATTTTTGTGTTGTTTTTTGCATTGTTCCTGCATTTGTGGAGGTAAGCCGGCCCCCTCCGGGGGTTGTGCCCCTCTATTTTTATTGAGCCTCTTTATTTTTTCTTTTTGCCTTTTCCCAGTTTTTTCAGTGGCTGCGGCTTGTTTTGTTACACCAGAGAACAAATTTTTGGGTGGAGAGGTCGTGGATCTCGGGTTTTTTTGTAATTAGTAGAGTTGGTATTTTTTAGGCAAAGTGCCACGTTAGGAATATTTGCTTTTTTTTCCGCCGGGAAAAACGCGTCAAAAAGCATGTTTTAAAGACCCTTTCATTTAGAATGAATTCCAAAATTTTTTTGGGCACATGGGGGTTTTTTTTCCTCGAAAAAAACGCATTGGGGAAAAAATTAGCAATTTTCCCCATTAATTTTGGGGAAATTTCTGCGTTTTTCCCGCTATTTTTTTGACTAAAAAAGTTCAGGAAAAAATTGCAGTAAAAACGCGTCAAATCCGCGCAAAAATCGCACAAAATCCGCGCAAAAAAACGTGCGTTTTTGCCACGAAAAAAGTCCGGTTTTGCTCAGGAATATTCTGCAAACATTCTGCAAACGTGTGCACTTAGCCTTAGGTTTTTTGGGATTGCAGTAAGTGTCCTTCCTATCCTTTTCTGTCAAGGAAGATTGGGCCCCAGCGTTTGCTCATACTATTTTTTGTCTGTGTTTGTTTTTCCTCTTGTCTAACCGCCATTACATGTTTGGGGGCTTCCTATGTTCTTTGGGGATCTGCTCCGGGGCAGATAGTTTTCCTCTTATTATCTTTAGGTGTAGTTAGCTTCTCAGGCTGTGACGAGGCGTCTAGGACCAACGTAGGTACGCTCCACGGCTGCCTTTAGTTGTGGTGGTTAGTCAGGGTACTGCAATCCAGTAGATTCCATCCTCTCTGGTGTATTGCCGTTTTTGCCTGCTCTCCTCAGCTACCAAAACATAACAATACATATTTTACAACAATACAAATAGATAAATATTCACACTTGTTCCATGACCAAATGGTGGTTTAAAGGGGTAAGACTCTCATCCCCTTGCAAGGTGATCGCTCACATGCAATTTGCAGACTTGTGGTCATGCATTGACTGACGTTCCTCCTGCTTCACTTAATTTCAAATGAGAGCAAAGAGAGAAGGAGGAGGAACAACAGTTGGCACATGACCACAAGCTTGCCCTCAATCTGAATTCTCTATCAGTATGTCTTTGGAGTGTGGGTTGCAAACACAGGGAGATCATACAGACCTCTCGTGCATGTTGTTTTTTTAAGGAGGGGGGATTTGAACCCAAGTGATGCAAGGCAATAGTACTAACCACTGAGCCACCATGCTGCACAATTTTTTTTACATGACCATACTTCCAGGATAGCAGTTTGGATCCCTGACTACTGGATGCCGCACCTGCTGTACAGTTCTCTATATCAAGCGTCATAGCAGCTGATGTGTCTTCCATAACTGGAAAATGTGAGAACCATTATTTTTGAATACGTGACTGTCAAGATGATATCACCCTGTTTCACATTCTCCTTTAGACTCTAGCTTCCATATTTTAGACCAAAAACAGTTGTGCAACTTGTCTATGATTTGATGTCTTATGATGACTATTTTAAAGCTAAAGGAATCTGCCTCCCTGACCTTTTAGGGTCATCACAACACAATACCAGACCCCAATCAGAGGGTAATAAAACCTTCACTCCTTATCTATGAACTAGTCATATTTATGTTAATCCCTCTGCCATAATGACAGTTCTGCTTCATGTCACTTGTCCTACCTATTGCATTTTTTCTGTGCTATTTTGTGTATAAATATGTGATTCTTCAGATGTTGTATTAGTCTATGCCTGATGAAGAGACCTGAGTAGTCTCGAAAGCTTGCAATTTGTTACCATCTTTTCAGTTAGCCATTAAAAGGTATCAACCACTGAGGACTCTCAAGTCTAAATATTTTTCTATCTACTGGCTAACACGGTACGAAGATACACATCTTTCCTATATCAAAATGGAGGATACCAGAATGTACCGCATCTTTATGGAACTGAAACCACTTCTGAAGAAACGTGCACAAATGGACAGCGACATTTTTTTCTTATCTAAATGCAAAAAGGAGAATCTAATTCCCAAAGGACTCTGGATTACAAACCCAATTCTTCACACCTACAATACCCATTATGCACAAAACCTTTGTCACAGGACTTCTGAAAGACTAAGGAACCATCTTTTGCATGTCTGCTACAGCATAAGGAGTAAAGTCCAAGGACAATTGGAAACTCTGAGGAAAACACTTACAGAAAGCACAGAGCAAAAATTACAACAATACTACAACAAACTACGGACCTTTCTGATTCAAAACAAGGAAAAGAAACTACACAGATTGCGCCTCCATTCCGGACTCTATACAAACAGATACAAAACAAAACCAAAACCTGACAACTCTGACAACCACTCCATTCCAGACACAAAAGCATCTAACTGTGTCATCAATCTCTCAGATTACAAACCCAGCAAAGTGGAGCTTGCCGTGCTTTCTAGAGGACTCTCATTTTGTCCTACTAAGGCCCTGGATAAAACCGAACTCTGCAGTGATATGGAACATTTTTTCAGGAGACTGCGCCTGAGGGAATACTTCAATGATACAGAAGATTCAGATAACACTCGGACTGAAGGAAGAGGGATCCCAATAACCAAGAAGAGGTCAGACTGGACACCTCCACCTGGACGTAACCCTCATTTGGATAAATATATAGACTCATTCAGACATTTGATAAAATCCACCATCATAGCCACCAACAAGAGACAAGCCTCCAACATCAGTGCCCAGGAGAGAAAGGCCATACAGTCTCTGAAAACCAACAAAGAAATCATCATTAAACCTGCTGACAAGGGAGGTGCAATAGTCATGATGAACACATCAGACTATATGAAGGAAGCAAACAGACAACTTACGGACACACGCTACTACAGAAAACTGGAGTCGGACCCTACACAGGACTATTACAAGGAACTAAGCAAGTTGGTATCTTGTCTGTCTGACAAATCCATAAGAGCTGATGACCTGATACCAGAAAGTCCAAGAACAGGACATTCTACATGCTTCCCAAAATCCACAAAGCCGGAAATCCAGGGAGGCCGATTATTTCATGTGTGGACACCCTTACTGAGCAAGTATCTGGATGGGTAGAGGGTGTTCTTAAACCCCTGGTAAAGGATACACCCAGCTACATTCAGGACACAACTGACCTACTGAATAAACTAGCAGCAATAGGTTCTCTACCAGAAGGAACCATCCTGGCCACCATGGATGTGGAATCTTTGTACTCTAATATCCCACACCAGGATGGATTAAATGCCTGCAAAGTCTTCATGGGAAACACCGGGAATGATGCTGATTCTGTGGTGAAACTCACAAAATTCATCCTCACCCACAATTACTTCGAATTTGACAACAAGATCTATCTTCAGGAGACTGGCACAGCTATGGGAAGTAAAATGGCTCCACAGTATGCAAATCTTTTCATGGCCAAGCTTGAAAGCGAATTTTTGTCCTCCTGCCCCATCAGGCCTCGGGCCTACTACCGCTACATTGATGACATTTTAATCATCTGGACGGAGTCTGAACAACAGCTAAAGACGTTCCATGAACAGTTCAATCAATTTCATCCCACCATCAACTTAACACTTAACTACTCCAGCACTGAAATTAACTTTTTAGACACCACCATTAAGCTAAAGAACAATGAAATAGAGACATCCCTGTATCAGAAGCCAATCGACCGTCCAACATATCTTAAATGGGACAGTTTCCATCCTAAACACATAAAAAACTCTATTGTCTACAGCCAAGCCATCAGATACAACCGTATATGTTCCAACCCCATGGATAGAGATGAACACCTTGGTCGCCTCAGAAAGACTTTTTGAACCAGGGCTACCATCCAAGAACAATTGAAAACCAAATTACAAGAGCCACCAGAATATCAAGGAATCACCTGCTACATTACAAAGCTAAAGAAGAAAATAACCGGGTGCCTCTAGTGGTCACCTACAATCCAAGTCTGGAGATGCTAAGGGGAGCTGCACGGAAACTACAACCTTTACTACAAAAAGATGCCCGATTACAATCCATATTTCCAGACCCCCCACTACTATGTTTTAGGCAGCCCCCAAATCTAAGAAGCATCATTGTCAGAAGCTCCCTGTCCTCCCCAACAGCTGCAGGAACCTTTCCTTGCAGACAAAAGAAATGCAAGACCTGTACATCTATAATGACCACGGACAGGATAAAGATCCCCAACTCCCATCAGGACTACAAGATACCAGGTACTTTCAGCTGCATCACATCTAATGTGGTGTACCTAATTATATGTACTAAATGTCCAACTGGGGGTCTGTATGTGGGGGAGACCGGGCAAAAACTGAGAACAAGGATGAATTCTCATCGCCACACGATAAGAGAAAAAAGAATGGATTTACCTGTGGCCAAACACTTTTGTATGCCCGGTCATAGCATGACAGATATGGAATTACTTGTATTAAAATCTAACTTCAAATCTGAGAAGGATAGAAAAGTCTGGGAATATAAACTTATGATGACCTTTGACACTCTTAGTGCTGGGATGAATATATCCCAGAGTTTTATGTCGTTCTACAACAATTAAGGAATCTGCCTCCCTGACCTTTTAGGGTCATCACAACACAATACCAGACCTCAATCAGAGGGCAATAAAACCTTCACTCCTTATCTATGAACTAGTCATATTTATGTTAATCCCTCTGCCATAATGACAGTTCTGCTTCATGTCACTTGTCCTACCTATTGCATTTTTTCTGTGCTATTTTGTGTATAAATATGTGATTCTTCAGATGTTGTATTAGTCTATGCCTGATGAAGAGACCTGAGTAGTCTCGAAAGCTTGCAATTTGTTACCATCTTTTCAGTTAGCCATTAAAAGGTATCAACCACTGAGGACTCTCAAGTCTAAATATTTTTCTATCTACTGGCTAACACGGTACGAAGATACACATCTTTTCTATATTTTAAAGCTGTGATTTTGCCAAGTTGCAAAGTTGTTGCATGCAAGGCTTAATTGTCATTAAATTCTTTGCTGAAACCTTAAAACTTTTCATGCTACAGATACATGTCAGATGTTTGTTCTGTGGGATCTCTATTTAGAGACCTTTACTAATCACTAAAAGATGAGAGGCAGAAGTACTAATTTGCTGATTGGCTCTGCTTTACTCAGAAATCAAAATGAGCTTTGAGTTTACAGATTGGAGTGAGCAACACGTGCATTCATAGAAAATATTTTTCCATTACATGTCAAAGGGGTCCATGGGCGTTTTTACTATCTATTGTGTGATGACACTAGAATTCAGTCATACCAGACACTTCTCTATGTATCTGAAAGAAATTGCAGCCTTGCATCTTAAAGTAAAAGTTTTTCAATTTTATATTAGTGATGATACTACAGTGGTTAACTGGCTAACATTTTCATCCTTTATGGCATCACCATCTGTGATGGGCTGGCATGATGCTTGATTTTCCTTAAGGCTATGGTTCCACGGTCCGGAACCATAGCGCTTTTGACGGAGCGGAAATTCCGCTCCGTCTAAGCCCCGCCCCCTTTATGACACGCGATCTTTCCGGAGGTGTTCAGGACACCTCCGGAACACCTCCGGAAAGAGCGCAGGGCTACATAGCCCTGTGTTAATTATGTTGCGGCGACGCACCGTCGCCGCAATGCGCGAGGACATGCTGCGGTCTAAAAAGACGCGCCGCATGTCCGTTTACGCAGGTTTGCCACCTGCGTATTGTTACGCATAGTGGAGACGGGATTTCTTGAAATCCCCTCCACTATGCTGTAACATCTGGACGCTGCGTGTTTGGCGCTGCGCCAGCGCACAGCGCCAAACACGCAGCGTTTCCTGACCGTGGAAACTCACCCTTATATGACTTTCAGGCTATGGTTCCACGGTCCGGAACCATAGCGCTTTTGACGGAGCGGAAATTCCGCTCCGTCTAAGCCCCGCCCCCTTTATGACGCGCGATCTTTCCGGAGGTGTTCAGGACACCTCCGGAACACCTCCGGAAAGAGCGCAGGGCTACATAGCCCTGTGTTAATTATGTTGCGGCGACGCACCGTCGCCGCAATACGCGAGGACATGCTGCGGTCTGAAAAGACGCGCCGCATGTCCGTTTACGCAGGTTTGCCACCTGCGTATTGTTACGCATAGTGGAGACGGGATTTCTTGAAATCCCCTCCACTATGCTGTAACATCTGGACGCTGCGTGTTTGGCGCTGCGCCAGCGCACAGCGCCAAACACGCAGCGTTTCCTGACCGTGGAAACTCACCCTAATACTCCTACTGCAGTTAAAGCATCACCACATGGAAGCCCAGTATAAAGCTGTGTGTCCACAAGAAGCAGATCATTATTATCCATGTGATGGTCTGTTCTTAATCTGATTGCTTGAGTGGATACTGAACTTCAGCACTGCTTTGTTCTGGTCCCTGCTTCTGCAGTAGTGCTAGCGAAAAGATGATTTTAAAATAAAAAAATATTAAACATGATCAGCATTTATCTCCACCAGGTGTATGGTAAAGTTGACTGGATGATGGGGAAGAAAAAACTTGGTGATTCCTAGGAAATTCAAGTGAAACGACAAGCCTGTGTATGACTTTAGAATCAGCTACCTTCTAAAGCTTAATTCACATGTCAATGTCCACAGTCCATATGCGGGATTACAGACTGTCCCCAAACCCAACAGCCCCATGGGCTTTAAGGACGTGTCCATAGGGCTGTTCATCCAGGAGAGCTGCAGTGGATCTGGATATTTTGCAACATACATGTGTAAAGGGACAGCCGCGGGGCTGATACACTGGAAGCTGTGTGGTGTTTTACCTCTGTAGTGTCTATACTTCAAAGGTGTTCTCCTCCCGTGAGGGAGCGTACAGAGCAATTAGAGTCAGAGTCCAGAATCACGTCAAAGAGTTCTGCTTTATTTTCCTCTGGGCACAGCACACCCAAGACACTATAAGCACTTCTTACATGATACCAGCAATACATTCTTCACAATTCTGCATTTTCTTCTCTGCTACACAAGAATGGACCGCTAAGTATTGACGGGACGAGGAGCCCGGTGAAAGCGGCACTTTGATCTCTTCCCGTGGAGACACTTTAATCCAGCATAAGAAAGAGACATCTACTAGGTCGTCCACCCCTCTCTGGTTATCCTGCCCGGATACTTCTGATGGCCCATTCGCTTCTACGCTCATGCACGACCTCTTCTGCTGAGCGTTCCCTCAGTGGTTCTTCCACTGGACTACTGCTACATAAGCCCACTCTCTTTGGGCTCACGTTTCCCACAGTAAATCCTTCACCGGCTTCTTAAGGGGTTGCTGGTCCCCTCTTCTCCCTACCCTATGCTCAGGGCCCAGGAACGTGCACGTTCTCACACTAGCAAGGTCCACCCCCAACTAACTCCCGCTAAGAGGAAGTCTTCCTGACAGATTCCTGCTTGGAGGCAATCTTTCCCTAGCAACAAGTCCCTAACTATTGTTCCTATAGGACTGGATGTGCTCAATGCCCCCCTCTAATGACCAAACCAAATAACTGCTTTGACTTATTTTTTCTAACATTCTAACTGGATCTCTAACGTGACCCCTCACAACTACAATTAACCCATGAATATGTACACTATTCTCCTAGTGCCCTCCTCTAATGACCCCCAGAATGCACTAACTACCTTTCACTCAACCCCCCCACACATATATATATATATATATATATATATATACATAACATATACAAGGCATATACTTACACGGGTGAACACACTTAAAGGGGATGAAACCTTAAAGGGTTAATACCCTTTCACATGAACGGTAAAGCATGTACCGTATGTGTGAATTTACCCTTAGTCTTCTGTTAGAATACTTGGTTGTCTTTTCTGGATTTTTTTAGAACAGAAAGAGCTTGTGATTTACAATTACAAATACTAAAAATCACATAGTTGGAATTATCTGGCCTTTAACAGAATGGTTAAGAAGTTGAATGTATAAGAACATTGCAAGAGTTATTACTTCATACAGGACAGCCTATAGAGAAGGCTATTTGGAAAAGAAAGTGCCTATAAATCATCTAGAAACATTAATTTGTAGTCTCATTTTCCCATATAAAGCTCTGCTCTGCTTTTAGTAATAGATAATAAGACACATAACACATTTCAGCACTGGCAGTAAGCCATTTCTGTCTAATGAGAAAAAGAAGGCAGACAACTGAGGGCGTAAATTGAGGTAGTATTGGCATACAAGCAATTTTTAGCTGGGTATGAGTGGCTTTGCAGTACAATCAGTATTCTTCATTAGTGACCTGTTTGTTATATGGTACAACAGTGGCAATCACATAGACAGGGTTCAGGAGCTGTTTACTTCAGTTGTAAGATAGTTGTTCAGGATTCTACTTTAACAACATATTCGCAAATCAAAAGATGTTGAAGCAACAGAAACTTTCATAAATTTTCCTTGCTACAATAGGTTACTTTATTTTTTTCATACAGCTGTGGCATAACATACTTTCATGGTTTCAGTTTACGCTTTTGAATATAAAAGTTTAATGGTTGCAATACACACTGGAGAACATTACACTTGATGTTGGTGGCACAGAACTGTGTTTCAGCAATTCAGGCTCCTTTCACGTTGCGTTCTTGCCCACATTCACTGGTCCAGTCAGGGCATGCACAACCGCATAATGGGACTCAAGCAGAAGACAGCATCTAAATTTCTGCCTCCAGTAGCAGTATACGCCCAAAAAAGATGCACGTTAGAGCATACGTTGAATCTGTTCCATACGCCTGAATCCCGTTTTGCAGGGGTACAAACGCAAGCCATGATGGGCTACTTAATGTGGGCAAGAACACAATGTGAAAGAGGCCTTAGAGAGAATTCTAGACAGTACTGTCTTCATACTGCTCTATGAAATTTCACTTACTGAAAGAGAGAGCTCAAGGGCAACTTGGTTATATCAAATTTTGACAGCTAAACAGGAGAAGAATCTGAATTGTCCACCACTTAACAGGACTGAAATATCTAGACCAACTCACAAGCTAAGCCTAAACTTGCACATTCGTGTTTTCTGAGTATGGACCATGATGCATGAACTGACCACAGGTCCCCTGACTTGAACTTGACTGCCTATAAGTTCAGTTCAGGAGGTCGACAGCTGAGTGGTGTATTGTAGTCCATACTCAGACTGCAAAACATAGATCTGTAAATCTGGCTCCAGACTACAATCAAACAAATGTATTATACTATTTGCATGCAGACTATAATGCTTGGACCAAGTGCACATGAGGCTATTACTTTGGGTTAGGAAACCAGGAGTTGACACAGCCATTATGGTTCATACATGGACCAAATAATAGGTATGTGTGAACATAGCCAATTTCCTCCACATCTTTATGCACACAGCACCTTCTAGGCTGACAGATTATAACAAGGTCCATCATTAGCCTCCTATGGTTGATGTTTTTCACAACCCAAACCAAAATGGCTTTCTTATTGGCTGAAGAACATATCACCATGGAATTGGTGTGGATTTCTCACCCTTTGAATTGGAAAGAGAAATATTCACAGCAATATTGAACACTTTTCATGCAAACCTGCATGCAAGACATGCAAACTTTACAGTGGTTTTGTTAGTGGCATAAAATGACCATACATATTAATCCACTCCGTGGGCAACTGGCACATAACAGAACGTTAATTGAAATCATGAAGTGGGGCTAGAAGCATACTGCACTATCATTTTTATGGAAAAAAAGTTTTAGTTGAAGGTTTCGTAGTTCTAAAACATTGTCAGAAGCTATAACTGTGATACATTAATAGCCTACATAGTAAAATAGGCATCCTTCAGTCTGCTAAGCAAGGCACTTATATTGGCATGCAGTCTAAAGAACAAATGTCAGTACTTATGCCTGGCACTTACTTTTATCAGATACAGTACTTGAGAAATAAGCAATGCAGATTTAGTTCTTCATGTTTGTATTGTAATTACTGTTGTTTTAAACTCTGCAGATTGCTCCAAGTCCTAACCTCTGTTTACTCTGGGACTTCTAATTTTCCAATTAAATGATTGCAATTTCAATTTAGTATCAATCACAGAACATTCCTCTTGTTCTTGTATTTGACCTTGAAATCCAACACATTTTTTTAGTGCAAGGTTGGAAAGGCATATTTCAACAGGGATCAGAAGAAGAAACAATAACTTTGGGAAGAAAATTAATCTTTTAAAATCTATTTCCATTTTTTTTAAACAGTCTAAAATAATTTAACCACTTAACAACCACTGTTACTCCTTTTTACAGTGACAATTTAAGGGGCACTATTTTAAATTGCCATTAAGAAACAATTCTCTAGAGCAGTGTTTCTCAACTCCAGTCCTCAAGGCCCCCCAACAAGTTAACAAGTCATGATTTGTGGATATCCTATAGAGAGAACCTATGGAAATTCCTGATGTCTTGCTAATAATTCCATTATCTGTACTAAAGAAATTCTGAAAACATAATCAGTTATGGGGCTTTGAAGACTGGAGTTGAGAATCATTGCTCTGTCTAGAGCATTGTGCACCAAGTTTGATCCCAGTTTTCAAAAAGACATATACTGTTTTGCCCACAGTAGCGTGGGCAAAACAGTATTTTACAAAAATAGTGTAAAGAGCTGAGTGCTGTAAATGTAATGCAGGTAAACGGATGCAGTAACGCAAAGACGCAGAGCAAGGGTTAACAGGAGTGCGATTTAATTAACAATAATGAACTCCTCACAGGGAGATAACAGAAAGGGGGAAAACAGGTTCAACAGTGTAATTGTGGTTCAACGCAACAGTCTTTCTATCAACTTTAGCTTATCATGACTCCCCTGTCCTTTAGTCACTTGCAGTCCGATGGATGA
Source organism: Oophaga sylvatica (assembly GCA_033576555.1). Taxonomy (NCBI): domain Eukaryota; kingdom Metazoa; phylum Chordata; class Amphibia; order Anura; family Dendrobatidae; genus Oophaga; species Oophaga sylvatica. The sequence goes on from JARQOD010000006.1 coordinate 140,941,877, forward strand.
TGGAATGCTGGCGGAGGCCGACAATACATCTTCAGGCTTTTCCGCCCAACACTCAGTCACGCTTCTGGCAGCAGCAGGGGGTCACCAGTTTTGCCTGCTGAGCTCCTATTCCATTGAACTGCAGAGCCTAAGCATGAAGCTCTGCACAAGTCTCTACTCGGCATGTGCTCTCCTGCGCACCTGCCAACAACTGAATGCACGCACCAAGGGTCCACGATGTCTCACTTGGCGCTCATCCCTCATTACACCCGCAGGTACCTGAATACCTGTGCCTCACTGCTTCACTCGGACTCATCTCTTTGTGCACCTAACAGTACCCCTGAGTCCTTACTGACACCATCCCAGGTCTCTGCTCTGTGCTTCAACTCGCTCCACAGTGAGCAGCCGGTCCCTGCTCTCTCTTTCTGTCATGTGTGCATTGCCACGAAGATCGTCGCGGTTGCACATTTTGACTTCTCACAGCTGAGCTGCTGTTTCTTTGTGTTTGGCAGCTAGGGAGTTAATTCTGTCTGTGCTCGGTGCTGGGACTGGGTGCAGTTTCTCCCGGCTGCAATTGTTTATTTGTTGATTGGTTTCCTTTAAATTCCTGGTTGTCTGCTTGGGGAGTTGCCAGTGAAACCTTCATGCAGACCACAGATAGGAATGAATCTGTATAGACTTTAGTTGTGAGCTCCTTAGTTGTTCTAAGCTCAACTTGGTTAGAGTTTATTTCCCAGACCATTTATGTTCCTTTGGTGTTTGAGTGTGTATGCAAGCGAGTGTTATCCTGTCTGTCTTATATGTCTAATCTGTGTATTTAGCTAAGATCAGCCCATATCCCTTTGGTGGTAGTCAGGATCCTTCTTAGGACTGATTACAGGGTTCAGGGTCTGATAGGAGACAGGGTTAGGTTGGTGACTTGGACCTCTGAACCATTATCAGTACCTCCAAGGTGAGGGATTAGTTAGGACCCCAGTTTAGGGTCAGGTTAGATCCCGGTCCACCTCTTTCCTGTTTCAGCTCATCAAGTCCTCAAGATTAACCCTGAGTTCAGCAGATATCGTGTCAGGTAAATCTATTCTATACTTACATGCTGATGTTGCTATACTAGTTGTTGTATAGAGTGTTGTTCCTGTATTAATAGTTTACTGACATTGTATACATATCATTAGACAGCGTGACATTTTCACTGGCCATAAAAATTATCTCCAGTTACCATGGATCCAGTAGCCCAGCTGGCTCTGCAGTTGCAGGGATTATCCATGGAGCTGACGGACATTAAGTCCAAAGTTTTGTCTCCCCTGGAGCAAACCAGAGTTGAACCTAAGGTTGCTCTCCCGGACAGGTTCACTGGTGGGCGAGACAAATTTTTCACCTTCCGGGAGGCATGTAAATTGTATTTTCGGCTTCGGCCTCGATCATCAGGGAGTGAGGAGCAGAGAGTGGGAATTGTTATCTCACTTCTGCAAGGGGACCCTCAATCCTGGGCATTTTCCATTCCTCCGGGATCCCCGGCTCTACTGTCTGTAGATCAATTTTTTACTGCCCTGGGATTGGTATATGATGACCCAGATCGGGTCTCTCTTGCTGAGACAAAATTACGTAAGATACAGCAGGGAGATCGTCCGGCAGAGGAATTTGCTTCTGAGTTTCGTAGATGGGCCACAGATACTCAGTGGAATGACCCAGCTCTTAGGAGCCAGTTTTGTCATGGGCTTTCTGATAAATTAAAAGACGTTTTGGCTCAGTATGAGTCTCCTCCTTCTCTGGAGGCTGCTATGGCCTTAGCTATCCGTACTGATAGACGGCTTCGGGAGAGGGGTGAGGTAACCCCACTCCCTGTTGTTTCTCCACCTACCACTAAAGTCCCTTATGTTGAGGTTCCCCTTGTCTGTTCGGATGAGCCTATGCAGTTGGGAGGGACATCATTTCGTAGGAGGGGATTGGCGGTACGCCGCAGGACTAGAAGATGTTTTTTCTGCGGGAAAGAGGGACATTTTGTTGGAGAATGTCCATCCCGTGCCTTGTTGAGCCAAAAGTTGCCGGAAAACTGTTAATCCCAGGTTGTGTGGTGGACGACAACCTGGGAGTATGTATTTCATCCGCCAGTTCTTCTCAGTTCCTTGTACCAGTGGAGGTGGTAGTTGGTACGAGAGTGGAGAGATTGTCTGTTCTTCTTGATAGTGGTTCCGGGGCTAATCTGGTTGACGCTCAGTTTGCTCAGGCTCAAGGTATGCATCTGAGTGTATTGGTCAAACCGATCCCTATATTCTCCATTGACGCCAGGCCTCTCGGCCAAGGTAGCTTTGTTCATGAGGTTCATAACATTGACTGTTGTGAATGGGTTTGAGATGAGTTCTGAGCAGAGGCTCCCTCTGGTGGTTACAAGCGGTACTAGTGAGGACTGGGAATCAGGTGTTACTGATTGGTCTTATTTAGGGGAATCATTTTCCCATCAGGGTTGCCGGTGATCAATTGTTCTGGTCTGAATCCTTCTTTCCAGTTTCCCTTGTAGCCTGCTGTGTCGTGTCTGCATCTCCTGCTATCAGATAAGACAATTTCTTATTTTGTGTTTTTGCTATATTTTTGCATTTGGTCCTGCACTTCTGTGGGGGCCTTCTGGGTCCCCTCCGGGGGTTTTTGCCCTCTCAGTTTGGTTCAGCCACTGTGTTTTGTACTTTTGCTTTTTCCAGTTTTTTCAGTGGCTGCTGTTTTTGTTACACCAGAGAGCTAATTTAGGTGGTAGAGGTCGTGTGATCTCAGGTGATTTTGAAATTAGTAGTGTTGGTGTTTTTCAGGGTTTTCTGGGATTGCAGTAAGTACCCTTCCTGTCCTTTTCTATTTAGATAGTTTGGGCCCCAGCGTTTGCTCATACTATTTTCTTTCTGTGTCAGTATTTCCTCTTGTCTAACCGCCATTACATGTTTGGGGGCTTTCTATTATCTTTGGGGTTCTGCTACGGGGCAGATAGCTTTCCTATTTCTATCTTTAGGTGTAGTTAGTTTCTCAGGCTGTGACGAGGCGTCTAGGACCAACGTAGGAACGCTCCACGGCTGCCTCTAGTTGTGGTGGTTAGTCAGGGTACTGCAATCTCATAGATTCCAACTGCTCTGGTGTATTTCCTTTTTTACCTGCACTCCTCAGCTACCGTAACATAACAGTATCACCGGCCTAAAAAAAATTGTATGGTACTCACAGAAGGGAAAAAATATTTTGAAGGAAGAAAAGTTGTCAGAGATATTTTTCTGTTCGTTGCATTTTTTTTTTTTTTTTCTTTTTTTTTTTCCCTCTGTATCTCTGGGTGCTGGGGAGGATCTTTTCTCCCAATGGAGTTTGCACAGTTGTCTGGCCGTGTGGATCAGCTTGCCACTGAGGTTCGGAGTATTGCTATCTATCTTGCTGGGTTGCCTGTTGTGGAACCTAGGATCCCCATGCCAGATTTGTTTTTAGGGGATCGAGCTAAGTTTCTGAATTTCAAAAATAATTGTAAATTGTTTTTTGCCTTAAAATCTAAGTCCTCAGGAAACGCAGCGCAGCAGGTTCAAATTATCATCTCTCTCCTGCGCGGCGATCCTCAGGATTGGGCTTTTTCCCTGATACCTGGGGATCCTGTTTTGAGTGATGTTGATGCATTTTTTCAGGCTTTGGGGTTATTGTACGATGAGCCTAATGTCACTGATCAAGCTGAAAAAGCCTTGTTGGCATTAAATCAGGGGCTTGATGACGCTGAGTTATACTGTCAGAGATTCCGTAGGTGGGCAGTCCTGACCAAATGGAATGACGACGCTTTGGCGGCCCTTTTCCGGAAGGGTCTGTCGGATAATGTAAAGGATGTTATGGTGGGATTCCCTGTCCCCTCTGGTCTCAATGATTCTATGTCATTGGCGATTCAAATTGACAGACGTTTGCGTGAGCGGAGAAGTATGCGTGGAGTGGTGTTGCCTTGTGAGCCAGCTGCTGAGTCCATGCAGTGTGATGGAGTGGTGTCTGGGGCACAGCGTTATGAGTTTCGAAAGCGCAATGGGTTATGTTTCTACTGTGGTGATGCCTCTCATGCTATTTCAGTCTGCCCTAAGCGGGGAAGACATTTTGCACGCTCAGTTGTCTTGGGTAGTGTTCAGACTAAGTTTTTATTAACTGTCACTCTGATATGCTCTCTGTCCTCATTTTCTGCTCAGGCTTTCGTTGATTCTGGAGCAGCTATTAACCTGATGGATTATGATTTTGCTAAACGTTGTGGATTTCCCTTGATACCCCTACAGAAGTCTATTCCCCTACTGGGGATCGATTCTACCCCTTTGGCTGAGAATAAACCCCAGTTTTCTACTCAGGTGATAATGAGGGTTGAACCTGATCACCAGGAGTGCTGCAAATTTTTGGTTCTATATAATCTGCATGACATTATAGTGCTGGGTTTCCCTTGGTTACAGTCTCATAATCCTGTTTTGGATTGGAAATCTGTGTCTGTAACCAGTTGGGGCTGCCAATGTGTTAATACCAACACTCCTGTTTTTTCTGCCTCCCCCCAGGCTGAGGATGTTCCTGACTTTTTGTTTGATTTTTCTGATGTGTTTAGCGAAAGTAAATCTGCATCCTTACCTCCCCATAGGAGCTATGACTGCGCTATTGAATTAGTGCCAGGTAGTAAATTCCCTAAGGGTCGCCTTTTTAACTTGTCTGTACCTGAACATGACGCTATGCGGTCTTATATCAAGGAATCATTGGAGAAGGGTCATATCAGACCATCCTCTTCACCCTTAGGTGCCGGTTTTTTCTTTGTGGCCAAAAAAGATGGTTCATTAAGGCCGTGTATTGATTATCGTCTCTTGAACAATATTACTGTGAAATATCAATACCCGTTACCCTTGATTTCTGACCTGTTTTCCAGGGTGAAAAACGCTACTTGGTTTACCAAGCTTGACCTCAGGGGGGGTATAACCTTATTCGCATTAAGCACGGGGATGAATGGAAGACGGCATTTAACACCCCTGAAGGGCATTTTGAGTACCTTGTGATGCCCTTTGGGCTCACTAATGCTCCTTCCGTCTTCCAGTCCTTCATGAATGACATTTTCAGGGATTTTGTGGACAAGTTTCTGATTGTTTATTTGGATGATATCTTGATTTTTTCTAATGACTGGGACTCTCATGTGAAACATGTTCGAACTGTATTCCAGATTTTGAGAGAGAATGCTCTGTATGTGAAGGGATCAAAGTGTCTTTTTGGCGTACAGAAGATCTCATTTCTGGGATTCATTTTGTCCCCATCTGTTATTGAAATGGACCCGGTCAAGGTTCAGGCCATCTGTGATTGGGTCCAACCTACTTCATTAAAGGCTCTTCAGAGATTTTTGGGTTTTGCCAATTTTTATCGTAAATTTATTGGTAATTTCTCTGTTATTGTTAAACCATTAACTGATTTGACCAGAAAGGGTTCTGATGTGGTGAATTGGCCTCCTGAGGCAGTCTCTGCGTTTCAGGAACTTAAGCAGAGATTCACTTCTGCTCCTGTTCTACGGCAGCCTGATGTTTCTCTGCCATTTCAGGTGGAGGTTGATGCCTCTGAAATTGGGGCAGGTGCCGTTTTGTCCCAAAAAGATCCAGAGACCTCTAAAAGTAACCCTTGTGCCTTTTTCTCTCGAAAATTTTCTCCTACTGAACGTAATTATGACGTGGGTAATCGGGAGTTATTGGCCATGAAGTGGGCTTTTGAAGAGTGGAGACATTGGCTGGAGGGAGCCAAACATCAGGTGGTGGTCCTTACGGACCATAAGAATCTGGTCTATCTGGAATCTGCCAAGCGACTCAATCCTAGACAGGCCAGGTGGGCCTTGTTTTTCACACGTTTTAATTTTGTGGTTTCCTTTCTCCCTGGCACTAAGAATGTTAAGGCGGATGCCCTCTCGAGGAGTTTCCTTGCGGACTCTCCTGAGCTGTCTGATCCCTCTGTTATTTTGAAGGAGGGTGTAGTTCTTTCCGCCATCTCGCCCAATTTGAGACTTGCTCTGGAGGGGTGTCAGGAGGATAGGCCCGAGCGCTGCCCTGTTGGAAAATTGTTTGTCCCGGACCAATGGAAAAAGAGTGTGATGTCTGAGATTCATTGTTCCGCATTGGCTGGGCATCCCGGAATTTTTGGTACCAGAGACTTGGTTAGTCGGTCCTTTTGGTGGCCTACCTTGTCTCGCGATGTCAGGGAATTTGTGCAGTCCTGTGGGACTTGCTCTCGCTCCAAGCCTTGCTCTCGCTCTAGTGGTTTGTTGATGCCATTGCCTGTGCCCAAGAGACCATGGACCCATATCTCTATGGATTTCATTTCCGATCTTCCTGTTTCTCAGAGAATGACCACCATCTGGGTAATTTGTGATAGGTTTTCCAAAATGATACATCTTGTGCCATTACCTAAGTTGCCTTCCTCCTCTGAATTGGTGCCGTTGTTCCTTCAGCACGTGGTTCGTTTACACGGCATTCCTGAGAACATTGTGTCTGACAGAGGAGTCCAGTTTGTTTCCAGATTTTGGAGGACTTTTTGTTCTAAACTGGGTGTTCAATTGTCTTTCTCCTCGGCGTTTCATCCTCAGACCAATGGTCAAACTGAGAGAACAAACCAGACATTGGAGACTTATCTAAGATGCTTTGTGTCTGCTGATCAGGATGACTGGGTCTCTTTTTTGCCTTTGGCTGAGTTTGCTCTTAATAATAGGGCTAGCTCTGCCACTTTGATGTCTCCGTTTTTCTGTAATTCTGGGTTTCACCCTCGATTTTCTTCAGGACAGACGGAGGCTTCTGTCTGTCCAGGTGTTGACTCTGTTGTTGAGCGTATGCAGCAGATTTGGGACCAGGTAGTGGAGAGGTTGTCCCTCTCTCAGGAGAAGGCCCAGCGGTTTGCTAACCGGCATAGGACTGATGGTCCTCGGTTTGAAGTGGGGGACTTGGTCTGGTTGTCCTCAAAGAATATTCCTATGAGAGTAGCATCTCCTAAATTTAAGCCTAGGTTCATTGGACCTTATAAGATCATGGAGATTATTAATCCTGTTTCTTTTCGTTTGCTTCTTCCAGGGACATTTAAGATCCATAACGTGTTCCACAAGTCCTTGTTGAAGAGGTTTGTTGAGCCAGTGGTTCCTGCTGCTGTGCCTCCTGACCCTGTTTTGGTTGAGGGCAATCTGGAGTATGTGGTTGAGAGAATATTGGATTCTCGTTTTTCTGGACGAAGGCTCCAGTATTTGGTTAGATGGAGAGGTTATGGTCAGGAAGATAATTCTTGGGTGTTTGCTTCGGACATCCATGCTAGGAGACTTATCCGTGCGTATCATAGAACTCATCCTGACCGACCTGGTTGCTCAAATGAGGGTTCGGTGACCCCTCCTCAAGGGGGGGGTACTGTTGTGAATGGGTTTGAGATGAGTTCTGAGCAGAGGCTCCCTCTGGTGGTTACAAGCGGTACTAGTGAGGACTGGGAATCAGGTGTTACTGATTGGTCTTATTTAGGGGAATCATTTTCCCATCAGGGTTGCCGGTGATCAATTGTTCTGGTCTGAATCCTTCTTTCCAGTTTCCCTTGTAGCCTGCTGTGTCGTGTCTGCATCTCCTGCTATCAGATAAGACAATTTCTTATTTTGTGTTTTTGCTATATTTTTGCATTTGGTCCTGCACTTCTGTGGGGGCCTTCTGGGTCCCCTCCGGGGGTTTTTTCCCTCTCAGTTTGGTTCAGCCACTGTGTTTTGTACTTTTGCTTTTTCCAGTTTTTTCAGTGGCTGCTGTTTTTGTTACACCAGAGAGCTAATTTAGGTGGTAGAGGTCGTGTGATCTCAGGTGATTTTGAAATTAGTAGTGTTGGTGTTTTTCAGGGTTTTCTGGGATTGCAGTAAGTACCCTTCCTGTCCTTTTCTATTTAGATAGTTTGGGCCCCAGCGTTTGCTCATACTATTTTCTTTCTGTGTCAGTATTTCCTCTTGTCTAACCGCCATTACATGTTTGGGGGCTTTCTATTATCTTTGGGGTTCTGCTACGGGGCAGATAGCTTTCCTATTTCTATCTTTAGGTGTAGTTAGTTTCTCAGGCTTTGACGAGGCGTCTAGGACCAACGTAGGAACGCTCCACGGCTGCCTCTAGTTGTGGTGGTTAGTCAGGGTACTGCAATCTCATAGATTCCAACTGCTCTGGTGTATTTCCTTTTTTACCTGCACTCCTCAGCTACCGTAACATAACAATTGACCTTCGGGTAGGGGCAATACATAGGGAACAATTATCTTGTTATGTGTTGGAGGGTCTACCTACTCCCATTGTGTTGGGACTTCCTTGGTTGGTTAAACATAACCCTGTGATTAATTGGCAGTCCAGAGAAATAAGCCAATGGGGTGAGTTTTGCAAAAGCAACTGCATGAACACAGTCATCAGTGCGGTCGTGCCTAGTACATTGCCTCCTTTTTTGGAGGATTTTGGGGATGTTTTCTCTGAGGAGGGGTGTCAGGAGTTGCCTCCTCATCGCGTGTATGACTGCTCTATTAATCTCCTTCCTGATGCTAAGTTGCCTAAAGCTAGGTTGTATAATCTTTCTGGTCCTGAGAGGCAGGCTATGAAAGATTATATTTCTGAAAGTCTGGCCAAAGGGCATATTAGACCTTCATCTTCCCCAGTAGCCGCAGGGTTCTTCTTTGTGAAGAAGAAAGATGGAGGCCTTGCTTGGATTTCCGCGAACTTAATCGGATTACTGTTCGAGATCCGTATCCACTCCCTCTTATTCCTGATCTCTTCAATCAAATTGTTGGCGCCAAATGGTTTTCTAAATTGGATCTCAGGGGGGCGTATAATCTGATTAGGATAAAAGAAGGGGATGAGTGGAAAACGGCGTTTAACACGCCGGAGGGACATTATGAGAACCTAGTCATGCCTTTTGGTCTGACTACTGCACCAGCAGTATTCCAACATTTTGTTAATGACATTTTTCGTCACCTTGTGGGGCTGTTTGTGGTTGTATATTTGGACGACATTTTAATTTACTCGCCAGATCTTGTGTCTCATCAGGAGCATGTGAGACAGGTGTTGCAGATCTTGCGAGACAATAAATTATACGCCAAACTGGAGAAGTGTGTATTTGCCGTACAGGAACTTCAGTTTTTGGGTTTTTTGGTGTCAGCCTCCGGTTTCCGTATGGACCCTGAAAAGGTGAGAGCAGTGCTTGAATGGGATCAGCCAGGGGATCTTAAGGCTCTGCAGCGTTTTTTGGGTTTGCTAACTACTACCGGAAATTTATTTGTAATTTCTCATCTGTCGTCAAACCTCTCACTGACATGACAAGAAAAGGGACGGATTTTTCTAAATGGTCGGACAAAGCTTGCCAAGCCTTTTCCTCTTTGAAGAAATGTTTTGCTTCGGCACCCGTTCTCATCCAACCAGATGCATCTCAGCCGTTCATTGTGGAGGTGGATGCGTCTGACGTAGGGGTGGGTGCTATATTGTCCCAGGGTCCATCCCCTGGTAAATGGCATCCGTGCGCTTTCTTTTCTAAGAAATTGTCGTCCGCCGAAAAAGGAATTATGATATCGGCAATAGGGAACTTTTGGCCATTAAGTTAGCTTTTGAAGAATGGCGTCACTTTTTGGAGGGGGCAGTCCACCCGGTTACCGTTATTACTGATCACAAGAACCTGTTGTATTTGGAATCCGCTAAGCGTCTGAATTCCAGACAAGCTCGATGGTCGTTGTTTTTTACCAGGTTTAATTTTGTCGTCACTTATCGCCCGGGGTCTAAGAATGTAAAAGCTGATGCCTTGTCTCGCAGTTTCCCAGGGGCCGGGAGAACGGATGACCCGAGTCCTATCCTTCAGGAGGGGGTGGTAGTGTCGGCTGTATTTTCTGAGCTTGAGGAGGAGGTGTTAGAGGCTCAGGGGGACGCCCCTGCAGGACCTCCAGGGAGACTGTTTGTCCCAAATCTGTTGAGACAAAAGGTTATTGAGGCACATCATAATTCTGCTCTAGCAGGACATCCAGGGAGTAAGGCTACTTTAGATCTCCTTTCTCGCCGGTTTTGGTGGCCTAATGCTAATAAAGATATTATAACTTTTGTCGCGTCATGTGGGGTGTGTGCTCGCTCTAAAACCCCTCATACCCGTCCGTCTGGGACCCTTTTACCCTTGAAACTTCCGGAGCGTCCATGGACTCATTTATCTATGGACTTCATTACGGACCTTCCTCCGTCGTCAGGGAATACTGTCATACTGGTGGTTGTTGACAGGTTCAGTAAGATGGCACATTTCGTTGCTCTTCCTGCACTCCCTAATGCTAAAACTCTGGCGCAGGTGTTCATTAGGGAGATCGTTAGACTTCATGGGTTGCCTTCTGATGTGGTGTCAGATAGGGGGTCTCAGTTTGTGTCCAAATTTTGGAGGGCATTTTGTTTACGTCGGGGGATGCAATTGTCATTTTCCTCGGCTTTTCATCCGCAGACCAATGGTCAGACAGAGCGTCTGAATCAGAGCTTAGAGACATATCTCCGGTGTTTTGTCTCAGAGAACCAAGAGGACTGGTCTTCTTTCTTGCCTCTGGCAGAGTTCGCTCTTAACAACAGGCGGAGCGAGTCCACTGGTAAGTCCCCGTTTTTTGGGGCATATGGTTTTCATCCCCAGTTTTGTACTTTCAATGGGGGGGGCCCTTCTGGGGTTCCTGAGGAGGAGCGTTTCTCGTCGTCACTTGCTTCTGTGTGGAGAGGTGTATTGAATAATCTGAGTGCGATGGGGAACCGTTACAAACGTATGGCTGATAGGAGGAGAGTTTCTGGTCCAGATCTGAATGTGAACGATCTGGTATGGTTGTCTACCAGGAATATAAAACTTAAAGTGCCCTCCTGGAAACTGGGTCCCAGATTCATCGGGCCGTACAGGATCAGTTCCATAATTAATCCTGTGGCATTTCGTCTGGACCTCCCTCCTACGTTTAAAATTCATAATGTGTTCCACAAGTCATTACTTAAAAGGTATGTGGCACCAGTCATACCGTCACCTCTACCTCCTCCTCCTGTGTTGGTCAATGGTAACTTGGAATTTCAAGTATCAAAGATCATTGACTCACGTCTGAATCGCCGGTCCCTTCAGTACTTGGTGCATTGGAAGGGGTATGGTCCAGAGGAGAGGACGTGGGTCCCTGCATCTGATGTTAACGCAGATCGTTTGGTTCGGACCTTCCACAGAACTCACCTGGGCAGGCCTGGCCCTGAGGGTCCGGAGGCCCCTCGTAGAAGGGGGGGTACTGTCATGTGTGCATTGCCACGAAGATCGTCGCGGTTGCACATTTTGACTTCTCACAGCTGAGCTGCTGTTTCTTTGTGTTTGGCAGCTAGGGAGTTAATTCTGTCTGTGCTCGGTGCTGGGACTGGGTGCAGTTTCTCCCGGCTGCAATTGTTTATTTGTTGATTGGTTTCCTTTAAATTCCTGGTTGTCTGCTTGGGGAGTTGCCAGTGAAACCTTCATGCAGACCACAGATAGGAATGAATCTGTATAGACTTTAGTTGTGAGCTCCTTAGTTGTTCTAAGCTCAACTTGGTTAGAGTTTATTTCCCAGACCATTTATGTTCCTTTGGTGTTTGAGTGTGTATGCAAGCGAGTGTTATCCTGTCTGTCTTATATGTCTAATCTGTGTATTTAGCTAAGATCAGCCCATATCCCTTTGGTGGTAGTCAGGATCCTTCTTAGGACTGATTACAGGGTTCAGGGTCTGATAGGAGACAGGGTTAGGTTGGTGACTTGGACCTCTGAACCATTATCAGTACCTCCAAGGTGAGGGATTAGTTAGGACCCCAGTTTAGGGTCAGGTTAGATCCCGGTCCACCTCTTTCCTGTTTCAGCTCATCAAGTCCTCAAGATTAACCCTGAGTTCAGCAGATATCGTGTCAGGTAAATCTATTCTATACTTACATGCTGATGTTGCTATACTAGTTGTTGTATAGAGTGTTGTTCCTGTATTAATAGTTTACTGACATTGTATACATATCATTAGACAGCGTGACACTTTCCTCTGGCGTGAAATTTCTGCCTTTTCCCGCACTTGACTCCTTGTCTCTCCCTGGCTTAGTACGCCCCCTCTCTGCAGGTCATGGGTCCTCTCCATCCTCAATTTCCTTCCCCCTGCAACAAGAGGCGCGGCCCCAGCAATTCTGGACCCGGTGCTCTATCAGCACCCACAGCCCGGTCTTCCTCCTTACATATATATGTAGTGAAAGAGATGACCAAGCCAACACCTTCATTGGTTCTGGTTTATATACTGTTACATCCATATATGTACTCGCTTCTACTTCTGGAACAGTCCCTCTAGGTGGCACTGTATCTTCATTGTGAGTAACACGGGGCAACACTGGACTAGTTCTGTTTAGTATTCGAGGACTTAACTCACTGCTGTTAGTCTATTTTTAACACTAGCAGTCTGTTTCCAGTTGTTCGTTATGAGTGGTACTTGCTCTGGTTCTCTCTTGTTGCTTTGCTTTGAGTTAGCCTGTTTTTTCACATCTTCAAACTTGACTTGTTTTAGGCTACCCCACTCTTTATTGCCTCATTTGTTTCTAACTCTGGCGTCTTGGTACTACCTGGCATTTTGGCTATCATGTGTCAGACAGCTCCACTGGCCAGAAGCCACGCCATGAATGCAATTCAGAGAGCCTTGCATAAGTCCAGATCCCTGTATAGGAGTTAAACAGTGAAAGCTAGGGTTTGTGCCAACCATATTCTTGCACAATCAGACAGCAATTATTGAGTATAAAGCAGGGGCACATTTATAAGATTATTGCAGCACAATAATACTTTCTTAATCACATCAAGTTGTGGAACTTATTTATATTTCAAGATCTATTGTTTAAAATGAACTTTTTTTTGTGGGAAAACCCATTTAAACAAGGTTTAACTGGGATAGAAAGGCATGGCTGCTTTATTTGAAAAACAGTACAGCACCTCTCCAGACAAGACAAGATATAGACTAAATACAACCCTTTGACAAGTGAGGCATCTTTTTGAGGAGAAAGCAGCCATGTTTAAAAACTTAAAACTGTAGGCAGAAAGTAGAGCAAATAGAGTTTTAGCCAGCAAACATAAGTATTTTTACCAGATTGTGCTAACCTGATCCATAGTATTATGCGTTTTACGTTGAGGTCCAGCTGCTGTCAAAACCAATGAATATTGGGATCTGGAGAATTTGTGGATACCTCCCACTCTGCTGATTATTGAAAACATCAATTCAAAGAAATTTATTAACTTGCATTTTTTATTCAAAGCATTTCAAAATGACAGGCATTTCTTCAGGAAACAACCACACCTTGCCCGTCACTTTGAAATGCGTGGAATAAAAAACGCAAGTTAATATATTTCTTTGAATTGAAGTTTTCAATAATCAGCACGTGGGAGGGATCCACAAATTCTCCAGATCCTGATGTTTGAAAATTTAAAACTGTATATAGCTACTAATCAACTCCCGGCATCAAATTACAAATAGATAAAATTGATGCTATTTGAATCAGCATTGGTGACAATGCTATTGATCTGCAAGTTGCTGGAACAGCTCATTTACATATTAGAAAAACTTGGATTTCTCAGGAGTAAGACATTGGATCACAGATATCAAGGTATCATTTTATTCAGCTTCTTCCGATGACCTACAGTACAGACCAAAAGTTTGGACACACCTTCTCATTCAATGATTTTTCTGTATTTTCATGGCTATGAAAATTGTAGAATCACACTGAAGGCATCAAAACTATGATTTAACACATGTGGAATTATACATTACACTTTACAAAAAAGTGTGAAACAACTGAAAATATGTCTTATATTCTAGGTTATTCAAAGTAGCCACCTTTTGTTTTGATTACTGCTTTACAAGCAGAAAAGGTGAACGGATGGACTCTACATGCCTGGTTCAAACCGTGAAGCATGGAGGAGGTGGTGTGATGGTATGGGGGTGCTTTGCTGGTGACACTGTTGGGGATTTATTCAAAATTGAAGGCATACTGATCCAGCATGGCAACCACAGCATCTTGCAGCAGCATGCTATTTCATCCGGTATGCGTTTAGTTCGACCATCATTTATTTTTCAACAGGACAATGACCCCAAACACACCTCCAGGCTGTGTAAGGGCTATTTGACCAAGAAATAGAGTGTTGAGGTGCTACGCCAGATGACCTGGCCTCCACAGTCACCAGACCTGAACCCAATCGAGATGGTTTGGGGTGAGCTGGACCGCTCACCGCTTCAGTTTTGAATAAATCCCCAACAGTGTCACCAGCAAAGCACCCCCACACCATCACACCACCTCCTCCATGCTTCACGGTGGGAACCAGGCATGTAGTAACATAGTAACATAGTAACATAGTTATTAAGGTTGAAGGAAGACTTTAAGTCCATCTAGTTCAACCCATATCCTATCCTAACCTGCCCTAACATGTTGATCCAAAGGAAGGCAAAAAAACCCCAAGTGGCAAACAGTAAGCTTCACATTGGGGAAAAAAAATTCTTCCCGACTCCACATACGGCAATCAGACTAGCTCCCTGGATCAACGCTGTATCTAGGAAACTAGTGAATATAGCCTGTAATATTATACTTTTCAAGAAAGGCATCCAGTCCCCTCTTAAATTTTAGTAAGGAATCACTCATTACAACATTAGAGTAGAGTCCATCCGTTCAGGTTTTCTGCGTGCAAAGCAGTAATCAAAGCAAAAGGTGGCTACTTTGAAGAACCTAGAATATAAGACATATTTTCAGTTGTTTCACACTTTTTTGTAAAGTATAATGTATAATTCCACATGTGTTAATTCATAGTTTTGATGCCTTCAGTGTGATTCTACAATTTTCATAGTCATGAAAATACAGAAAAATCTTTGAATGAGAAGGTGTGTCCAAACTTTTGGTCTGTACTGTACATGTCCATATACTGTAGATGGTTTAGAGGGTTTAATCCTACTATCAGATTCCTTTATGTTCAACATTCAGTACTAATTACTTTCTCAAAAGTTCTGAATCCTTTCTATGGATGTAATAGTAAATTGTAAGATTGTGGATATTTGCAGTCACCATTAGAGTGAAATTGTGATTTAACTGCACTATGTGTTATTATTGGTTTAAGCCAGTGGTCTCAAATCGGTGGATCGGGAGACAGATGTGACTCGAGGGCCCATGAGGTGTGGCTCGTGGCTGTCTGCTAGCTTGGCACATTAGCGCCAGATCCAGCAAACAGCTATGAAGAGCAGGTCTCCAGATGGTGAATTTTGTGAGTAGCCATGCACAGAAGAGCAGATCTGTATGTGCATATTTTGGCCTTGGAGGTTTGGAGATAATTTAAGCATGGTAAGCTGGAGACCTGATGATCCTAACTGTCCGAGGAGGTCTTTAAAGCTGGATGAACAGTGTGGTGGGAATGACTGATGCGAGAATACTGAGGAGGTATTGTGGGAACCTCTGGATCTTTTTATATACTGTGTCAATGCGATTTCTGTGTTTTTACCAGTTATGGGGGGGTCTATGCGTCACTACTGTGAAGAGACGAGAGCTGGATGTAGCTCGCGACTCTCTCTTAGACCTAAATGTGGCTTGTGACCTTCTTTCAAAGCTCAAAGTCAGAAAGGTTGTTAACCACAGGGTTAAGCAATATAAACAGTGCATTCCAATGCTCAATCAATTCAGGGGTGGCTGCAGATAACCAGGAATTTATAATCAACTTTCTACAAGGGAATTTCAGATATCTATTACAATAATGGAAGATCACCTCAATTGTTTGGGCGGCCATCAACTTCCCTGTGCTATGGGCTGGGGTTGGCTGAACACGCATGAGCCTGTGGTGATGGGTGAAGGGTTATTGAAGACAGTGATGTTTACAATATACAGCAATAATATGATGTTTCTGTATATAATAGGAACAATAAGATTATCACGGGTTCATGTCCCCTAAAAGAAATAACAATTAAAGTAAAAAGAAAAAAGTATTTAAAAAATGTAAAAATTTGAATCTTCCCCTTTTCCCCACTTAACAGTAAAGAAATGTAAAAAAAATTAAAAAAATACACATATGTAATATCAACATGTCCATAAAAGTCTTATCTATATTTATAAAATTAATTAACTCGACACGTAAGAACTCTAAAAAGAAAAATATCGCAATGGCAGAATTGCAGGTTTTACAATGCCACAACTACACTAAAAAATGCAATAAAAACCAATGAAAGCATCATATCTACCCTAAAATAGTATCATGAAAATATCAGGTCACCACGCAAAAAATGAGCCCTCTGATAACTCCATCAACATAAAAATTAAAATGGAACAAGTTACCCAAAAATCAATTGTGAACTTGCGTTTTTTTACAATTTCACTTCACTTGGAATTATTTTTCCCCATTTTACATTTAACTGCAGGATAAAATGAATGGAGTTATTTAAAAGTACAAATCATCCCTAAAAAAAACAAACCTTCATGTGGCTTTTTCAGCAGAGAAATAATAAAGTTATGGCTATTGGAAGAAAGGGAAGGAAAAATGGAAGCGCAAAAACTAAAAATTGTTCAGTCCTTACTGGGTTAAAGAAAAGTCTTTCTGTAAGACAAAACTCTTATAACACAATGATTAATGTGTGGCCTATAATAGTATAGTAGCAGGTAAGTTCATTATTCTTATGCAGTATATTATTCTTAAATTAAAAAAAAGATCAGTGTGGTTCTTCAATAACTACAGTGACTACAGATTTTATGGGCATATCGCTATTGTGCCTTGAGTACCAATACTAGCAGGATGTATTCTTTACTTTTTTGCTCAGTTTAGAAATGAAATGATGGCTGGAAAGATGCTATGGGTAGAGATGATGGAACCTTTTGAAAATCAAATTTGCCAGGTTCGGAGAATTTTTCCCAAAATTTCAATTTGAATTTGAAGACAAATGAATTTGGCACAAATTGCATATAAGCCAATAATCCTGAAATGTTGTGAGTAACACTCTGCTGTTTTCTAGAAGGATATGCTGCAATTTTTTAATGTGTTTAAGGGGCTTCAGAAATTTGGAAATGAGATGTGAGCAGCAATCGTTATATACTGTAGCTTTATATTGACGTGCTTCTTTTTTCCATTTGCTGCAGCCAAGAAATGGAATTGGTCTTCCTCGGTTCCCTTAGCCATGCCACCTAATTCTTGTCAGATATTTAGCAGTAGTGAACACAAAACTGAGAAGAAAGAGTACAGCCAGGAGAGAACGTGAGACCAGAGAGTGTAGGGAGAGAAATTCCCTAAAGCTGGAAGGTATTTTGGGGAAGCCCACTTAGTCTTTCACTGACTAATACAGTCATACAATGGTTAAAAAATTGTGACAGTTGTTTTTGGGCAGTTTTGCACAAATCATATTGCACATTATTCAAATTTGCTGATACCCGCAGATTTAAGGAAATTAGATTTGAATTTGATTTGCATCAAAATCATGTTGATTATCTCTAACTATCAGTTTTTAAATTATTGCATTTAGCAAATTTATTATTATCTTCCATCAGCAAGAGCTTCATGGCAATCTAATTTCACTTCAGCAGATCCATGAGTGGTTCATATCAATTGTTTGTAAATCTGGGAGCAAATGTTTGCAATTCAGAGTTAAGATAGCAATAATTGCCACTATGAAAATACAGAAAAACAATAAGAATAGTAGAATCATATGTCAGCACAGTGGTTCAGTAGTAAGCACTGTAACCTTGCACCGCTGGGGTCCCAGGGTCAAATCCCACCAAGGACAACATCTGCAAGTAGTTTGTATGTTCTCCCCGTGTTTGTGGAGGTTTTGTCCCACACTCCAACATACTGATATGGAATTTCTATTGAGATCCCCAATGGGAATGGTGATATCTGTAGAACTAATGGTGCTATACTGTATAAGCGAGTAAAATAAATAAAATATCTCACTTAACTTTATGTTTTATGGGTTTCTTTTTATTTTTACAGTTCAATTTCTTAACAGGCGTCACTATTTGCACCTCTTTAGAAAACAGTATTCCACCTTCTGATAGAAATTATGATTATTATGTCATTGGTATAATAGGTATGGTTGGAAAATGAGCAAGGATTGTAAGAAATACTTTGTTTAGGCGCAGCATACTTTATGTAATCTAACTGCTCCATGAAAAGCTAATGACCTCCTTTAAGAAAATTAATATACTAGGACAGACATGAAGGGCTCATAATTATACATGATAGGTTCAGACATGAAGCAGATTATAAGCTGTACTATGTAATAGGAGAATCAGCCTATCCTTAGTTCCTGCTAAGTGCACCTTTGCAGCATGCTTAAAGTTTATAATATCCTATAATTTGTTATTCGTTATGCCAACATATACCTTATGAATTTAATTATAGCTGTTGTAATGTCTGTATTCTCTCTTTTGTTATCTCCCCTCTCCAGGAGATATGGTTTGATCAGGCCATGTCCCTGCACGGTCAGACACCGCCATTACACAGTACAGGGGCACATTTATAAGATCTCAGCATAGGGACATTTTTTTAACACATTCAATTGTGGAAATTATTATTATTCCTTTTGAGAATGGTATATTGCAAGGGTGCTGTTGTATAAATAAATATTCTTGTTCTACTTGACCCTAAGGCCTGACTCACAATTTGAATTGTGAGAACATATTTTCCATGCACTTTTTGATGTGGAAAAAAAGCAGCTGAAAGATTGACAAAAAAATAGTAAAAATAAAAGTAATATAAGATATCCTCTTGTCACATGCCGTGCTTTAGATGAGTTGCCTTCCCAAAAATATTTAGTTTCCAATTATTATCATGGCAGATATTAAAACAGTTGAGTTGTCAAGTTTAGGAGGGTTGTCTACTACTGGGAAAACCTCTTCTCAATTGCTAAATTCCCCTGTGTAAAACAAACAAAGCCTATGCTCACCTCCACTGTCAGTGCCTGGTCTCTTGCCACTCATGTGATGTTGTTATGCCACATGAGACTTGCACCCAATCAGAGGCTACTTAACTCCCACTTCCTTTGGATGTAACAGACATCTGGTGGATGTCAGAGACTAGCAGCTCTCACTTCATCTGGGTGTCAATTTCATCCTAAGAAAGTAAGAGGGAAGTGACCACTGGTTGGGTGCAGGTCTCAAGTGGCTTAATGTCATGCGAGGCCCAATGGACCAGGTGCCGAAGTCATTAAAATGGTGCTGGAGGTGAGCTTAGCCTCTTTTTATTTTATACTGAGGCATATAGCAATTGAAGATGAGTTGTCTGAGTAGTGGACAACCCTTTTATTTTCATATTTCCTATCAACTTTATGGAGGAGTAGGGCCCATCATTCAAACTCAACCCAAACCCAACATTTAACATTTATTCTTTGCAACTGCAGTTTCCGATATAATTCTTGCAATCAACATATGCCTAGTCTTTCTTTTGTTTCCTACAGTTCTTGCTTATGGTAGGATGATCTTCAGTATTTCTCTCTCACCCTAATCATTATTGGTTTCACATTTTATATTCTTTCAAACTGAAGTTTGCTTCAAACTTTTATTAAAAATGTTCTTTTGATTAAATGTTCATATTTTGCAAGCAAATATAATTTCATGAAAGGACAGTTTCACGTTTCACCATTAAAATGTTTGCTCTGCATTTCTCATTGATACTCTTGTGGTTTGAAATCAATGACTTTTTATATTAAAAATTCATATTGCATATTTGTTTTTATTTCAATCTGAGGTGAAAGAGTTCAGCACCATATCATCAAAGGATTCTTAGAACTCAGTGAACATACATATTTTTTTATAGACCAATAAAAAAGTTTCATTATGACCAACCTTCATCTACAGGCAAATTCACATTGGTTACAAGTCAGCAAAAAACTGATAACTGACATACAGTGGGGGTAATAAGTATTTGATCCCTTGCTGATTTTGTAAGTTTGCCCACTGACAAAGACATGAACCGTCCTATCATTTTAAGGGTAGATAAATTTATACAATGTGATTTTCTAGATTTTATTTTTGACATTTTATCTCTCAAAGTTAAAATTAACCTACCCTTAAAATTATAGACTGTTCATCTCTTTGTCAGTGGGAAAACTTACAAAATCAGCAAGGGATCAAATAATTATTTCACCACTGTATGTTGCGAGTTCTCATTATATTATCTACTTAGAGACTGTAAATGTTAATGCTTCTCCTTACTAACATTATATAAATGGTAATATGCTATGATTCCTGTGTGCGTTAACGGGAATCTTTCAAAGGATTTTTTACATTTAAACTGCTTACCTTCTCCAATTGGTGCTGCTCCACTGATTTTGGAACAGTTTTTCTTTTTCATCTGTGCCCCTCAGTTCCAAAGGTATGCCCCCCGAAAAAAGTGATGCACATTTTCCCTTTAACCAATTGGGTGTGTACCACAGAATTAGCCGATAGATGTATACTTTTTCTCATTTGATGCTAGTCAATGAAAAACGCCTACACCAACAGTGAAATTTTGTGGTGTACACTCAGTTGAAGGGAAAATGTTCATTTTGATTACAGGAGGGCATAAGTTTGGAAATGATCAGCACAGAAGAAAAAATGTTCTAGAATCAGTGGAGCAGTCTCAATTGGAGGAAAAACTCGGTTTTAATTAAAAATCCAGTGAATTTTTTTTTTTAAATAGTATTTATTAAAGTGACCATGGAGGGTTGTAAGATCTTGCACTACATGCCATAGTTCAGACTCGACTTTTAGGGTGGCATTTAGCACACTTCTGGAAATTTTCTATAATTAGAACCAAAAATGATTGTTCTACTATAAACAACCCCTTTTATTGGCCTTATTAGGCATATTGAGCTGTTTGAAAGTCCCTCTATCAAGGACCTCTGGTGTCCACACAAAACAGTGGACTGGATGCCCTGCAATCGCTTGTTATTTTCTCAGTGCTATTGGCTGGTTGTTCTACTCTCCAGAGGCAAGATATCTGATTTAAATCAGTTCCAAGAGACATAAAATCTATAGATGGGTATAGACAGTTTGTTAACAAAATATCTCAACTCTATAAATCATTGTATTTACATGGAAGCACAAATGTAAAGCATCAATTAAAGTCCCATAGTTCTAGAAGACTAGTGTAAAAGATGTCCCTATAGTCAGACTGGTACAGTATATTGATGCCCTTTATGAAGACCAGTGTAAAGGTTGTGCTCATGCCTGATTAGATAGGTAGAACAACATGAGAAAACCGAGTGTAAAATATGTCTAAAAATAGCATTTTATTTCAATATTTTTAAAAGAATAATATCAATGAACAAACATAAATATGACAGAAATAGAGCACTCCTGAAAAAGATGGTGCCAGCATGCATGTAAGTAAACTTAGCAGAGAATTATTTCATAAATGTATTTTACAGCAAATTTTAGCTAGAAAATAGTTCCAAGTCTAACACTTACATCAAAGATGGTATGTGAAAGTATGCACGTTTCACCCAAGGCTTCATCAGGGAGTGTATATCATACACGCCCCCCTGATGAAGCCTTGGGTGAAACGTGCATTGGAGCAGGTGGGCCAGCACATGTACACTCTACCTGATACATTCACACACCATCTTTGATATATTAGACTTGGAACTATATTCTAGCTAAATAATTGTTTAGCAATAGTCATTGTTTCCTTTTTTACTTTGACTAGGGGTATTTGGTTAGAGGCCATAATGTTGATAGGCCCTGCTGTAAAATACATACCGTATATACTCGCATATAAGCCGAGATTTTCAGCCCATTTTTTAAGGCTGAAAGTCCACCCCTCGGCTTATATGCGAATCATATACGCCAGGGGGTTGGAAGGGGAGGGGGAGTGGGGTGTCAGATCATACTCTCCCCCCCTTGCGCGTCTCTGCAGCCCCCCTGCTTCTCCCACGATCTCAGGCTCCTTCCTTCAGCGGTCACGTGGTACTGCTCATTAAAGTCATGAATATGCGCATATTCATGATGTTAATGAATGGTACCACGTGACCGCTGAAGGAAGGAATAGCTACTGGAGACCACGGGAGAAGCAGGGGGGCTGCAGAGACGCTCCAGGAGGGGGTAAGTATATGCGATATCCCCGATCCACCACTGCGCACCGCTCTATCCTCTGCATCCTCTGGCTGTGACGTTCAGGTCAGAGGGCGCGATGACATAGTTAGTGCATGCCACGCCCTCTGCCTGAGCATTCACTGACAGAGGACCCGGAAGAGAGTGGCGCGCAGCGGTGGACCAGGGACAGGTGAATGTCTCAGGTGCCGGGGGCCTGAGCCAGCAGTGACACCAGCATCTGTCCCCCATAGCACGCCGGTGTCCTCGCCTGCTCAGGACACCTGCACCTGGTCCCCAGCGATGAGAGGTGAGTATGTCATTTTTTTTTATTTGCAGCAGCAGCATGTGGGGCATATTCTATGGAGCATCTTATGAGGCAGCATATGGGGCATAATCTATGGTGCATCTTATGGCGCATAATCTATGAAGCATCTTATGGTGCATAATCGGGCAGCATAGTGGCTCAGTGGATAGCACTGCTGCCTTGCAGCGCTGGAGTCCTGGGTTCAAATCCCACTAAGGACAACATCTGCATGGAGTTTGTATGTTCTCCCAGTTTTTTGTGGCAAAATTAGGGGGGTCGGCTTATACATGAGTATATATGGTATGTGAAATAATTCTCTGCTAAGTTTATGTACATGCATGCTGGCACCACCTTTTTCAGGAATGCTTTGTGTCTTATTTATGTTAGTTCATTGATATTATTCTTTTAAAAATATTGAAATAAAATGCTATTTTTTATTAGCCAAATTTTGCACTCAGTTTTCTCATGTTGGTCTGCTGATTCACTTTAGAGTGTGTCTCTTGTAAAGAGGTTGTTGTAGTTGCTTGTTTTTTGGTGGTACTGATTAGATAGGTGCCTAGGATCTCATCGCTTAAAGGGAGTCTGTTAGTCAAAACTGACTGTTTAATCCTAGCATGTAGCCTTGTAGGCACTAGAGTCCCTGTAAAAATTGCACCATTGTTGTGTTGTAATGCTGCCTCCGTTCTGTAGAAACTAATATGTAATTTCCTCGTAGACTGTAAGCTTGCAGGCAGGGCCCTCACTCCTCTTGGTATCTGTTGATTTATGTGATTATTGTTATTCTGTAATATCTTTCATTGTCTGTACAAGTCCCCTCTAAAAAGTACAGTGTTGCAGAATATGTTGGCACTATAAAAATAAAATTATTATTGTTATTATTAAATGCCAATTAGGGTGCACCCTAAATGTGGCCGAGAGGTTCAGTGCACTGTTCCAGCCACTGGTTTGCATCCCCACTTTCCCCACTGGTGAGTGACAGTGATGGTTTGCCTTGAGCAAGGTCAGAACAAATTCCTGCTCATTTTGGCCACAGCAAGAGAAGACTAAGCACATTAATTAGAATTTGAATAAACTTCTCTTTCTGCAGATAGGGAGCAGTGATTACAACACCAAAGGAGACATTTTTTTAATTTATTTTGGTGATTGCAGAATAACACTTCATCTTTGTAAATATTAGTGTGCTGAATTCAAATGTCATAATCGTTTATTCCAGTCATTTGCAGAAAGTGCTGGCCTTGTTTTCTGTACTACACTCATGTAGCACAACAGAGAGAAACATCTTTTGAAATATTTCCATATTGTCGATCAACGTGTATATCGCAACAATGTCAAAGGACTAATTGAGTCAATGGGATGTGAGTATGTGGGGGAGAAATTGAGGATCTTTATTGATGGCTCAAAGAGAAATTTAAAGTATTGCTCCACAATTGAAATAAGTTAGCTTCTATTCCTATTGATCACTCGGTACATATGAAATTCAAAAGGAGGAAATTTGTGCCTAATGATCAGTAATCTATATACCTAAGGAACTTTGTTAATAAGTAGACTAAATTTTTTATATGAAACATTTTGTTACTCTGTTCTTCAGAACTTTTGTTAAAGGTTTTTGCTATGTAATCTGAAAGTAGCATTAGATCCTGATTCAAGCGATGTCACTTATGTCACTGGTTGCAGCAGTTGTGATAAAATCACAGTTTTCTCTGCTGCAGATTTTGAAGAGTTCAGTTGTTGAGCTGTGTGTAACCTCACCCATAGCACAGCTTTCTAGGTACATTATATAGTGACAGAAAGCCACTAATCGGTACTAGGAGTGTGGTTGGTCTAGCACGCACATGTCAGCTTGTCCTGTAGTGATAATCTCCTGCTGACAAAACACTGATTGTATTGAAAAAGCAAAACACAGCGCAGGAAATGACACATCACCGGAATTAGGGATATCATCCACTACATAATGCTGCTCTCCAATTACATAGCAAAACCTGCTGAGTTATTCCCTCTAATGTAATAAGATTTCATAGTTGTAAATAAATTCTGACCTCATACATCAAGTTTGACTTCATGTTTGGAATCTGCGCCTTTAAATTGTGTAAGATCAACCTAAATAGGTCACCAGAAAAAAATATATTTAAATGAAGACCAGTGTTATCACAGAGCAAGAAGAGAGACTGGTCCACCATTATAATTCTATATTTTGCTCTTCTGTTGTAAATATACTGTATATTAAAAAATGTTAAATGCAAAAGTGTTCTCTTTAAATAGTGTAACGTCTAACCAGATGTTTAGGCAAACCATTACATTTTTCTTGCTGCAAACATGTTTCATTTAACATAAGGACACGTTATTGGGCTTAGTTCTTCTTTATGTTCTTTCAAAATGCGATCAAGCTGAACCATTCATATATCTGTTTAGCCCTCGAGGCTGATTACATTTCATTGAATGTCAATTAGTAAGGTACCATTAACTTAAAATACCCAAATGCATAAGAAATCACTGGTATACATAATTTAACATGCATCAATGTATAGGATTTTGCCATATGACTGTACAGTTGGATTCAGATTCTGTATACCTTAGGGTTAATACCATGATTAGCATTTTGTGCAAAGGACTGGAAAAGATGTATATATAGAATTATATATATATGTCTATGTATGGACGGACTCAAGCCATGTATGCGTTATCAGAATAATTGCCATGTAATGCTACATTGTCCCTACATTAGTTTGTGGTGACACAACCCTTTCATGGTAAAAATATCCCTTACCATAGAGGTTGCACAGTTGAAGTTAGTAAATATTGTCTTAAGGTTTACAATTTTGTTCTGTTGGTCATTGTAAATTTGCCAAAAGTGGTTCAATATGAATCATTTCAACTAGATATAGAATATAATTTTCATAACCACAAGTCCTCTCGGCCACTTATTACAAATTACTGGAAATGCTTGTCCTTTTAAAATGTTCTACATAACTGTCTGTGTGCTTCCATGTGCCCATCAGCTGCCCTGCAATGCCATAACAGGGTGCTGAGTTGCCACGCCATCCAGTGGCCTGCTCAAGCCCCTGTGCCCGGCATGTGAGTACTCCTGTGAAGTCCAGCCAAAATTTAAATGACATCCATCTGCCTCATAACAACTAAAGAAATAATAAAACAAAAAAACATATTTGGTATTGGTGCATGTGTAAAAATCTGAGCGATCAAAATATAGCATGTTTATGCTTTTCAGTCACCACAACTCCACCAAAAATTCAAGGGAAAAGCTAACAAAATGCAATGTAAAGAAGCACTCCCACTAAAATTTTTATGGGCTAAACCTGTGTGAATGTGTTTGTAGTGTATTGTATGTGTATTAACATAATCACCGATTGCCGTCTTCGCCAGCGCTACTCTAGTCCTTTCCTGAGTCACATGACTGAAGTTCCGACTCTCTTCAGATCACACAGGGTCTATGTTTGAGACAGAAGTCGCTTTTACAATCTAAACCTATGGAATTGTCATAATGAAGCTCCATGGCTTTACATTGTAATAGTGATTTCTGGCTCACAGATAATGTCCAGTATGAGCTGGCAAGGTGAAATAGCCGTCACGTAACCCAGAAAAGGACCTGAGCGGCTCTATGCTGCATATACAGTGGGTACGGAAAGTATTCAGACCCCTTTACATTTTTCACTCTTTGTTTCATTGCAGCCATTTGGTAAATTCAAAAAAGTTCATTTTTTTCTCATTAATGTACAGTCTGCACCCCATCCTGACTGAAATAAAACAGAAATGTAGAAATTTTTGCAAATGTATTAAAAAAGAAAAACTGAAATATCACATGGTCATAAGTATTCAGACCCTTTGCTCAGTATTGAATGAAAAATGTAAAGGGGTCTGAATACTTTCCGTACCCACTGTACATTCACATAGGTTTAGCTCATATTAATTTTATTGGGAGTGCTTCTTTACATTACAATAAAATATAACATTTTGGTATCTCTGTAATCGTACTGACTTGTATTATCACAATTTTCACCATACAATGAATATTATAAGAACAAAACTTAAAAACTATAGTGGTATTGCACTTTTTCACAATTTTGCCGCATTTGGAACTTTCTCTCCTATTTCCCATTTCATTGCATACTAAAATGAATAGTGTCATTGAAGACTACAACTTATCCTACAAATAATAAGCCCTCATGCAGCTATGTTAATAGAAAGATAAAAAAAAAAAGTTCTGGCTTTTGGAAGAAGGAGAGTCAAAAACGCAAGTGAAAAAATGAAAGTTGGCCTCTCAGGGAAGGGGTTAACGTTACAGAAATTGTGTGTTTTTGCATCAGTAGGTAATTCAGATACTTTGCTGATACCCTGGGTCCATTAGACATTGGCTCCTGTAAACAGGGGCAGAGCAGGCATGGGGAAATGTAATTCTATATGGGGGCATTCTGATTATTGGAAAGTCACGCAGTACGTCCAGGGACAGCTCAAGGCCTGACCTAGAGCTATGCTTAGAGACCCCCATGATGGCTATGTACTCCAATAAGGCATATGGACAGGTTTTTTTTCTGTAAAACCACTGATTTTATCTGTTAAAGAAGCCATTATCCTTTTTACCTGGCAGTATTTGTATAGTCAGGGTGCATTGCAGAAATCAGAGAGTTTTTATTGGTCTGAGCAGGAATCCGATAAGTAATCATGTATCATCATCTACAAGGCTACTTACAAAAAGGTATCCCTATACATATTTCATGAAAGATTAATGAAGGCTTTAATGCAGTTGGGCAAAACATCAATAATATCCCATCAGGGCTCACTATTAAGTGCTTACACATTCTCAGCACATTGGATCTTTTGCCAAACTGTGATGACTTTTTTTAATCAACTAAATCCTTTCTCTCGGTGATTAAAATATTTATAGTGTGTTTTGATGAGTTTGAAGTCAGCGTGCAGCCAAAAGGCTTGACTAATCCTTGTTAGTTCGCTCACCTCTGCTGGTAGTAAAAATTACTTTTGGAAGAATCATGTTCGGTTCGCTGTTTGTCTTATACAGATTGGATTTCATTATGATGCTGTGTAAATATAGGACGTATTGGAAATAAAACTAAAGCTGCAAATATGGTCAGACAAATCTATAAGTACATGTGGATATTGGATGTGTTTACTCTGGTTACATGGGGCTGTTAAAAGCTTTACAATATTAGAGAATTAAGAATTTCAGGCTAAGATTCCACATATCTTTGAGTCAAAATGGGGAATTCGCTTTAGCATAAGTGGTGTAATAATTGGGATGTAGAGTATGTAAGTGGTACCTTATAAGAAGAAGCAATATTCTAAAACTATGAGTGATGGTTCAGGGTAAATAATAATTTTGCACTGAGACATAGAGGACTTTTCCCAGACAGTATTTTCGGGTAGGTCTGGCCTACCAAAACACAAAGGATCTTCCAGTGAATTTGCTATTGAACAGGTTTTGGGAAGGCTTCATCCTTATGCTACTTATCTTCCAGTGGAACATGCTTCTCATTAAAGTTAAAATTCAACAACCTTTACAAATGGAAGCCCAGTAGATAAGATATCCAATTTTTTTTCCATATGATCAGGCCCCAATTTTAAGGTTAACAACTCCTCCAAATCCCTTCACACCTCTTCACCATGAATGTGCATTTCAGTACAACCAAACCCTACACAGTGCCTGGGAGTTCAAGAAGTCTGCATTTTTTTCATGACCCCATGGTATTGTGGTAGAATTTGGCAGTTTGACAACAGAATTCATCAGGTATAGCTGCAGGCAACCTGTCATCAGGTATAGCTGGCTTTCCAGTAAACATGAAAATTTTGCTCAACTGAGCTTTTATGTAAAAGTCAATAGAATTCACATTAAAATACTAATGTCTCATCCCCTGATGATGCTGACTTGGCAGTGAAACATTTTGGGGAACATATAATACATGATTGAGTTTTATATATTCAATATTTGTCATATTATCAACTGATGGTGCCATGGGGTGCAGTTTTAATAATAGTGAGGAGATAAGAAGGGCATCATGGTGGCTCAGTGGTTAGCAGTGCAGCCTTGCAGCGCTGGGGTCCGGGGTTCAAATCCCACCAAGGACAACATCTGCAAGGAGTTTGTATGTTCTCCCCGTTTGTGCGTGGGTTTCCTCCGGGTTCTTCAGTTCCCTCCCACATTCCAATGACATACTGATATGGATTCTAGATTGTGAGCCCCAATGGAGACAGCAATGATAATGTCTGTAAAGCGCTGTGGAATTAATGGCGCTATATAAATTAGTAAAGTAAATAAATAAGAAGCAGATAAGGAATCGCTACTCAGGAAAATAAGAACAACAACTAGACAAATGCAAATATGCAATTTTTACTTTAATTCTGACTTCATAGTATGAATTTTAAAATGTTACAGTAGATGTTAAATTTTATTGCTCTGCTATACAGGGGTTCTATTTAGTAGGGCTTTGTCCTTCAGGTTCTCTAGAATTATACCCTTCCCAGATCAAAGTAATCATGTCCAGTTGTGTACATACTGTACAGTATATAGAATTCTGCTCTGACGGTGACTTATCATCCACAGAGCAACAGACTGTTTGACTGTTATCAATTATCATGTATTTAGGGAAAATCAGGAGGAACTAATACATATTAGATTGCTGGCCAATTTTGGCAAACTTACGCGTATGGGGGCCTAAGCCAACAGAGGAACAGATCACTTGCTGCTTAGGTTTCTTTCACAAATATAGTACTGCAATTTATAGTTCAAAAGACATGGACAATTTCTTTGTATAAATGAAGAATTTAAGGAGAATAATTTCCTCTAGTAGTTTACATTCCTATCCTGGACTCTTGTGAGACATACAACCAATGTGATATTATATGAAACATAATGACCCACAGAAACTGCAGCACAAACAGTGAATTCTAAAGAAATGTACTGTCTGATACGGGTTAAAGATTTCCATGGCCTAATTCTGAAACAAGAGGGGATTATAGGGAGAAAAATGGGAAGCGCAAGCTTCTAAGTGTAGTAGTTAATTTCCAAAGGTATATGCTCAGTGTGAATACACTCACCTATTTGGAGTCTTGAGATACTGCTTATAGGTCCAATCCCTGGATCACTCCATTCCTCTTTCCATTCAGTTTGCTGCAAAGATCTGGGAACTAGTGAGAGCACTGGACAGTGCTTTCATAGGCTATAACACTTGGTGAATGTTTTTCCCAGCAATATGCGCTCCTGAAGGATGATGATGGAACTTGATATTTAGAGTAAAGGATAATTTTTATCTTTAATTCAAACTAGAACACAACCGGTTTCGACTTCTAAGGCCGGCGTCACACACAACGACAAAAAATCGGTCCGTTTTAGACGGTCGATTGTCGGATCAAAATGCAAACATCACACATCCTTCTGGCATCCGATTTTCCTTCAAAGATGCGATTTAGTCGCATGTGTGTGTACCTTGTAACATCCGATTTTCATCCGACTTGCGAGATTTTCTCGCAGGCTTGCAAAACTGACATATAATGGATCCAAAAGAATAGTATTTCAATCACAAAAGAAAGAATAGATATATACACATAGAACACATATATATATATATATATATATGTGTATATATATATATATATATATATACATGTCATTGTGACATGTAATATACATATATTTATAGTTCCTAGACTTCTACATACTGTTATAGCCGCTAATTCAATTGCCGGCTTTTGTGAAATCACAGAAGCCGACATGAAATGATACATTGTTTCCACACAGTTAACCATGTCATTTCCTGTATTTTGATATTTGTTTAGAACTTACAATTACATGGGTGTATTTGTGCAAAATTTCAGACATGTAGGG
The DNA here is from genome assembly GCA_033576555.1 of Oophaga sylvatica. Taxonomy (NCBI): domain Eukaryota; kingdom Metazoa; phylum Chordata; class Amphibia; order Anura; family Dendrobatidae; genus Oophaga; species Oophaga sylvatica. Next base: position 140,972,034 of record JARQOD010000006.1, read on the forward strand.
GTTAATTAAAGGTGTAAATTCGTTGAAAAAAAATGCGTGGGCTCCCGCTGTATTTTCTTCACCAGACAGACAAAGCAAGCGAGTGGGGGCAGATAATAACAGCCTAGGGAGGGTACATTTTTTTGGTGCCCCCCCTGGCTACTAACATCTGCCCCCAGACACCCCAGAAAGGGCAAATCTATAATTAGATTCGCCCTTTCTGGCACTTTGCCCGTCTATTCCCATTGCCCTGTAGCGGTGGCGAATGGGTTAATAATCTCACCTTAATGTCACCTTAGTATTGAAAGGTGACCTTAAGGCAGGTTAATAATTGAGAGCTGTCAATTAGACAACTATCAATTATTAATCCTATTGTATGATATAAAAATCAAACACACACAGTTTAATAAAAAATAAGTTTAATGAAATAATCACACAGTTTTTGACAATATTTTATTTTCCTGCTAAAACCATTTCCTGTAATAAAAATAAAATAAAAAAGCAAAATGATTCTTACCAATCCAATGTACAGTCAGGTCCCACGGTGTAATCCATCAGAAAGGGTTAACAGGTTACAGGTCGCAGAGAGCTAATAATGCTGTCTCAGACCTGTATTCCCCTGAATGAATAAGTTACTCTCCCAGCGAAAGGAGAGGAATAGATTCATGAATGGAGCTTAATTGATTTATTACAACTTTCACTTGAGTGACCTGACCTAAGGTGAAAGTGGGATACAATCAATTAAGCTTCATTCATTAATCACATCCTCTCCTGTCGGCAGGAGATAAGCTCATTCGTTCAGGAGCTATCAGATGAGCACGCAGGATTACTTGCGCTGCTTATCTGATTGCTAGTAGTTAACCCTTTGTGAAGAATTACATCGTGGGACGTGACAGATTGCCAGATAGGTAAGAATAATGTTGTTTTATTATTTTATATTTATTTTAGAAGAACAAGGGCTTCGAACGGATTAAGACTTAAATAAAAGATGGTCAAAAATATGTGTTTTTATTTCATTAAAATTATTTATTCTTAAAGTGTGTGTGTTTTTTTATTTACTTCAATAGGATTAATAATTGATATTTGTCTAATTGACAGCTCTCAATTATTAACCTGCCTTAAGGTCACCTTTCAATACTAAGGTGACATTAAGGTGAGATTATTAACCCATTCGCCACCGCTACAGGGCAATGGGAATAGACGGGCAAAGTGCCAGAAAGGGCGAATCTAATTATAGATTTGCCCTTTCTGGGGTGTCTGGGGGCAGATGTTAGTAGCCATGGGGGCACAAAAAAAAAAGTACCCTCCCTAGGCTATTATTATCTGCCCCCACTCGCTTGCTTTGTCTGTCTGGTGGAGAAAATACAGCGGGAGCCCACGCATTTTTTTGTCAACGAATTTACACCTTTAATTAACCCCTACATGTCTGAAATTTAGCACAAATACACTCATGTAATTGTAAGTTCTAAACAAATATCAAAATACAGGAAATGACATGGTTAACTGTGTGGAAACAATGTATCATTTCATGTCGGCTTCTGTGATTTCACAAAAGCCGGCAATTGAATTTGCGGCTATTACAGTATGTAGAAGTCTAGGAAATATAAATATATATATATATATATATATATATATACATGTCACAATTACATATATATATATATAATATATATATGTATTCTATGTGTGTATATCTATTCTTTCTATTCTTTATTAAAGCTGTCAGTGTGATTTTACAGTATAGCCGGGGATGAATTGCCGGCTTTTCTAAAGGACACCAATGCGATTTCATCGCAAGTCACACGTGCGGTCCGTTTGTAATCAGATTTTTCAGCGCTCCCATTGACTTGCATTGACGATAGTCGACCCACAATCGGTGACAATCGCAGCATGCTGCGATTGCACACGGACGTTTAAAACGGACCACAAAAAATCTGATACTGGGAGCTGCTCCATAGATTAACATAGGGCAGACTGCAATGCGATTTTTCATCACATTGCAGTCGTCCGATTCTGTCGCCAGTGTGACGCCGGCCTAAGAGTCTTCCTCAGGTATAATGTCAAGCATCTGTGCATATGTGTTATGTATACTCCCTGCCATTGGCTGTGACCTTGCTCTTCATACACTTGTACAAGTATGTAGTAAGGTCACGCCCTCTAGTCGGACATGCCCACTGGCCGGATGTGTCACTAGACGGGTCGCAGCCTCAGCTCTGTACAAGTGTATGGAAGCAAGGCCACCCCACTGGCCGGTAGTATGTATACATATCCTCTGGTCCCGGGTCAGAAGCTGGCAAATTCCCGCAGTCCCGGGAGGATTCAGAAGTCTATAGTCATACAAAGTGTGACAGCCCCTTTAATTCAAAAAGCCCAATTCCACTGATTGTGAGTCTTGCCACTAAATGAACTGCTTACATCTATTTAATTGCTCCTGGCAACTCAAGAGAGTGTTAATGAGGAAAAGGTTTGTATTATCACCATGTCATGCTGATTGAATTGTAAGAGAAGAATGTTTGCTTTAAAAGATCCATAACACTGAAGGAAAAAACTTAGTGAAAACCAAATTTGTTGTTAGTTTCAAAAACATTTGACTATGACTGTATATTCATTTAACAATGCAAAAATCAAATTGTGTACTAACAACAAAATCCATACAATTATGGATACAAGCACAAAAAGGTGACTACCGACTGGTGCTCTACAGCATGAGAGTTGAATACAGAAAGGAATGAAAAAAACAAAAGACATACCCTTTAATGTTATTGAAAATAGTTTAAAATATTATTGTACTAATCAAAATCCTAGATCATATATAAAAATAATGAAACACAGTTCAGCATAGAGTATTCCTAATATGATGGTCTCACTGTGTGATTTATGAAATGTACAGATTGTTGCTTGTAAGGTAAGGAGGAGACATGATTGGATTTACATGTCCTACTGTTGCTGAATGATACCTGTTTTAATGCTGTTACTTCTGGAGTGTGCAGTATGTTGAACTTTTACACTTTTTGATTGAAAGCATTCAATGAATCAGTGCCTTTATCTTCATAAGAAATTGGAGCTGAGGAAATCTTTTGAAATTCAAATTTGTCGGTTTAACCAGATTTTCGATTCATCTGCCCTCAAAATGCATGTATGACATTCTGAGGTCTCCTAGGACTGTACTCAGCGCCTTTCAAGCTCCTTGACACAAACACAGCCTTAGTGATGTCAAAATTACCTCAACATATAAGGCTATTAGACAAATGAATTGATCCGTGGAGGATCGAGTTAGATAGTTCAAGTTGAATTTCTTGAAATATGTGGCTTTATGTGAATTTGTACACTTTGAGATTCGATTTGCGTTTCGCACACTGCTAAAGCATCATAGAGTGGACTAATGTATTTCTGTGTGTAAATTTTGGGCGTCCTTTCGATGCCCTGCAGATGTGACATTTATCAGCAGTTCCCAGTGAAGCATAGTTTGTATGGCAGAGTCATTGTACATCTTGAGAGTCACTGTCTCTTTTAGGGTATATTCACACTGGGCGTTTTTTCTGCAACAAACATGATTTCTTGGCAGGAAAGAAGCTGCGGCAAAAAGCGCAGGTTTAGGTGCGCTTTTGGTGCGTTTTTTGTTGCAGTTTTGGTGCATTTTTTGGAGCGTTTTTTGGGCTAACTTGTGTCTCTTTGTGCATGCTTGCTGTCCATGACTTTTCTGCATCAAAAACGATGCAAATAATGATATCTGCGTTTTTGGTGCATTTTTGCTGAGTTTTTGCAGCATTTTTTCAACATCCATTCAAGCCAATGGGTGAAAAACGCTGCAAAAATGCTGAAAGAAGTGACATGCTTTTTATGTCCAAAAAAAACAGCAAAGCACAAAATCCTGATTAAAAAAAACAATGTGTGTGCATGATATTTCTGAAATCTCTTAGGCTTTGCTGGTACTGTAAAAAGCAGCTGCAAATTAGCATAAAAAAGTGGCAAGAAAAGGCAGCAAAAACGCCCAGTGTGAACATAACCTTTCATGATCAGCAGAGTCCTCTTTCTCACTTTTCACTATTGTATAAGTTCCTTTGGTCAGCAAGGTCCTCTTGCTTTTCTATAAAGCAGGGGTGGGCAATTCATTTTTCAAGGGGGGCCACTTGATATACTATGATTGTTGTGGAGGACCACACAAACCAGCTGAACCTAATTCTGCTCATTATTATTGTCTTATATTAGTTTTTATCACTTAATACTGTGCAGAATTAAGTCTAGTGACTCGCTGCTAATGCTAATACATGGTAATACATGTTACAATTGAACTTATTGTAACATGTATTCTTACCTGGAGCAGTGAATTAACACCATATAATTCACTGCTTTTTATAAAGTTTACATAAAGAAGTACATCACACTGCTCTTGTTATGCAGTACTTGTACCTTGATCAACAGCTCCCAATACAATATGATGCCCCCACACACAGTTTGATGTTGCCACATAGTATAATGTCATCAGACAGCGCCCAACAGTAAAATGTCCCTTCAAACTATTAAACCTCCCCACAAAGATGCCTACACAGTTTTATGTCCCCACACAGCCCTCTTATACAGTATTATGTCCCCACACAGCCCTCATGCAGTATGATATCCATCACGCAGCCCCCATATGCAGTATGCTTCCACACATCCCCCATAGCAGTATGATGTCCCCCACACAGCACCCTTCTGAAATATGATGTCCCCCACACAGCCCCCTTGTGCAGTATTATGTCCCCCACACAGCCTTCTTGTGCAGTATGATGTCCCCCACACAGCCCCCTTGTGCAGTATGATGTCCCCCACACAGCCCCCTTGTGCAGTAAGATTTAAAAAATTAAAAAATATACTCACTTCACTCTGTTCCCCGCAGCTACGGTGAGTGCTGTGTACTTAGGTAAAATTATTATTTACTACAAATCTCATTTTGGGAGGAATCAGGTGAATTTGAATTTTAAAAAAACTCAGTCATCACAAACAGTTATTGGGACCGAGATGGTAACAGCAAGCCTGCCAACCATCCCGGATCCAGCGGGACTGTCCCAATTTTGACAGTCTTCCCCGCTCTCCTGGTCAGGAGTTTACTTTTCCGCACTGCACTGATAAGCCGACACACCCCCCATGCACCTACCCCATTCATTCCTCGCCCTCCCAGAGAAACCCACCGCAGCCCCTCACTGCTAATAAATCCCATCAATGACATCACTAGGCTGTTCTGTGTGCACAGGACCTGCGATGAGGTCACAGGAGGGTGGAGTCAGGAGTCACATGATCAGAGGCCTCAGTGTATGCAGGACTTTGCTGTGCTGGTTGTCATGGTGCTGGATGAGGGGAAGTTTATGTATGGGGTCAGGAGGGGTTTACAGTGTGGATGTAGCAGAGCTGTGTGTGTACGAGGTGTACAAAGCGGAGCCTTGTGTGTACGAGGTGTACGAATCCGTGTGTGTACGAGGTGTACGGAGTGGAGCCATGTGTGTGCAAGATGTACGGAGCAGAGCCCCATGTGTATGGGGTGTGCAGAGCGGAGCCGTGTGTGTACAAGGTGTATGGAGCTGAGCCGTGTGTGTACTTGGTGTATGGAGCGGAGCCGTGTGTGTACGAGGTGTACGGAATAGAGCCCTGTGTTTACGAACTGTATGGAGCCATGTGTGTGTACGGGGTGTACGGAGCGGAGCCGCATGTATACGGGGTGTATGAAATGGAGCTCTGTATGCATGAAGTGTACGGAGCTGAGCCGTGTGTACGGTGCGGAGCAGAACCGTGTATGTGCGAGGTTTACTGTTGTGAACACTTTGGATCTAGTTTCTGAGTTTGGGCTCCCTCTGGTAGCTGCTGCTGGTAATGGAGCTTGTCTGGCTGGCAGAGGTCAATCACCTGAAAAGGATGATTGGGGGTCAGGTGTTACTGACTGGAGAGATTTAAATGAGCAGCCTTCACTTAGCGGTTGCCGGTGATTTTGGTTTCTTCCTGAGCCTTTTGGAAGTCGGCTTGCTCCCTGCTTTGTCATGCATCTTTCAGATAAGTTGTCTGCTTTATTCTGTGGCATTTTTCCTGTTTTGCTTTTCTCTGTTCTCTGCCTTGCTGGTGTGAGTTCAGCCGGGTTCTCTGCTGGGACCTGTGCTGGACTCTGTTTTCCTTTGCCACAGCTTGTGTCAGTCTTTTCAGTATTTCTAGTCTCCTGTTATTTCAATATCTGTTGTTTGGCAACCAGTTCACATCAGAGTTCTGATTTAGTGGGGGAGAGGTCGTGTGGCCTCAGTATTTTTGCATATCAGACGTTTTAGAATTTTTCTTAGGGTTTTTGCAGGATTGCAGACAATATCCTTTCCTGTCCTGTTCTATCTAGACAGTTTGGGCCCCAGCATTTGCTCACACTATTTTCTGCCTGTGTTTTGTGCTGCATCTGGTCTCACTGGCAATATATGTTTGGGGGCTATCTATTCTTTTGAGGCTCTACTCCGGGGCAGTTTAGCTTTTCCCTTTCCCTCTTAGGCTTAGTTAACTCTTTAGCTGTGTCGAAGCATCTAGGGCAGTGATGGCGAACCTTGGCACTCCAGCTGTTGGAGAAAAACAACTCCCAGCATGCCTCAACTGCTGCCTCAACTGCTGCAGGTTGCAAGGGCATGCTGGGAGTTGTAGTTTTACAACAGCTGGAGTGCCAAGGTTAGCCATCACTGGTCTAGCGCATCGTAGGTATGTCCCACTGCTAATTCTAGTTGTGTTGTCAGTTTAGGGGTCTGCAATAATAATTAGAATAATAATCCTTATTTATATAGCGCCAACATATTCCGCAGTGCTTTAAATTTTAACAGTTTCAAAACACAAGTCGTAAGTAACAACGTTAACAATACAATAATTAAAGCAAAATAAGACGACCCTGCTCGTGAGAGCTTACAATCTACAATGAGGTGGGGCAGATACAAAGTACAGGGGTGTATATACAATGGTGTATTTACAATGATGGTCCAGCCATCTTGAGGGAGTGAGGGATGGAGATAGTGAATGGGCTACACACGCACACTTACACCTAGAATGACTTTGATTAGTGAATGTGATAGGCTGCTCTGAACAAATCTGTTTTGAGGGAGCGCCTGAAACTATGCAAATTGTGGATGGTCCTAATTTCTTGGCTGACCAGAAATTAGGTAATTTCGGGAGGAGATTGTGGTGGAATCATGGAGGCACTTTAGAGAATGCTTCAGATCCATCACCGTGTCCTCCGTTGACAGTGCGGACAGCAGGATCGCTTTGGAGTTGGGGATGTCGGCCATGTGAGCGGATCAAGATATGTCCTGCACCGGGAGGCTCAGGTGGGCACTACAATAGGAGCCGGGCTGCTATAGTATCTTTATAGAATCTTTCTTTCTCTCTCTGTTCTTTCTTTCCCTCTCTAATCTTTCTTTCTCTCTCTGTTTCTTTCTCTGTTCTTTCTCTGTTTTTTTCTTTCACTCTGTTTCTCTCTCTCTGTTCTTTCTTTCCCTCTCTAATCTTTCTTTTTTTCTTTCTCTCTCTCTTCTTTCATTCTCTCTGTTCTTTCTTTCTCTCTCTCTGTTCTTTTTCTCTCTCTCTGTTCTTTTTTCCTCTTTCTCTCTTTCTTTTTTCTATCTTTTTTTTCTTTCTTTCTTTCTTTGTCTCTCTGTTCTCTTACGTTCCCCTCTTTCTTTCTTTCTTTCTTTCTTTCTCTCTGTTCGTTCTTTCCTTTTTCTCTCTCTCTCTGTTACTTTCTTTCTCTTTCTTTCTTTCTTTCTTTCTTTCTTTCATTCTTTCTTTCTTTCTTTCTTTCTTTCTCTCTCTCTGTTCTTTCTTTCTTTCCCCTCTTTCTTTCTCTCTATCTCTCTGTTCTTTCTTTCCCCTCTTTCTTTCTTTCTTTATCTCTCTCAGGTCTATCTTTCTTTCCCCTCTTTCTTTCTCTCTCTGTTCTTTCTTTCTTTGTTTCTTTCTCTTTCTTTCTCTCTCTCTGTTCTTTCCCCTCTTACTCTCTGTTCGTTCTTTCTTTCTTTCTTTCTTTCTTTCTCTGTTCTTTCTTTCTTTCCCCCCTTTCTTTTCTCTCTGTCTGTCCTTTCTTTCTTTTTCTTTCCTTTCTCCTCTCTCTCTTTTTCTTTTGCTCAATGTTCCTTTCTTTCCTCTTTCTTCTCTCTGTTCTTTCTTTCTCTTGCTTCTGTTCTTTTCTCTCTCTCTTTTATTTTTTCTTTTTTCTCTCTCTGTTCATTCTTTCTCTGTTCTTTCTTTCTCTCTCTGTTCTTTCTTTTGCTCTCTGCTTTTTTTCTCTCTTTCTTACTCTCTCCTGTTCTTTCTATCCCTCTTTTTTCTCTGTCTGTTCTTTATCTTTCTCTCTCTGTTCTTAATTTCTTTCTCTTTCTGTTCTATCTTTCCTTCCCCTTTTTCTTTTTTCTTTTTTGCTCTCTCTGTTCTTTCTTTCTTTCTTTCTTTCTTCTCCTCTCACTCTCTGTTCTTTCTTTCTTTTTCTTTCTTTCTCTCTCTCTGTTCTTTCTTTCTTTCCACTCTTTCTCTCTCTCTCTGTTCTTTTTTCAACTCTTTCTTTCTTTCTCTCTCTGTTTTTTTTCTGTCCCTCTTCTCTCTCTGTTCTTTCTTCTTTCTTCTTTCTTTCTCTCTCTGTTCTTTCTTTCCCTCTTTCTTTCTCTCTTTTCTTCTTGTTTCTTTCTTTCTTGCTCTCTCTGTCCTTTCTTTCCCCTCTTCTTTCTCTATCTCTGTTCTTCCTTTCTCTCTCTCTGTTCTTCCTTTTCTCTCTCTGTTCTTTCTTTCTTTCTTTCTTTCTTTCTTCATTCTTTCTTTCTCTCTGTTCTTTCTCTGTTCTTTCTTTCTTTTGCTCTCTCTCCTTTCTTTGTTTCTCTCTCTGTTTTCTTTTTTTCTCCTCTCTGTTCTTTCTTTCGCTCTTTGTTCTTTCTTTCGGTTGGGCCAAGATCCCAATCTGCGTACGCGCTGCCTCCAGCAGCCCACGGCTTCAGGAAAATGTCCACTGGGAAAGCATTGAAGCACTCCACTTTGCTCACTGCTGACACTGGGCCTGCTGCATCTCCACACTTCTGCCATCGCCGCCTTCCTGAGGAAGAGACCCTGTTCCTCCGCCGCGGAAACCCCCCGTAAGCCTGCATTCAGATTATAAGAGGCACCCCCAATTTTCATCACAAACTTGGGGGGGAGGAAGTGCCTCTTTTTGTACAAAAAATACAGTAGATATAAAACACTATGGACAGAAAGGTGATGTGTGGCATAGGGGCAGTGACAGTGACAGTAAAAGCATAGACAGAACATGATAGCCAGGCAAGAGATGCCCAGACATCCACATTAAGCATTTTACTGTGCATTATTGTCATGCTCAAAGTTGGTTATTTGATTTTTTTGTTGCACACTTTTTTTATATAATTTTTATACATTTTTACACATTTTTTGTACAAATAAATAAACAATTTCTTGTATAGATATCAAACACTTTTACACCTACTCAGAAAAGATTATCTGGAGCAGAAATAAAACCCAGACACTGCGTAGGTAAAAATACAACCATAATAAATGTGAAAAAAAATCTGAAACACAAACAGTTCAGTGTATTATAGGCTAAGAAACTTTACCCAGTGTACTGGCATTTTCACTAGCACGCTACATTACTTTCTTATTTTATGTTGATATAATAAAAAGTAAATGACAACATTTCATATTAAGAAACTAAGAAACTTTACCCAGTGTACTGGCATTTTCACTAGTACGTTACATTACTTTCTTATTTTATGTTGATATAATAAAAAGTAAATGACAACATTTCATATTACAGGAAAGTCGCTTGGTAAACATCTTATTAGGGCAAAACTTGGTTCTTGCAAAATAGGAAATTAAAGTAGATGACATTTGCTGGGGTCAGAGAAGAAGTATCATTTGTCATGCTTTTACGCTGATCATGACAATTATAGACAGCCATAAAAAAAAACTAAAAGCATTTTTAAATGACCATGTAGAAAAGTTTATTTCTGCATTTTGCTGTCAACACTGGCATGTGATATTTTATAATATTCCAAAAAGAATGTCAATTAGAGTTGAGTGAAACAGGTCGGTCAGATTCATTAGTCACCGACTTTTGCCAAAGTCGGGTTTCGCCGAGCGAAACCCGACCATAGCGTGAAGTCGGCCATGCGGTCGTCGACCCAAACGCCAAAGTCGGTTTTCCCATAGTGCTTGCAGGCGCTTTTTTTCAGCCAATGAGCAAGGACGTACACTGTGGGCAATGAGATGACATGGGCAGCGTCCACCACCATCTTAGAGAAGGGCATTGCAGTGATTGGCTTGCTTTGGGGGGCGTCATAGTATCTATAAAAGCACTGACCGCCGACCGCCATTTTACTTCTGCCAATCTGAACAGTAGGGAGAGGTTGCTGACACTGTTTATCAGTAGGGAGAGAGTTAGGGCTGGAAAGAGAAATTCGTATGTGCTTGTGCTGATAGCAATTGTGCTGTACAGTTAGTGTGCAGTGACAGGGGAGGATTTTCTTGTGTGCAGCAGCGCTGGTTATTAGGCTGCCTGATAGCTGTATTGCTGTGTGTACACTGCTGTGCAGACTGCTTTTTACACAGCACTAATACTTTTATTCTTTTTTTCTGCACAGTTACTGAGAGTTCATTTTTTCCCACACTGTGTAGAGCTGTACGCTCCTCACACACTACCGTGTACCGGCTGGTATCACGGACAAATACATGCTGACTATCTGTGTGTGACTCCGGAAATATATACGGAGATTGAAATTTTCCCCTACACTATATACACCTGGTATCTTCTGATACAGTACCTTTTTTCTGCTTTTTGTATTCTGGTCAAATCCATAGTGAGAGAGCGTCTGTGTGTGACTGAGGAAATATATACGGAGATTTAAAATTTACCCTATACTATATACACCTGGTATCTTCTGAGACAGTACCCTTTTTATGCTTTTTATATTCTGGTCTAATCCATACTGAGCCTGAGAGCGTCTGTGTGTGACTCTGGAAATATATACGGAGATTTACAATTTTCCCCTATACTATATACACCTGGTATCTTCTGATACAGTACCTTTTTTATGCCTTTTTTATTACGGTCAAATCCATAATGAGTGAACCTCTGTGTGTGACTCCGGAAATATATACGGAGATTTAAATTTTACCCTATACTATATACATCTGGTATCTTCTGATACAGTGCCTTTTTTCTGCTTTTTGTATTCTGGTCAAATCCATACTGAGTGAGCATCTGTGTGTGACTGAGGAAATATATACGGAGATTTAAAATTTACCCTATACTATATACACCTGGTATCTTCTGATACAGTACCTTTTTTCTGCCTTTTTTATCACAGTCAAATTCATACTGAGAGAGCGTTTGTGTGTGACTCCGGAAATATATACGGATATTTACAATTGCCCCTACACTGTATACAGCTGTACGCTTCTGATACAGTACCCTTTTTCTGCTTTTTATATTCTGGTCTAATCCATACTGAGTGAGCGTCTGTGTGTGACTACGGAAATATGTATGGAGATTTACAATTTCCCCTTCACCGTATACAGCTGTTCACTTCTGATACAGTACCATATATCTGCTGGTATTTTTGGTAAATTTTGCCAAACATGAGGAAGTATGGTGGAAGAGGCCACGGACGTGGGCGTGGGGGGCCAGCTGGTACTGATGGTGGTGGTGCATCTGCTGGTAGTGCCAAAAGCACAATAGCACCTAAGGCAGGAGGTGTTGAGCCTGCGTCATCGTCTGGCTCCAGAAGACCTGGAAGGCTCCCTTTTCTGGGAGTAGGTAAACCGCTTTTAAAGCCGGAGCATCAGGAACAGGTTTTGGCTTACATTGCCAAAACAGCCTCCAGCTCTATCGCCTCCTCTTCTGAAGTTTCAAAAAATGCAAGCACTAAGTCGTCAGTGCAGGCTCCTGGTCAGGAACAACACCTTTCCTTGTGTCCTTCACCCCCACCAAAAGTGAAGGATGCGGCAGGCCACACTTCAGATTAATCCATGGAGCTCTTTTCACATACCATGCCTGGGTTATCAAGTCAAATCCTGAATTCCCCAGTCCAAGATGAATCTGGCATGGAAGTGCACTGATGCACAGCCACTGCTATATGATTCTGCTGGTACATTCACCCAGAGCACTACATTGCCCTCGCAGTTTACTGAGCCAGAATCTGACTCTGATGAAACTCAGGTGCCCCTTCCCGCATACTATGCCACCTTACACGGCGACACAGAGGAAGGTGCAGATGAAATTGAAGAGGAGGTGATGGATGACCCAGTTGTTGACCCGGATTGGCATCCATTTGGGGAAGAGGGTGCCACTGGCAATAGCTCAGAAGAGGAGGAGGATCCGCAGCAGGCATCGACATCGCAGCTGCGGTTATCTGGCAGGCCCGTAGCAGTCCAAAAACGTGTTAAAAAAACAAAAAGAGTTGCAGGACAGCTTGGCCAGACGGTCAAATTATCACAGCGTGCAAGCCCTGAAAGTTTGTCCCTTAGTAGCAAGAGTGCAGTGTGGCACTTTGTTGACCAAAATCCTATTGATGAGGCAAAGGTTATCTGTAAGAAGTGCGGAAGGACCTTTAGCAGAGGGAAAAATGCATGTGCAGCTCTCAAGTCCAGCTCACACTAGCAGACACTTTGAGTAGGACAAGTAAGTACTCATCCTCTCATCCGCGTACACTGGCTTTGAACGCCTACATTGCCAAACTGATCTCATTAGAGATGATGCCGTTCCATTTGGTTGAAAGCGCAGCTCATGGCCTTCGCTGTCCCACGCTATGACCTACCCAGTCGGCACTTCTTTTCTAGAAAGCCATCCCTGCCCTCCACCTGCATGTGAAAGACCACATTGTCCATGCACTCAAACAATCAGTGAGTGGAAAGGTGCACCTCACAACAGATGCATGGGCCAGTAGGCATGGCCAGTGCCGTTACGTGTCCATCACTGCGCACTGGGTAAATGTGGTGGATGCAGGGTCCACAGGGGACAGTGGTGGTGGGACAGTGCTGCCTAGCCGACGGTATAGGCAACAGTTGGCTGTAGGCATTCGACCCTCATCCTCCTCCAGAAGCGAAAGCTCGTCGACAGAGCGCAGTTGCACGAGTACTCCATCCGCAGCTACCAGTGTTGCACACGAGGTGTTCCACTATCAAACAGCTAGTGGTAAGCGTCAGCAGGCTGTTTTAAAGATGATGTCTTTGAGCGACAACAGACACACCGTGGAGGTACTGGCCGACTACTTGCAGTGAGAAACTGAGTCATGGCTGGGCAGTATACATCTTGAGCCAGGCAAGGTAGTCAGTGATAACAGCTGTAATTTTGTGGCGGCCAGACACATACCTTGCCTGGCTCACACCTTGAACCTGGTGGTGCAGTGCTTCATAAATAATTATCCGGAGTTACCAGCCCTGCTCCATAAGGTGCGAAGACTGTGCTCGCACATCCATCGCTCGCCCGTAGACTCCAGTCATATGCAGAGGCTGCAGCGATCGCACCACCTCCCTAGGCACCACCTAATCATAGAAGTTGCAACAGGGTGGAACTCCACCATGCACATGGTTAAGAGGCTGTGCGAACAGATGCAGGCTGTAATGCATTTGTGAGAGGCTACAAGGGCTGGCAGTTTGAGGGCAGACATGGAGTTGTCGGGTGTGCAGTGGTCAAAGCTGAAAGACCTCTGTAAAGTCCTTCAGTGTTTTGAGGAATGCACATGGCTGGTAAGCGTAGACGACGCCATCATAAGCATGACCATCCCACTTATGCGTCTGCTCATGAAAACTGACGCACATTAAGGATTAGGCGTCTGCAGCGGAGGAGGAGGAGGGAAGCTTTGATGACAGTCAGCCATTGTCTGCTCTGGGAACTGTCCTGGACGAGGTGGAGGAAGAGGAGGAGGATAAGGGGGATGATTATTTTGGGGAGGAGGATGCTTCTCAGGGGGCAAGAGAAAATGTTGGCTTGCCAAGGTCAGGTACAGTGTTTGTGCGTGACTGGAGGGATGTGGATTTGGCAGAAAGTGCTCCTCCACCCACCACTGGCATTGACACCTGGAACATTGGCCCACATGTGTGATTATGTCTTGCGGAACCTAAAAAAGGACCCCCACATTGCCAAAATTATGAAAGATGACGACTACTGGTTGGCCTGCAACCTCGATCCATGCTATGAAGGCAAATTACAGAACATCATGCCACAGGAGAACCTAGAGCTAATATTGGCGAACAAACAAGCAACTCTGGTAAACTGTTTGTTAGAGGCATTCCCAGCACACAGCAGCGGTGCAGGTTCTACCACGAGCCGTACTGGGCCAAATGGAAGAGGTGTTCGTGGTGCACACAGCCCAAGTGGCGTTGGAGACAGGGGTTTCATGACCATGTTGTGGACTAATTTCTCGAGTACCACTCACACGACTGTTAATACTGAATCGATTGCAACAGACAGGAGACAGCAGTTGTCAACTATGGTTCAAAATTACCTCTACTCTCCTATCGAAGTTGTCCCTCACAGTTCATTCCCCTTTGACTACTGGCCTTATAAACTGGACACCTGGCCTGAATTGGCACAATATGCCTTGCAGGAGCTCACTTGCCCTGCTGGTAGTGTGCTATCAGAAAGAGTCTTCAGTGCTGCTGGATCAATCCTAACAGAAAGAAGGACCCGTCTGTCGACCCAAACTGTTGGTGATCTCACCTTCATTAAAATGAACCATGCCTGGGTTTCAAAGGATTTTGTACCACCTTCCCTGATGACACATAGGTTGCCAGCAAAATGGCTCGCTTTGTCCTCCTCTTCCTCCGACTTCTCCAATTCCTCCATTTGCAGCTGCTGAACGTCCAGCCTACACCTCAACATATGCCAGTTTTTCCACCTCCCTAACTGGGCTGTACCCCCCCAGGGCCGGCATCAGCACTTGGCGCACCCGGGCAAATGCTGGGGTCCTGAGCAGGTGGGGGGCCCACTCTCCGTCAGAGACACTGGCATACTATGAAGGGCCCTGTGCCAGTGCCGGCGCCCAGAAGTGTGCCCCCCCTGCTTGCTCAGGGCCCCAGCACATGCAATATTTACCTCTCCCTGCTCCACCACTGTGACGTCTTCCGCGTTTCCTGAAAGTGGCATTTAGGTCAGACAGCGCAATGATGTCACGTCTGTGCGCCCTCTGCCTCAATAGTCACATTGCAGAGAGCTGGAAGATGGTGACGCTGAGGAGTCCAGAGTAGAGCAGTGCCCAGCGAGGAGAGGTATTTCATTTTTTTTAATGTTTGGAGCAATATATGGGGAGCATTATACACTGGAGAATTATATATGGGACCCATCATACACTTGAGCATCATAGATAGGGTCCATTATACACTGGAGCATCATATGGGGCCCATTATATATGAAGCATTATATAGGCCCATCATACACTGGAGCATCATCCATGGGGCCCATAATATACTGGAGCATCATATGGGGCCCATTATATATGGAGCATTATATAGGCCCATCATACACTGAAGCATCATCCATGGGGCCCATCATACACTGGAGCATTATAAATGGGGCCCATCATACACTGGAGCATCATATACGGGGCCCATTATACACTGGAGCATCATATAGGCCCATCATACACTGGAGCATCATCCATGGGGCCCATCATATACTGGAGCATCATATGGGGCCCTTTATATACTGGAGCATTACAAATGGGGCCCATCATAAATTGGAGAATCATATACGGAGCCCATTATACACTGGAGCATTATAAATGGGGCCCATCATACACTGGAGCATCATATGGGGCCTATTATATATGGAGCATTATATAGGCCCATCATGCACTGGAGCATCATCGATGGGGCCCATCATACACTGGAGCATTATAAATGGGGCCATTATACACTGGACCATTATAAATGGGGCCCATCATACACTGGAGCATCATATACGGGGCCCATTATACACTGGAGCATTATAAATGGGGCCCATCATACACTGGAGCATCATATACGGGGCCCATTATACACTTGAGCATCATATAGGGCCCATAATACACTGGAGTATCATCCATGTGGCCCATCATATACTGGAGCATCATATGGGGCCAATTATATATGGATCATTATATAGGCCCATCATACACTGGAGCATCATCCATGGGGCCCATCATATACTAGAGCATCATGTGGGGTTCATTATTTATGGGGCATCATATAGGGTATGGAGCATCATATGGAGCACATATGGAGCCCATTCTGTATGGAGCAATATATGGGGCCCATCATATACTGTGTGGAGCTTTATATGCGACTCATTATACTGTACTATGGAGCAATATGTGGGGCTCATTATACTCTATGGCAGTGATGGCGAACCTTGGCACTCCAGCTGTTGGAGAACTACAACTGCCAGCATGCCTCAACTGCTGCAGGTTGCAAGGGCATGCTGGGAGTTGTAGTTTTACAACAGCTGGAGTGCCAAGGTTAGCCATCACTGCTCTATGGGGACCATCCTATACTGTATGGCACATTATATGGGGACCATCATATATTGTTGCATTATGTGGAGCTAATCATATACTGTATGGAACATTATATGGGACAAATTATTTATGGAGAAATATATGGGGCTCATTATTCTGTATGGCGCACTATGTGGTGGCCAATGGCCATAATACTGTATGGAGGAATATACTGTCCGGTAATTGCGCTATTGTAGACTTTAAGATAGATATCACTCATGTAATGTAAGAAGTGAAGTATTTGTCATTGTACTATACCTATATTTCTGCGCCATATCGGAGCATCATGAATTGCGTTATGTGTTTAAGGGACCCACTGAGACTCTTTGACCCGGGGCCCACGAAAGCCTGGAGCCAGCCCTGCCCCCCCCACAACTTTAGACAAATAACCCCCAGTTTTCAATGATTAACTATTATTATAAAGTAAATTCAGGTTGACAAGCTTAAGTAATAAGAATTGATGTCGTTGGCATTGAAATGGGCACTGTAGGTGTGTTTACTGTCCTCCACTCCCTACCGACTTTTTTTCCCCACTGATTTGCTCTTAGGGTCTACGGAATGCACCAAATAAATATAAATAATGGGTGCGTTCGCAGTCCGGGGTCCACCGTGCAGGCAGAGCTTGCTGCTAGTAAGATGACAGGATATGGCGGTATAAGCGAGCTCTGTTTCTTCACAGAGCTGCAAACATAGATGCTGTGGCACTATATGGCAGTATGAGCGAACTCTGTTACACCACAGAGACGCTGACATAGACGCTGAGATAGAGACTGTTTCCTGTTAACATCACAGGAGGACACAGATAGCTGTTGTGCGGATAGCAGTCCGTGGTCATGCAGTCAGCAATGCAAACAAGCATCTCCCCCCGGAGTAGCCGTTATTCTAGAGGCTATTTCAGCCAAGCCCTGAACACGTGCATACAAAACTCCTCAGCGGAGGGGCTTATTTCAGCCGAGCCCTAACCGCATGCATGCATGATCACACTGGCACAAAGCACAAAACACAATTGATACTAGCGCATGGCCGAGCGGTCATGCGCACCTTTTATAGTAGCAGCTACATGACCTTCCAGAAAAGGACCAATGAGAAACTGCGTCAGGACTCTGAACATTTTTGATCACCTTTTGTGCATTACTGCCCTTTTCCAAGATGGCGTCTTTGGTCTCATGTGCACTGTCTTCCTGCTATATAACTCCACCCCAGCCTTTAGTCTGCGCTAGAGTGTGAGGAACTAAGCCGACCGCCACACGGTAGCCTGGGTATCACAGCTTCTGATCCCACCTCCGCTACCAAATGCGAGGGACGATCCCCTTTCCTCCCACGTGACCAATGGGACGTAACTCCACAGGTACAGCTCTCCGGCGCCCCTTTGTCTCTCAGGTCAGTAAGGGAACTGCACCTAGAGCAAATGGCCGCCGGGGAGGGTGTCCTGTTACCCAATGGGTATTCTAAGATTCGTGATCAGAGTAAAAGCATCAGCCCAAGATTAATTTTATGGTTTAATTTGCCTTAAGGGCGCACTAGATAATTACAGAAATATACAGTAAAGCTATACAACGTAATTACAATGGATTTGCAGTCAGAGTACAAAAATACAACAATAAATGTACAAAGCTTAAAGGTATAAGCTATAGATCAATATTACCGGGTATTATGGTCATGTGAAGGCCTTGGCTCTGCCATTCACAGGTACAGTCTTCAGTTGCTGGATAGTCCCTTGGTCTTTCCTAGACCATCTTCTTGGCTTCTGTGTGTGAAATGGAATGACCAGCAGCCTGGTCATGGCTAGTTCTTAAACCTGCTAGGCCCTTCCCTTTGCTTTGAAGCACGCATTTTAACTGGCCTGCAATTCATATGGAGCAGGAAACAATGGCTTGAGCTTGAGCTATTTACCATACGACTGACCATCTTATTCAGACACTGGCCTAAACTAATTAGCATGCTAAAGCCCTTTGATTCCTAGTGGACATCAAAACCGGTCGTACTGGATATACTAATAGGCACTGTGTAGTTAATAGTTTGTGGCTCTGTGAACAGACAAAATGGAGGCTGGTATAGGCCCTATACAAAATGGCGGCATCCCTTTCCTTACACCTCCCTGCTTTTGAGGGCGCTAGGGGGTATCACATTCCTGTGTTCCCCCGTGCGCCCTACCGCACCCTCTCTTTGGCTGGGGTGGCAGATCCAGAAGGATTTCTGACTCTCTGTCCTCTGAAAGGTTGCACACTGGTTGGGCATAAGCCTCACGCTCATGATGGGCCTTCATCATGTTCACATGGAAGGCCTTCCTCCTTCCACGGGCGTGGTCCAGGGTGACCAGGTAGGTGACGGCGTTGAGCTGCTCGTGCACGAGGTATGGACCCTCCCAGGCCGCCTGAAGCTTGTTTTGGGGTACGGGGACCAGTACCCATACCTTTTGACCCACCTGGTAGGTCCGCTCACAAGCATTCTGGTCGTACCATCGCTTCTGGTCAGCCTGAGCTTGGGTCATATTGTCATGCACCAGCCGCGTCAAGGCCATCATTCGGTCCCGGAAGCGCACGACATACTCAATGACCGACACTCCAGGGGTGGCTAAATCCCCTTCCCATGCTTCCTTCACCAGAGCAAGGGGCCCCATACACGTCGCCCGTACAGGAGCTCAAAGTGGGAGAACCCCGTTGAGGCCTGTGGGACTTCCCGGTAGGCAAACAGCAGGTGTGGGAGATACCGCTCCCAGTCTCTCTCGTGGGAGTCGACCAACATCTTCAGCATCTGCTTTAAGGTGCCATTGAACCGCTCACACAAGCCATTGGTCTGTGGGTGATACGGGCTGGCCACCAGATGTTGCACCTGTACCTGCTTACAGAGAGACTCCATCAGCTGCGACATGAACTGGGTCCCTCGGTCGGTGAGCATTTCCTTGGGAAACCCCACTCTGGAGAAAATCTCCAGTAAGGCAGTGGCCACTTTGTCGGCCCGAATGGACGACAAAGCTACCGCCTCCGGGTACCGGGTGGCATAGTCCACTACCGTTAGTATGAAGCATTTCCCGGAGCGGCTGGGAGTGGACAGAGGTCCAATGAGATCCACAGCCACCCTCGAGAAAGGCTCTTCGATGATGGGCAGAGTTACCAGTGGGGCTTTGGGGCGCGGCCCCGCCTTCCCCACCCTCTGACAGGTGTCACACGAACGGCAGTAGGCTATCACCTCGGTCCTCATTCCAGGCCAGTAGAAATGCTGAGCTAGCCTGGACTTGGTTTTAGTGATCCCTAAGTGTCCGGCCATTGGAATCTCGTGTGCGATCCGCAACAATTCCGCCCTGAACGGATGGGGCACCACTAACTGTCGGTCCCTGGGCCACGCCTCCGGTGAACCCTGCTGGACCGTTACCCGGTACAGCCGTCCCTGGTCCCAAACCACTCGCTCGCGGTCGGACTCCAGGGGAGGCTGTGCCGCCTGTTCCTTGAGAGTCTTCAGGCTAGGGTCAGCTTCCAACGCTGCCTGAAATCCCTGACTTGATATGGCAAAAATTGATGAAACTGCCATGTCCTCTGTCAGTTCCCCAGGATCTGTCTCCTGGCTACTGTCTGACTCGGCAGCCACTTGGTCAGAGAGGGGGAAACCGTCGGACCTCCGCGAGGCTCCTTGGGCTTCAGCGCTCCCACTCCTGGTAACAGCGGCCACGACCGCTGAGACCACGGGTAGCGCCTGCTTTCCCTCATCCTCTGACCAAGTCGCCGGGTCAGGCAGACTTCCCTGACTTCCTGACATCCCGGATGTGGGGAACTCCTGACCTGGGGTCCTACCTGGTGGCTCCTCTCCCGGGACACCCCCTCCCCCCATGGCCTGTTCCTCTTCCTGCAGGGGCCCTAGACTCAGCAGGCTGGGTTCACTTAGGGGCCCTACACTGCTCATAGCAGCCCCTCCCTCCACCTCTGAGCTCTCCCCTACAGCCTCCTCACCTGTCCTCACTGTGAGCCCTGTGTGTGTAGTGTCAGTGCATGGCTTACCATCAGGTTTCACTCCCTCCTCCACTGTTGGAGGCACATTCAATACATTAACATTAGCATTCACAGTAGAGTCATGACATTCTTGGGGAGCCGAACTTGGGGGTTCAGTGGCCACATACTGGGACACTAGCCGCCCCAAATCAGTCCCAAGCAACACATTTGCAGGAATATTTGGCGTTACTCCCACCTCCCGCATCCCCCTCCCGGCGCCCCAGTCCAAATACACCTTGGCAACGGGCAGCGCCGGTTCAACGCCTCCAACTCCGGAGACGGAAAGGGTTTTCCCAGGTACCAAGTCTTGAGGGGACACCACCTCAGGGCGTACCAGGGTTCGTTCAGCGCCTGTGTCCCGCAGTCCCATGACCGCTGAGCGGCCGATGGTGACGGGTTGGTAATTGTCTAGGGACCTCCCACCACCCCCTCCCACACACAAAACAGTGGACGGTTTCTGGGACAGGGATGGGGCCTTCAGGCGCTGGGGACATGCAGCCTTAAAGTGTCCTGGCTGATTGCAATTATGACAACGTCTGGGTTCTGTTCCTGGCCTGGAGAGGGCAGCAGGGGGGTACACCCCTTGCACTCTGGGGGCTGGATATGGGGCTGGGGCAGGATTGGGCTTACCCCCTCTCCAGGTGCTGCTGGCAGGCTTCTTTGGCTCCGGCGCCCTGTTGTTGGCATACTCGTCTGCCAGGGCGGCTGTAGCAGAAGCCCCCTTTGGTTTCCAGTCACGGAGGAACTGCTGGAGGTCCTCTGGGCAGTTCCACAAGAATTGCTCCATGACAAACAGTTCCTGGACCTCCTGGCGGGTAGTGAGCTCTAGACCCGAGGTCCAGTGCTCCGCAGCTCTCAGCAGGGCCCGCATGTGGTCGGTCCAGGTGTCCTTTGAACCCCGCTGCAGGCTCCTGAACTTCCTGCGGTACTACTCCGGGGTGAGGTTGTAGTGCTGGATCAGGGCCCGCTTGATGCTGTTGTAGTCCTGCTCCTCCCCGGCAGGTAAGTCCCCCAAAACTTCCAGGGACTTACCCCTCAAACGGGGGGTCAGGTACCTTGCCCACTGATCCGGGGCCAGATGATGTTGGAGGCATGTCCTCTCAAAAGCCAGCAGAAAGGAATCCAGGTCTCCATCCTTTTCAAGTAAGGGAAAGTCCTCCGCCCGGACCTTGGAAGCCCTTGTCTCAGGTGGGCCTGGTGCGTCCAGCGGGGGCCCGTGCTGAGCCATCTCCAGTCGGTGCCGGCGCTCCGCTGCTCTCTCTGCTGCTGCATGCTCCCGCTCCGCTGCTCTCTCTGCCGCTGCTTGCTCACGCTCCGCAGCTTCACGGCGTTCTGCTTGGTCACGCTCTGCTGCTTTCTCTGCCACCGCTTGCTCACGCTCCGCAGCTGCTTGCTCACGCTCTGCTGCTTTCTCTGCCGCCACCAGGAATCTGTCATAGGCGGCGTCATTACCAGCCTCGAGCTGTGCCATAGCCGCTTGGAAAATGGCCTCCGATCTGGACAGGCTGGGACGGGCAGGTTGTGGACAGTCCACTGTGAGACTGAACACGGGGGTCGGGCTCCTTGGGGAGCCATGACTGAGCTCCCCCTCATCGGTATCGAACCCCTCATAGACCATAGCATTGGCCTCCCCCTTTGCCTTACTCCTGGTGCCTTCCGCCATCTTGGGAACCTTTGGTTACTGACACAGCTGCAACCCTGACCTTGCACACAACTTATTATATTTACACTCTGACCGTCTAGTGCTGGGCTGACCTTAAGACCCCAGCAGTGAGAGTACCGCTGGTAGTCTCTAGTGTCTGGGAGTAGGGGTCCCACGCACACTATTACTCTGATCCCACCGCTGCCACCAATTTGTGAGGAACTAAGCCGACCGCCACACGGTAGCCTGGGTATCACAGCTTCTGATCCCACCTCCGCTACCAAATGCGAGGGACGATCCCCTTTCCTCCCACGTCACCAATGGGACGTAACTCCACAGGTACAGCTCTCCGGCGCCCCCTTTGTCTCTCAGGTCAGTAAGGGAACTGCACCTAGAGCAAATGGCCGCCGGGGAGGGTGTCCTGTTACCCAATGGGTATTCTAAGATTCGTGATCAGAGTAAAAGCATCAGCCCAAGATTAATTTTATGGTTTAATTTGCCTTAAGGGCGCACTAGATAATTACAGAAATATACAGTAAAGCTATACAACGTAATTACAATGGATTTGCAGTCAGAGTACAAAAATACAACAATAAATGTACAAGGCTTAAAGGTATAAGCTATAGATCAATATTACCGGGTATTATGGTCATGGGAAGGCCTTGGCTCTGCCATTCACAGGTACAGTCTTCAGTTGCTGGATAGTCCCTTGGTCTTTCCTAGACCATCTTCTTGGCTTCTGTGTGTGAAATGGAATGACCAGCAGCCTGGTCATGGCTAGTTCTTAAACCTGCTAGGCCCTTCCCCTTTGCTTTGAAGCACGCATATTAACTGGCCTGCAATTCATATGGAGCAGGAAACAATGGCTTGAGCTATTTACCATACGACTGACCATCTTATTCAGACACTGGCCTAAACTAATTAGCATGCTAAAGCCCCTTTGATTCCTAGTGGACATCAAAACCGGTCATACTGGATATGCTAATAGGCACTGTGTAGTTAATAGTTTGTGGCTCTGTGAACCGACAAAATGGAGGCTGGTATAGGCCCTATACAAAATGGCGGCATCCCTTTCCTTACATAGAGTATTCTGCCTTGCATCCAGCTTCTGACCTCTGGTGACTCCCTGGCTTTGTACCGGCTCCTGTAAACCTGTTTTATGATCCTGCTACTCTGCTCTGAGTTCCTGCTGCATACATCGGTTTCCAGTAATCCTCCTTCATCTGACTGCTTGTGTTACTCCCATCTGCATTTGCTGGACATGTAAGCTGTTGCAGCCCTGCGCTGCTTAAAACTGAGACTATCACCCAGGCCTCCCTGGTTGAGCTAAAGATATCATTTGAACTGCCTACCTGTGCTTGGACTAAACTAAGACTTAGTCGTGTCAAGTATCCTCAAGTTTAACTGTGCTTCATAGACTCTCTGCTTGATTGCATTTCTCTCTGAAGTTTCCTATAGACTGTTAAGCTGCATTTATTATCTACACCAAGTGTTGTGGACTTGAACTTTGCTTTGCACATGTTTGAATCACCGTGTGCTAATATAGAATTTTCCACTTATAAGACTGTGTCCTGTAGTTGTCTTGTTTCCACGCAAGAAGTCTCCTGAGTTATCCCCTATAATTATTACAGGATACTCTAGCCTCAAAAGAGGAGACTGCTGGAACAATGACTGCAAAAGGCAGATTAGAGCAGGTGTTTTCCATAATTAGATCACTGCAGAAAGATGTGGAAGGTCTGCAAAAGAAATTTGGAAGCTTTGAACGCAATGAACAGGTGCTTGAACAAACTTTGCAGGACTTAAGCACCTGCATGGCAGCCCAGGAAAATAAACTTACTGGCATGGAGTCCCAGTATGGACGGGCTTTTCAGGACATAAGCACGCAAATAGCGGCACAACCTTCTGGGCAACCGCCACCAGCTAGCCCACCTAAGTTGCCCCCATTCAGATTTAATGGTGATCGCGACAAATTTCGTGGCTTTGTCAATCAATGTATGTTATAATTTCATGTGCATGCTGACCGTTTCCCTAATGATAGATCTAAAGTATTGTGTGTAATAATGCTGCTGACTGCACGAGCGCTCGCCTGGTCGAATCCGATGATTGAGTCTCGTGACCCGCGGTTAAATAATTTGGATGATTTCTTGGCCGCTATGGCATTAATGTTTGATGATCCTAATCGCGGTGCAACTGCTGAATCTGCTTTATTGTCTTTACGCCAGGCTAAACGTTCTGTTATTGAGTAGGCTACCGAATTCAGGAGATTAGCAGCAGATACCAATTGGGACAGTTATGCACAATTGCCTATTTTTAAAAGGGGTCTGTCTAGCATTGTAAAGGATGAATTAGCTCGCTCTGAATCACCACAAGAGCTAGAGACATTTATACAGCATTGTGTGCGCATTGACATTCGCCTTACTGAGCGTAGGCAGAAGAAGTTTGCTGCATTAAACCGTATCGCTAACTTTTCCCTTCCTTCCAGAAAGCCTGCAGGTAAAACATCTTGGGAGGTGGAGGAGGTGCCCATGCAAATTGATTCTGTTCAGAAGCGCGAGAGTAATGAGCGCCGGGAGCATCGACTTCGTGAAAGTCTATGTTTCTACTGCGGCCAGTCTGACCAACTGTCCCAAGTGTCCCAAGCAGCCTAACAAGGTGCTAGCAGCGGTAGGAGAGTATGACTACTGTGATGATGAATCTGACATCTCTGAATGTAGCCTGCCTATAAACGCTGTATTCCACTCACTTTCTATGAAATCACCACCCAAGGAGCTGAAGGAAAAGAACTCTTACTGTTCTCTCCCTATTAAGATCCTGTGTTCTGGACAGTGGATTTCCAGTGCAACTATGATTGACTCTGGTGCAGGTGGCAATTTTATGGATATCGCATTTGCCAAAGAACATGGTATTGAAATTCAGCAAAGAGCCTCTCCAATTACCATGGAAACAGTGGATGGGTCACCTTTAATCTCCGGGCCTGTGGATCAGGAGACCGCACCCCTTGAGATTTTGTTGGAGCCTAACCATCAGGAGCAACTCTCTTTCTTGCTAATTCCTTCTCCTCATTTTCCTGTGATTTTAGGCATCCCTTGGCTGCGTTCTCAGAATCCAACTATCAACTGGGAGACCAAGGAGGTGATCTTTCCAACAAGGAGCAACCCAGCATCAACTGAAGTTGTCCCTGAGTCCACTGCTACGGAACCACCTGTACAGGTATTTACTTTACCGTCAGCATATAAAGAGTTCTCTGACATCTGTGACAAGAAGAATGCAGATCAGCTTCCTCCACACAGGCATTATGACTGTCCCATTGAGCTGCTTCCTGGAGAAGCTATTCCTTTTGGCAACGTATACCCTTTGGTGGCACCTGAGCTCCAAGCCTTAAAGGAGTATATTGATGAAAACCTGGCCAAAGGCTTCATACGTCCTTCTTCCTCACCAGCAGGGGCACCAATATTTTTTGTAAAGAAGAAGGATGGGACCCTGAGACCCTGTGTAGACTATCGGGAACTCAATAAGGCAACCATACGAAACCATTATCCTTTGCCTCTGATTCCCGAACTACTGGAAAGAGTCTGCCATGTTAAGGTGTTCTCTAAACTGCATCTTCGTGGGGCTTATAATTTGGTGCATATTCATCCAGGGGATGAGTGGAAGACAGCATTCAGATGCCAGTATGGACACTTTGAATATCTCGTGATGCCCTTCGGGCTTTGTAACGCCCCTGCAACGTTTCAACACCTCGCTAATGACATCTTCAGAGATTTGTTGGACCAGTTTGTGGTGATCTATTTGGACGATATTTTAATCTTTTCTGACTCTCTACAGGAACATGAAGAACATGTCAAAGCGGTTTTAAGACGTCTGAAAGAGAACCATCTGTATATCAAGCCGAAGAAATGCGAGTTCCATCATTCTGAGATACAGTTCTTAGGTTATATCATCTCTCCTCTGGGGCTGAACATGGAATCTGGTAAGATTCAGGCTATCCTTGACTGGCCGGTACCCAAGAACGTTAAGGAGGTCCAACGTTTTATTGGTTTTGCAAATTTCTACAGACGTTTCATTCAAAATTTTTCTGATATTGTCCATCCCATTACTTCCTTGACAAAGAAGGAAAAGCCTTTTAAGTGGTCTTCACAGGCTCAAGAAGCTTTTGATCGGCTTAAGATCTGTTTCACCTCAGCACCGCTGTTAATACACCCAGATCCAACACTGTCTTTCATTGTGGAGGTGGACGCTTCTGATAATGCTTTGGGGGCTATTCTCTCTCAAAAAACTGGAGAGAAGGGGCTGCTACATCCTTGTGCTTTCTTTTCCCGTAGACTAACCTCATCAGAGAAGAATTACGACGTGGGAGACAAGGAATTGCTGGCTATTATTGCGGCTTTCAAGGAATGGAGGCATCATCTGCAAGGAGCTGCACAACAGATCGTAGTGCTAACTGACCATCGCAATTTAGAGTTCCTTAGATCCGCTAGATGTCTTTCTCCTCGTCAGGCTCGTTGGGAATTTATTTTTAAATCAATTTAATTTTGTTATCTCGTACCGTCCAGGTTCTCGTAATGGGAAGGCTGATGCTTTATCCCGAATCCATGCTGCGGATTCTGTTCCTGGAGCCCCGTCCAAGACCATTCTATCTGATGCCAATTTCATCGGAGTTATCCACGATCAAGACTTGTGGAAGGAGTGCAGGGAGGCTTATGACGGTGATGTATTTCTGGCCAACCCACCTGTTGATATTAATCATGTCTTTAAGGGTGGCATGTGGTTCAGAGATCGACGTATCTACGTCCCTGAAGCCGTCCGTCTGAAGATCCTCGAGTTGGTACATGACTCCAAGTTGACTGGTCACAGGGGGGTACAGAAGACACAAGAGTTCCTAAGCTGATTTTTCTGGTGGCCAACTTGCCTGAAGGATACCAAGGACTATGTTCTCTCTTGCGAGGTATGTACTCGTTACAAGACTCCTCATGTGGCACCTATGGGTCTTCTGCAACCATTGCCTGTTCCGTCCCGCCCTTGGGGGTCTATATCAATGGACTTTATTGTGGAGCTGCCTACATCGGGGGCATGAATACGATCTTGGTGGTAGTTGATCACCTGACTAAAGCCGCTCATTTTGTTCCACGCACCGGCTTCCCCTCAGCTAAGGATGCAGTGAACTTGGTTATACAGAATGTCTTTCGTCTGCATGGGGTCCCGGATGAGATCATCTCTGACCGTGGAGTACAGTTCACTTCAAGATTCTGGAAGGGGTTTTGCTCTGCACTCAATATTAATGTCTGTCTCTCTTCCACTTACCATCCCCAGGCAAATGGTCAGACTGAGAGTACCAACCAGACGCTGGAACAATATCTAAGATGCTATGTCAGCCATCTCCAGGATGATTGGTTAGAGTTGCTACAGTTAGCCGAATTTTCATACAACAATTCTCAGAGCGCCTTTACACATTTCTTTGCCAATCTGGGTTATCATCCGTGTATCTTACCTAGATCTCCGATTAATTCTCCGGTTCCGGCAGTGGAGGAAAGGCTGACTGCGATGAGGCAAAATTTGGAGGTACTGAAGGAGTCCCTGACCACAGCTCAAGAACGCTATAAGAGATCAGTTGATAGATTCCATAAACATGCACCCATGTTCAAGGTAGGAGATTCAGTGTGGTTAGCAACTAAGAATCTGAAATTAAACGTTCCTTCACAAAAACTTGGACAGAAGTTCATTGGCCCTTTCAAGATCAACGGTATTGTGAGCTCCGTGGCCTGCCGTCTGAAGCTGCCTAGGACTATGAAGGTACACCCAGTTTTCCATGTATCTTTACTAAAGCCTGTATCTCCTAATACCTTCCAGGGACGTGTTGTGCCACCTCCGCAGCCTGTGGTGATTGATAGGCAAGAAGAATTTGTGGTGGAGGAAATTATTGATTCCAGGATTCGCAGGAATCGACTCCAATATCTAATAAGATGGCAGGGATATCCCCCTGAGTAAGACTCTTGGGAACCGGTGGAAAACATCAATGCCCAACAGAAGATTTCTCGTTTTCATCAGAGATTCCCTGAGAAACCAGGTCCAGGATCGTCCTGAGGCCGCTTCTAAGGAGGGAGTAATGTCAGGACTCTGAACATTTTTGATCACCTTTTGTGCATTACTGCCCTTTTCCAAGATAGCATCTTTGGTCTCATGTGCACTGTCTTCCTGCTATATAACTCCACCCCAGCCTTTAGTCTGTGCTAGAGTATTCTGCCTTGCATCCAGCTTCTGTCCTCTGGTGACTCCCTGGCTTTGTACCTGCTCCTGTAAACCTGTTTTATGATCCTGCTACTCTGCTCTGAGTTCCTGCTGCATACATCGGTTTCCAGTAATCCTCCTTCATCTGACTGTTTGTGTTACTCCCATCTGCATTTGCTGGACATGTAAGCTGTTGCAGCCCTGCGCTGCTTAAAACTGAGACTATCACCCAGGGCTCCCTGGTTGAGCTAAAGATATCATTTGAACTGCCTACCTGTGCTTGGACTAAACTTAAGGTACTGCCACACTACACAATCCCGCTAGCGATCTCGTTAGCGTCGCATACTAATGAGATCGCTAGCGGGATTGTTTCTATATCGCTAGTAGCTACCTAATTTAGCGATATCGTAAAGGACGCTATCGCGGTTAGCGATCTCCTTAACGACTTTAGCGGTACAAAAGTACCGCTAAATCACTAAAAAAGGTGCCACACTCAGCGATTAGATACTTACCAGCGGGGCGCCAGCGATGAAAATAGGGTCCGGAACGATCAGGACAACGGACGAGATCACAGCAGGGGCCACGTCGCTGGTAGATGCCGCACACATCAACATCGCTAACGGGATCGCTAAATAGTGACGTTTTTTAGCGATCCCGTTAGCGATGTTGTTTAGTGTGGCATACCCTTAAGACTTAGTCGTGTCAAGTACCCTCAAGTTTAACTGTGCTTCATAGACTCTCTGCTTGATTGCATCTCTCTCTGAAGTTTCCTGTAGACTAGTGTTGAGCATTCCGATACCGCAAGTATCGGGTATCGGCCGATATTCGCGTTATCGGAATTCCGATACTTAATTCCGATACTTTTTCCATATCGTATACCGGAATCGGAAGTTCCCATAATTCTTTGAGACAGGCAATGTGATTTTAGTCAGCCAATGAGGAATCCTACGAAGTGTGGGCACATCCTGTAATGCTGCGGTCATCTTAACTAATGGCATGGCTGTGATTGGCTGCTGAAATGATGTCAGAATGCACTATAAAAGGCGCCGCCGCCATTTTAGCGTCACTGTGCTGTGAACTCAGTAAGGGACAGAACGCTACTCTGCTCACTCTGAGGGACAGTTAGATATTGCGATTTTGTGTACTACTGTGCTTGAGGCAGGCTAGTTTACCAACCGCTGTGTAAAGCTTCATTTTGCCAGTGTTGTTTTAACAGCTCTGTGCAAGGTGTGTGTGTGACAGTGCAGGTGACGCTGCAGTTTGCTCTGCATCCACCGCTGTTTGTAGGCATCTGCACGTGTCACTGACTCTTTTTTTTTTTTTTTTTTTTTTTTTTGTGGAATTGGTGCAGCTCCATTATATTACAAAAAAAAATCAAATCTATTAGTGTGACGTGCTTCCATCCGTATACAATACATTGGTTGCAAACACTATAGAACTACACAAAGGAGCTTTTCACAGATTGTGGACAGTTGTGTTTCAGTGTTCACTTCAGTCTGTGTTTTTTACTTTTTTTAGTGCAGATCACGCTCCAGTTACATGTTCAAGCACTGCTGCTTGTACTCTGCTGAGCGTGTCTCAGTGTCTCATCCTTTTCATTTATCTCCAATTGGTTCTGCTACATTCCATTTAAAATAAATGTAATCTATTAGACTAATAGATTAGATTTATTTTAAATGGAATGTAGCAGAACCAATTGGAGATAAATGAAAAGGATGAGCCACTGAGACACGCTCAGCAGAGTACAAGCAGCAGTGCTTGAACAAGTAACTGGAGCGTGATCTGCACTCAAAAAAGTAAAAAACACAGACTGAAGTGAACACTGAAACACAACTGTCCACAATCTGTGAAAAGCTCCTTTCTGTACTTCTATAGTGTTTGCAACCAATGTATTGTATACGGATGGAAGCGCGTCACACTAATACTATTAGTGTGACGCGCTTCCATCCGTATACAATACATTGGTTGCAAACACTATAGAAGTACAGAAAGGAGCTTTTCACAGATTGTGGACAGTTGTGTTTCAGTGTTCACTTCAGTCTGTGTTTTTTACTTTTTTGAGTGCAGATCACGCTCCAGTTACTTGTTCAAGCACTGCTGCTTGTACTCTGCTGAGCGTGTCTCAGTGGCTCATCCTAATAGTATTAGTGTGACGCGCTTCCATCCGTATACAATACATTGGTTGCAAACACTATAGAAGTACAGAAAGGAGCTTTTCACAGATTGTGGACAGTTGTGTTTCAGTGTTCACTTCAGTCTGTGTTTTTTACTTTTTTTAGTGCAGATCACGCTCCAGTTACATGTTCAAGCACTGCTGCTTGTACTCTGCTGAGCGTGTCTCAGTGGCTCATCCTAATAGTATTAGTGTGACGCGCTTCCATCCGTATACAATACATTGGTTGCAAACACTATAGAAGTACAGAAAGGAGCTTTTCACAGATTGTGGACAGTTGTGTTTCAGTGTTCACTTCAGTCTGTGTTTTTTACTTTTTTTAGTGCAGATCACGCTCCAGTTACATGTTCAAGCACTGCTGCTTGTACTCTGCTGAGCGTGTCTCAGTGGCTCATCCTAATAGTATTAGTGTGACGCGCTTCCATCCGTATACAATACATTGGTTGCAAACACTATAGAAGTACAGAAAGGAGCTTTTCACAGATTGTGGACAGTTGTGTTTCAGTGTTCACTTCAGTCTGTGTTTTTTACTTTTTTTAGTGCAGATCACGCTCCAGTTACATGTTCAAGCACTGCTGCTTGTACTCTGCTGAGCGTGTCTCAGTGGCTCATCCTAATAGTATTAGTGTGACGCGCTTCCATCCGTATACAATACATTGGTTGCAAACACTATAGAAGTACAGAAAGGAGCTTTTCACAGATTGTGGACAGTTGTGTTTCAGTGTTCACTTCAGTCTGTGTTTTTTACTTTTTTGAGTGCAGATCACGCTCCAGTTACTTGTTCAAGCACTGCTGCTTGTACTCTGCTGAGCGTGTCTCAGTGGCTCATCCTAATAGTATTAGTGTGACGCGCTTCCATCCGTATACAATACATTGGTTGCAAACAATATAGAAGTACACAAACGGGCCTTTCACAGCTACTGAACATGGGTTTTTAATTTTTAACTAAAATATGTATTTTTTCAAATGACACAAATATAAGTAATGTTGAAGAGGAATAGTCCTACATCCATTGTTTGCACAATATTACAGGTGTACATCATGTCCCTTAATCAACAATGTATTATTATATTTACTTGTATGCTTTTATTTAAAAGCCAAGAACACAGAAGGATAACCTTCGCACTGCAGCTGTTGTCAAAGTTCAACCCACATTATGCACTTCCAACATTGCAGCATTTGAGGCATGATGTGAGTTGGATTGGTCAAAGTTATGGAGTGAGAAGGTTCACCATCAGTACCCTATAGCATAAGTATGCTTTTGTGTTAGACATGTGGATATCTGCCATAATATGTCACAATTATTTAGTTACAGATTTGTTACCAACACTAATCATTGAATGGTTTTAAATTTGACGTTTCACTTGTTTACAGCTTAGAAATAAGGGTGTAGCCTGATATCTATGTGTAGCACTAGCCACTTTAACATGTCATGTTTTTTTAAACATGTGTAGCTAGGTAGCAGTAATTTTTGCCGGACACACAGCAGGGGAACAGCAGGCGTTACTGAACCCCACTATTACTATAGCTTGTGTATTGGTCTGTGGACACGACACTTCTGAGCAGCAACTGGCAGTGTTGTAGCCCAGGGAGTATAGCTCAGGTGGTAGAAAGATGAACATAACAGGAGACATGGAAAACGTTGTCAACCAGTTAGTTAATCTGAAACCGGACAGGCAAATTCAGGCGAGATCCATGCCTAGTTCATTTTCAGAAAAGTAAGCCGTTGTACATTATCGTAGGATAGTCGCATGCAACGGTCTGTTAGTACACCACCTGCAGCAGTAAAGACGCGCTCCGATAATACACTGCCAGCAGATCAAGCCAGCACCTCCAATGCATACTGGCTAAGCTCTGGCCATGTATCCAGCTTAGAGACACAAAACTTGAATGGGGAAGAGCCATCTGAGAGTACACTGAGAGGGCAAGACATGTAGTCTGTAACCATCTTACGGAAATGTTGCCTCCTGCTGACTGGAGCCGTCTCGGATGGTGTAGACATTGGTGGCGCTGCCACAAAACTTCGACACATTTGGAACATACTGGTCTTGCCCTGTGCAGAGGCGCTGCTTGTGCTCCCTCTTGTTGCAGAGCTGTCTCCACTGCCTCGACGCACAGAGCTGCTTTGTAAATCAGTAGCAGCAGCAGTGCTCTTGGCTGGAATGGAGAACATTATGGATTGCACCAGTGTGTCTTGGTACTTCCGCATTTTACGCTCCCGGTTCAACGGTGTGATGAGGCTTTGTAAGTTGTCCCGGTAGCGAGGGTCTAGGAGGGTGTACACCCAATAATCAGACGTGGTGTGAATGTGTTCGATGCGGCGGTCGTTTCTCAGCCACTGCAGCATGAAATCAACCATGTGCTGCAGACTCCCAACTGGCCAAGAAACGTTGTCCCCTGCAAGAGGCGTCATCTCCGCCTGCTGTGCATCACCCCACCCTTGGTCTACATACTGACTAGAGCATTGTCTACCTCCCTCTGGAGCGATGTCTTCCTCCTCCATTGACTCCTCCTCACAAAGTCCTTAAAATACATATAAATTTACAAAATTTAAAACTCAAAATTTAAAAACTTTGTATCATAATTCTGTAACATCAGTTTATGGAAACACAATAGCATTACAAAAGGATAGACAAAAAATGTACATTATGTGCTTTGTAAATACATTAAAAGTTTGTAATGGTTATGAAAATATAGACAGCGACTCTGGAGGTTCAATTGTTGATACAGCATGGTACTTTGAAAGTCCTCCAGCCCTTTGTGAAGAACCACGTTGCGCTGACTGTCCAGAAGGTGATGGAATTTGTGACTCCTCATCCTCCTCACAAAGTCCTTCAAATACATATAAATTTACAAAATTTAAAACTCAAAATTTAAAAACTTTGTATCATAATTCTGTAACATCAGTTTATGGAAACACAATAGCATTACAAAAGGATAGACAAAAAATGTACATTATGTGCTTTGTAAATACATTAAAAGTTTGTAATGGTTATGAAAATATAGACAGCGACTCTGGAGGTTCAATTGTTGATACAGCATGGTACTTTGAAAGTCCTCCAGCCCTTTGTGAAGAACCACGTTGCGCTGACTGTCCAGAAGGTGATGGAATTTGTGACTCCTCATCCTCCACCTCTTCCAAAACCTCATGCCTTAGTGCTTGCAGTGTTTTTGAAGCAGGCAGATAAGGGGGACAGTCAGGCTGACTAGTGCATCATCTGCACTCGCCATCCGCGTTGACTCATCAAACGCACGCAAAACGTGGCAGATATCCTTCATAGAGTTATTCGCCACTCATTACACTGGCAGTGGCTGCCCATTCATTATAGGATCCAATTCTAATTACTGGTTCTCACCAACATAGCTCTCCACAGCGCAGCACCCCCCTACATCTCCTCCCTTATTTATATTTATCGGCCTAACCGACTGCTGCACTCTGCAAACGACCTTCGACTAACCTCTGCACTAATCCGTACCTCCCACTCCCAACTCCAAGACTTCACCCGCGCTGCGCCAATCCTCTGGAATGCTCTACCCCAAGAAATTAGGACTATCCGCAATTTGGATGGTTTCAGGCGCTCCCTCAAAACACATTTGTTCACAGTGGCCTATCACATTCTCTAATCAAAGTCATTCTATGTGTAATTCTGTGTGTGTAGCCCATTCACTATCTCCATGCATCCCTCACTTCCTTAAAATGGCTGGACCATCATTGTAAAAACACCATTGTATATAAACACCTGTACTTTGTATCTCCCACACCTCATTGTAGATTGTAAGCTTTCACCAGCAGGGGCGGCTGATTTTGCTTTAATTATTGTATTGTTAACGTTGTTACTTATGACTCGTGTTTTGAAACTGTTAAACTGTAAAGCACTGCGGAATATTATGGCGCTATATAAATAAATAATATTATTATTCTTATTATAGAGGCCCACTCAGTAGTGGTGAAGTGTGAACGCCGCAAATTGCGAGTTGACTGCGCCTGATGCAGCTGATACTCCATTACTGTTGGCTGCTGCTCACACAACCGCTCCAACATATGTAACGAGGAATTCCACCTGGTGGGTACGTCACATATAATGCGATGTTCATGAAGGTGAAATCTGCGTTGCAGAGCTGCAATCAGCGATCTGGCCATGCTGGAACGTCGCAAGTGAGCGCACTCTAGGCGGACCTTGTGCAGCAGTGCATCAAGATCCGGATAGTCCCTCAAAAAACTCTGCACGACCAAGTTGAGCACATATGACAGACATGGTATGTGAGTGAGGTTGCCAAGGCCCAGAGCTGACACCAGATTTCGGCCATTGTCACACACTACCAAGCCTGCCTGTAGATTCTCTTCCAAAAACCACACGTCGCTCTCCTGCTTTATGGCATTACAGAGCTCCTGCGCTGTGTGGCTAAGATTCCCCATGGAAATTAATTTCAGGATGGCCTGTTGACATTTGGACACGGCTGTGCTCATATCGGTCGCAACAGGTAAACGTTCACGGGTCCATGTGGAGGTAGACCGTGACGGCTCCTGCAGCGATGATTCTGAGGAACTGGAATAGGAGGAGGAATCAATGTGTACAGACTTGATTCCTGCAATCCTTGGAGTTGGCAGAACACGTACAGCGCCACTCGCAAGATCAGTACCCGGCTGCACAACATTGACCCAATGGGCAGTGAGGGAAAGGTATTGTCCCTGGCCATGGGTGTTAGAACCCTCTTGTTAGGTTTTGTTTCAGTTTGCTGGTCACATGACCTTTTTTCCCTATTTAGTCTGGCTCCGCCCTTCTGGCTTTGCTTGACTTCATTGTATTATCTACTGTTAAGCTAGCCGGGTGCTTAGGTGCCTTAATCTGTGAGTTTTGCTTGATGTTAGGATCACAAAGTATTTATTTTTCTGTTTAATTATCCATGCTACAATTTATGTTAGGACTAGGAGGTGTCCACCTTTTCTCCCAGTCCCTAGATCTTGTAGGGATTACTCCCTCGCAACTATAGGTCTTCGTTCACACTAGATGAGGACTTTAGCGGGTCTGGTCGCAGGATCAGGTTCCCCGTTACATCGTAGGGATTCAGCTTAGTTGTATTGTAGGGACAGAATTCCCTTCTTTCCTTACTGGTTGTAGCAGATCATAACAATGGGTACTGGTCCACGCATCGGTGGTCAGGTGGACCTTGCTACTGAGGGCTTTTAGTAGCGCATGTTTAATTTTTCCCTCAACATGCTTTTGCAGACCAGGGACGGCTTGCCTGCTGAAATGAAATCGGCTTGGCACATTGTATTGTGGGATTGACAATGATATTCAGTTACGGAAACTGTCTGTCTCCACCAGCCTGAATCACAGCATTTCAAGGGACAGGAGTTTTGCAATGCCAGCATTCAGAGCCTGTGCTCGTGCATGGTTTGCGGAGTATGGCCGTCTTTTATCCCATGCCTGTGCTACCGCTGGCTGTTTTGTGGCCTGGGAGTGTGAGGATGACAGGGAACTTGCTGCTGTGTGTGGAATAACAGTTTGTCTCTGGACAACAGTGGCCGAGGTTCTTCCATGGCGATCCTGTGAGGAAGCATAACCAGCTGTGTGTGAGCTCGATGAAGAGGCTTCAACACAACCTGAAGATGTAGGTGCTGCTGTAGGTTGGCCTACATCTCCAGTGTGTCTTTGTAACTCAACTACGTGCTTTGTCCGCACATGTTTCCACATATTTGTGGTATTGAGGTGACTGACACTTTTAGCTATTTTTAATTTTTGATTACACAGCTTGCATTTCACATAGCAAATATCATGTGCAAGTGTGTGAAAAAAGGACCACGCAGTGCAAGTCCTGGGAGCGCACGTTTTGACTTTTGGAACACAACTGCTCCGAACAGGTGCCAAACTGGAGGCTACAGGCAACCGAGTCTGCAGCCTAACTCTCCCTCCTGTTTGTACCGTTGGGGCAATGTCTTCCTCTATCTTCCTTCTATCACTAACCATTTCTCTAGGCCTCTCCCAGCTTTCAACCAAAGTACTGGTTCTCACCCACAAAGCTCTCCACAGTGCAGCACCCCTCCTACATCTCCTCCCTCATTTCTATCTATCGGCCTAACCGACTGCTGCGCTCTGCAAACGACTTTCGACTAACCTCTGCACTAATACGTACCTCCCACTCCCGACTCCAAGACTTCTCCTGCTCTACGCCAATCCTCTGGAATGCTGTACCCCAAGAAATTAGGACTATCCACAATTTGCATGGTTTCAGGCGCTCCCTCAAAACACATTTGTTCAGAGCGGCCTATCACATTCACTAATCAAAGTCATTCTATGTATTCTGTGTAAGTGTGTGTGTGTCTCTAGCCCATTCACTATCTCCATCCCTCAGTCCCTTAAGATGGCTGGAACATCATTGTAAATGCACCATTGTATATAAACACCTATACTTTGTATCTCCCCCATCTCATTGTACATTGTAAGCTGTCACGAGCAGGGCGACTTATTTAGCTTAAATTATTGTATTGTTAACGTTGTTACTTATGACTTGTGTTCTGAAACTGCTAAACTGTAAAGCGCTGCGGAATATGATGGCGCTATATAAATAAATATTATTATTATTCCTCTGAGCTGCTCCCACCACCTTCCTGTTCTTCATGCCATGTTGGGTATTGGACCTCATCATCTCCACTACCCTCTTCCAACACCTGCTGTTGGGTGGTCTGGCCAGCACCATGCTCAACAGAAACTGGCACCTGGGTCTCATCATCATCATCAGATGCGTTCTGCGGTGTGCTGACCATCGGCACTGTCTCACCCGCCTCTTCAGATTCAGAGAGACACAGCTGTTGCGCATCACTGCATACTCCCTCTTCTTCACATTACAGAATGCTGCTTGGCTGGGCCCCTGTTTGCAAGCCAATAGATTCTGAGAACAGAAGCAGACACTCAGCTGGCTCCTGTACACAACTCTCTGACTGCCTGGGCAATTTGCCAGGCGGTGAAGAGACAGATGGTTGCCCAACAGTGCTGTGGTCCTGAGAGGAGGTGGAAGCAATTGAAGTCGATGCATTGGCTGAGATCCAAACAACAACGGCTTTAATTTGTTCTTCCCGCAGCAGGGGGGTACTCCGAGCTCCTACAAAAGTGCGCATAAAGGAACGCTCACGGGGAAAACTGGTGGATGCTGTGTCACTGGGGGCCGCAGCAGCCACAGAATCCCCACGTCCTCTCCCTGAAGAAACTCCACGACCACGTGCCTTACTCCCTGCCTTCTTCATCTTGGTAGATTGATAAAGAAAGTCTGAAAAGTTATAAGGCCTAAGTGTGGTTATTCCGCAGAGACTGCAGTGAACACTGCACACAACTGTTCAGTAGGTGTGAAAGGCCCCTTTGTGTACTTCTATAGTGTTTGCAACCAATGTATTGTATACGGATGGAAGCGCGTCACACTAATAGAT
Organism: Oophaga sylvatica; assembly: GCA_033576555.1. Lineage (NCBI taxonomy): Eukaryota > Metazoa > Chordata > Amphibia > Anura > Dendrobatidae > Oophaga > Oophaga sylvatica. The sequence continues at coordinate 141,009,973 of JARQOD010000006.1, forward strand.
TTTATTTATTTGTAATAGAGTGGAGCAGCAACAATTAGAGAAAAATTTCAAGGATGTGCCAGTGACACACGCTCAGCAGACTACAACCAGCAGTGGTTGAAGAACTAACTGGAGCGTGATCTGCACTCCAAAAAGGAAAACCTCAGACTACAGTGAACACTGCACACAACTGTTCACTACCCAACGCGTCTCAGCAGGAAGGCAGTCTGTGCGTCAAAACAAAGGCGCAAGCATACATCCACGTACCCTGTTTATAAAGCTATATAAAAAAAATTATGTAGTAGTGACGCACACTTTATTGAGGTACAGTATTACATCGCCATTCACCATCTGTGGCTATGCAGTCTCATCTATATATACCTTATCTATCCGTTGTCATGCTTGCAAGTCGACAGTCAGGCATAACTAGCAATTTTCACTATGCACTATGCACTTTTTAAAGGTTATGTTTGTTAATAAACATGATTATTGCCACATATTATGAGTATTACATGATGGAAATTGTATAATTTTGTATAAACTGTTTAGTGACATTATTCAGCAAATGTAACATTTTAGTAATGTCACAGATAACTTGTAATGCTGATGATGTTTTGAAGTCAGACATTCATTGTCTATACAATAAAAATGGTGTACATACTGTTACTTATCCATCATTAATGGATTCAGATATGTACTTGTATGCTTTTATGTACAACCGTATAGCAGATTCCTTAACTAATTTATTTTGTGGTTTGCATTGCTGTTCAACATGTTAATGTATGTGTTTATGTTTGTCAATTCTTTATTTATCTAGATATTAGTTTAAATGAAATCATCATCTTATGGTAGTAAAGGTTATCTTTCTCTTGTTTGAAGTATAGACATTTAAAATTGACAGGTAACAAGGAAATTACTTTATCTAGTATTTAAACATCCTCCTTGACCCTGGGCTCCAACACCGCCAGTTGTTGCTCGGAAGTGCTGTTAGCACAGTCAACACTTGCTCCTGTGTTACTGGGGTTCAGTAACGTCAGCTGGTCCTCGGTTGTGCCATTGGCTCTTTTCCTTCTGCTGCCCCTCCGGGTTCCAGTACCGTCAGCTGGTTCTCCGCAGTGCCTTTGGCCTAGGTGCCTCCATCTTGGTATCCGAGTTCCAGCAACGTCTGCTGGTCCTTGGTAGTGCTTTGGAGCACAGGTACCTCCTGCTTAGTAACCGTGTCCCAGTAACGTCAGCTGGTCCTCGGTTGTGCCATTGGCTCTTTTCCTTCTGCTGCCCCTCCGGGTTCCAGTACCGTCAGCTGGTTCTCCGCAGTGCCTTTGGCCTAGGTGCCTCCATCTCGGTATCCGAGTTCCAGCAACGTCTGCTGGTCCTTGGTAGTGCTTTGGAGCACAGGTACCTCCTGCTTAGTAACCGTGTCCCAGTAACATCAGCTGGTACAAGATTGTGCTACAAATACAAGATACGGAACAAGAGACACAAGAACAATAAGCAGAAGATCTAAAAGCAGAAGAACATGAAGTATAAGACCAAAATGAAGAGCAAAATATATGCTCTAAATTCTAAGCAGAAGAAGACTAAGCAGTGTATGGGGGTGAGTCCGTTCCTCCTCGTGGTGCCCCTGGAAAATGCCTGCTGCTGCAGGCTAAACTGAACACGGACAAATACTGTTGTAATTTAAATCTTTTGTGACAGCAAGAACGGAAGGATGAAAAATTCATACTTTGACAGATTACAAGTACAGGATTCTCTGTCACAAATAAGAATATGATGAAGAAGATGAAGCAGAATATGAATAAGAATAATAGTTTAATAAGAAGAATATGAGTAATGTTAACAAAGATGAATAGCAAGAAGTTTAAGAAGAAGATAAAGAAGGTGAAGATGAAAAATAATTTGATGAAAAAGATGATGCTGCAGAAGATTATGAAGGAGAAAGTGTGTGAAAAGTTAAAAAGGTGAAGATGAAGAGCATGGAAGTTGTGTAATATACATATTTGCCAAAATATAAAAAACGTTAACATTGTCAATTTCTTCGTCAATCCGAACATCTTTAAAAAAAAAAATATTTATGCTATTCCATTTGATTGGGTTAAACATCTATGCCTTTAATGTCTCCTCAACCTTCCACAATACATTCTACATTACTCTTTGTTGTTTTCCTTCATGTACAATTAACCAACAAGGCAAGAATGGGTTTTTTTTAATTTCGATATTTTGTTCCCATAGACTTACATGGGACTTCCGGTATCGATATCGGGTATCGCCGATATTTTAGTGATATCGGCGATACCATTCCGATTCCGATACTTTAGGATATCGGAAAGTATCGCTCAACTCTACTGTAGACTGTTAAGCTGCATTTATTATCTACACCAAGTGTTGTGGACTTGAACTTTGCTTTGCACCTGTTTGAATCACCGTGTGATAATATAGACTTTTCCACTTATAAGACTGTGTCCTGTAGTTGTCTTGCTTCCACGCAAGAAGTCTCCTGAGTTATCCCCTATAATTATTACAAACTGTTCCAAAACACAAGCAGTTTCAGGACCTTCCTAGCGGACCAATGGGAGTCGCTGCTGTAACCGAGCATGTGACCCCTGATCTCCAATGGGAGATCTTGCCCTGGGCTTGCTCAGATGGAGAAACGCAGGACTTAGTCCCAAGACTGCCTGCTCCAGCACTGGTTATAATAGAGGAACCAGAAGAGGCAGAAACAAGCCTCTGCACAGTATTAGACTGAGCAAGAAGCTGGGACCAACGTCTCTGCTGAGCAGGCTCCACTGCGGCCGGAGATGGATGGGGGGCGCAGCGGAACTGGTTCGAGATTTCCCTTGTGCAGCAGCGGGAACTCAATCCCTAACACTTGCATTGGGTTTCGGTCGAGTTTCAGTAGGACCTTCGACTTTTTCCGATAGTCGGCCGATTTTGTTCGACTTGACTTTTGAGAAAGTCGGGTGGTCCGAAACCCGACTCGACCCTCCTGGAGTCAAAGTCGCTCATCTCTAATGTCAATATGTCTAAAAAAATCATGTAATTTGATACATAGTTCATACAAAGTCTTTGTATTTAATTAGTCTGTAGAACAATAACTCTTATAAAAAGCAAAGCTAGCACAGAAGTCACAATTTCTGAATAAACAACTACCATCAATGCATAAATGAATGTATCGAGGATAACAAGGATCAGAAATGTCACATGTCCAAACCCTTTTTGTGCTAATAAAAAGACTACTGTCAGACGTGTCTAGCAGCACCTTGTGTCCAACTTTCAAATGAAATTTGCAGGTGAGCTCAATGCTCATGTGCATGCAAGGTCAGGGAAGGAACTGTCAAATGTTTGTGAAGTATAAAGGAAATGATATATGGTTTTCTAATTACTGTATATAGTCATGTATAAGCTGAGTTTTTCAGCACATTTTTTATATTGAAAAAGCCCCCATCATCTTATGCTCGAGTTAGGGTCCCACATACCGTATTTTTCTGACTATAAGACGCACTTTTTTACTCCAAAAATTTGGAGGAAAATAGGGGGTGAGTCTTATAGTCCAGATGTTCCTGCTGTGGATGGGGAGGTGGGGGAGCAGCAGCGGTGGAGCAGGTCACATGAGGCAGGAGCCAGCTGCTCTGGCTAACACCTGCTTAAAATAAATGAATATTCATTGCTCTTCATGCCCATGGGGGTGGAGAGCAGCGAACATTCTTCTCTCCTTAATAGCGGACACACTGTTCGTCACAGAAGCCGGCTTCCTGTAGCTGCTGGGCTCTGATGTATGCACGTTACTTAAGGGAATATTCACTGCTCTCCACTCCCATAGGCTTATATTCTGGTTGGCTTATACTCGAGTATATATGATATTTTAAAAAATATTAATATGAAAATTGTGGTATGCATTTGTATTCAGCCCCCCTGAGTCAATACTTTGTAGGACCACTTTTCATTGCATTTACTGCTGCAAGTCTTATGGGGTATGTCTATACCAACTTTGCACTTCTGGAAGCTGACATTTTTGCCCATTTATGTTTGCATACTAGCTCTAGCTCAGAAAGATTGTATAGAGAGCATTAGAGAACAGCAATTTTCAAGTCTTGCCACTTATTCTTAATTGGGATTTAGGTCTGGAATGTGACTGGTTCATTCACACACATGAACATCCTTTGATCTAAACTATTCCATTGTAGCTCTGGTGGTATGTTTAGGGGCGTTGTCCTGCTGGTAGGTGAACCTACTACTTCTACTTTGGTCTCATCTGACCAGATCACCTTCTTCATTAAGACTTGGCACTTAAGGAGCAATTTGGCATGAATAAAGAAGGTTCCATTTATTGTGCATCCAACAAACAGGTTAAACGTTTTCAGTCCACAAGAGGACCTTCATCAGAACTGGTTCAGCAGAATAGATGAGGGGTTGCTATATTCCACTATAGGATCTCATTGTATGAAAACATTCCAAATAGTTTTAGGATGCCTGGTAGCTGAAGAGGAACCCATATGGAACAGCGCGTCTGCTCACATCCCTAGCGACGACGCATACTGAAGACGCGCTGTTTCATATGGGTTCCTCTCCAGCTACCAGGCCTCCTAATCCTATTTGGAATGTTATTATACAACAATATCCTATAGTGGAATATAGCAACTCCTCATCTATTCTGCTGAACCAGTTCTGATGAAGGTCCTCTTGTGGACCGAAAACGTTTAACCTGTTTGTTGGATGCACAATAAATGGAACCTTCTTTATTCACGCCAAATTGCTCCTTGAGTGCCAAGTCTTTTTGGGCTGGAACCCTACTTGGGCACCATTAACTGTTTATCGTTTGAGTGCCGTGTTTTCTATTTTGTTTCAGATCACCTTCTTCCACATGCAATTTGTGTCCCCTACATAGCTTTTTGCAAACTGCAAATGGGACTTCTTATTACTTTCTTTCAAAATGGCTCCCTTCTTGCGACTCTTCCATAAAGGCCAGATTTGTGGAGTCTACGTTGTCCTCCTGTGGAGAAATTCTCCCGCCTGAGCTGTGTATTTCTTCAGGTCCTCCTTAGCTGACTGCTTCTTAGGATGTCAGTTTAAGTGTATGTCCATGTATTGGTATTTTTGCAGTTGTGCCAAACTTTTTTCATTTTTGGACCCTGCCCTTCTGGTGGGTTCCTTGGTTTTCATGATACTGTTTGATACATAATGTTCTCAACAAATCTCTGAGACATTCACAGAACAGCTGTAGATATATTGATAATAAATTACGAACAGGTAGACTCAATTTATGTGACTTCTGGAGGATTTTATCTCGGAGTATCAGTCCACTTAATACAGATTAATACAAATGCAAAAAACAATTTTCAGATTTATATTTTTAAAATATTTTAGAAAACCATGTATCATTTACTTTACAATTCATAAACAAGTGATACTTTGTGTTGATATATTCCATAAAATCCCAATAAAATACATTTAAGTTTGTGGGTGTAATGTGAAAGAATCTAGAAGTTACAACAACGTTTAGGGTATTACATCTAGGAATATGTAAATATAGAAACTTGGAGAAAGAAGAGAGCCAAATAGGGTTTTAATTGTGAAACATGCAGAAAAACAGAGAAGGCATCTGCTCTCCTGGTAAAGTTACACCTAAGAAACATGTAAAAATTGCATATATCAGCTGCTGCACAACACGAGTCCAAAGAACTCGGGAGAATATATATCCAGGTGAAGTGTCACTGGATGCGCTGTTGATAAATTTGACTAACAGATGATATCTTTGAAAACTTTATTTGAACAGGTTTACAAAGTCAACACTTTTCGAGGTCAACACAGGACCTCTTCATCAGGACAAAAAAATAATGTTACGTATGAATCAACATCACAGTTATTGAAATCGTCATCTCCTTAACCTATTAGTAATTATCATCATCTTCTTATGTACTATTATATTTTATATGTAAACCACTTACCTGATGTATCACTTTTTTACATATTTATAATTTCTTTAATTATATTTTCATTAATAACCTTTTTGATATTTTACCTTTTTTACGTAGTAGTCATTTTTGTAGATTTTATCATGGAAGTATTTTTACAAGACGACAGTGGATGGCATCAAATGAAAGATTACAACTTTAAACTTTGCTATGTCACACTAATTTCAATCTAATCTAATTTCAGTCTAATATAAGTTGATTCAGTATAGTCCAAATAAGATAGTCCAAACAAGATGAGTTTTTTATAGAAAACATGGAAAAGAGTGAAGCATCCAGGATTTGCATGCAACTGAAAATTATGCTTTAAACATTTTTCATGATACTGATAATAAATGAAAAGTATTTACTTGCTATTACTGCACGTATACATTCCTGTTGTGAAAACCCCCCTTTGGCAAATTGGCAATCCCTGTTTGTGATTCAGAAGAGAAAGCTGTATAACACTGATCTTCCAATGAAGCTCCTTGTCACGGGTGCGCCAAATGCTACAGACAGTCGTTCTGCATCTGGGGTGGGTTTCCTCCGGGTTCTCCGGTTTCCTCCCACACTGCAAAGACATACTGATAGGGAATTTAGATTGTGAGCCCCAGTGGGAACAGTGGCAATATTGTCTGTAAAGCTCTGTGGAATTAATGGTGCTATATAAATGAGTAAATGAATAAATATTACATTTCTCCGCAGCAACTGACATGAATGGCTGACTGTGACTTAACCTGACAAAATCGGTTAAATTCCAAAATCATCTCCACACTAAAAGGGGCGTTTTTCAGTGAGAAAAGGGGTTTACCGTTTGTAATATTTTCTATGAATTATTTGATGCTATATAGAATTTTCAACTGGAAGACTTGGCCCGATTTGATAAGATTGCCATTTCATATACAAGTCTTAAAGGGGTTGTCCAGTTCAAATCGATATGTCTTAAGTCACTCAGTTTGACTGCAGACTTATGAATCACCCCAGCGCATACTCTGTGTGTGGCGAGGATTCGCCGGTTTCTGAGCAAGGACTGTAGGAAATGTTTGCATTTTACATACTCCCAGCCAATGGGAGCATCCTTGCTTCCACATACTTGTATGGAGCAAGGTCGTGCCCTCTAGTTGGCCATGCCCACTTAATGGTTGCGCCACTAGAAGGGGCATGGCCTCCCTCTCTACAAGTGTATGGAGTGAGACAGAGCCCACTAGATGGGCTCTGGCCAGGAGTATGTATAACTCATATGCACCCTTCGGTCCAGGCTCAGAAAGCAGCGACTCCCCACTGCACAAAGTGCACACAGACCTGACAAACCTTAATGATTTGGACCTGACAACCCCTTCAATGAGTAGTGTGAAGGATAAGGATGCATCTAATTCATTAAGAGGCACACACCACGTGAATGAATTTGGCTCAACTTATTACTGGCGTGTACCTCTGTGGTTCTTAAGTAAAGAACTTAGCATGCACTCAGTCAAGTAAGACAAGGTGCTGGTGTAGTGGACCTGAGGTCCCAAATCTAGAATAATATAATACACCGCACACTTAGTTGAATATTATGCAAGGGTGAAAACTATTATTTATTTATATACAGATTGGTAGTTTAGGCAAGGCAATATATGACAAGCGATTAAATTTAACGTTTCGGCTCAACCGGAGCCTTTATCAAAAAAGTCGCTGAAAAATAAAGAGAAAACAAATAAATAGCAAATAATTATATAATCACAATGAAATAATAAAGCAAATGAGACAATGAAGGTAAATATACAAAAATCATCCAGTGGTCAGATATTATATACAAAATAGTCACACAGAGAAAAGATATACAGTTCGGCCCATATCAAACATGCAAGGAAAAGATAAATATATACAATTGTTCTGGCGGCAAAGGAGCTTCGGAATATGCGGAGTTACCTTGAGGTCCAGTGCCAATGAATACAAAGAGAAGGTGCAAAAACCAACAGGGTGTCAGAGTAAGGCTGTAGGAAATAATGAGAAGGTATTAAGTCTATTGAACACAAGAGAGGAAGACTGAGGGTGAAAAGGTGAATTACCTAATTAGTAGCAGCTGTTCATAGGGAATCGTAAACATGTCACATAATGCAGCTAACAGTCTGTAGGAAGAAAGGAGACTCCTATGTCTATCTCAGTAACATGTCTCATGAAGTAAAAGGGCTGCAGTGGGAGGTATAGATTACCTGAGAGGAGATATTCAGAAGCAGCGCTCCCGCGCCAAGCTTGTGATGTATGTGCTACCCTGTATGAAGTCTGTGGTTCTTGACAGAATTGTTACTCCAGTGATAGACTGGAGTAAGTATCATTTCTGATATAAGAAATGCTGGCACTCCTGCTGAATTTGACAGCAAGGTTTCGCCACACCTGTCCCACCCCAGCTCCTCCCCAGCATATTCCATTTTCGAGGAGCTGCTTCAAACCGATATGAAAATGCCAAAAGTTACAACATTTTCTTTTAACACTTTAATGTATTGGCCCCTTGATGTCTACTTGTTGAATTTTACCTTTAGGTTTGAATGCTCTATGAAATATTATGCTTTTCTTTATCATTTTATTCTGCTTCTCATCAAAATATATGATAAAATATCCTTAAATGGCTAAGGTTTGAACATTAACTTGACCTTTACCTGATCTCAAAATAAGCAGCACAGGACAGACTTTTGCTTCTGCAATAACGCTAAATGATTAAGGCCAGCTGTCAGCATGCCAAAGAAAACCATGTAAATCAAGTTGACAAAGTCATAGTTAATAAGGAAATCATGGATGTTGTCTGATTAGAACAGTAATGGAAATTAGCTCATATGTTTTAGTTGAGACTTGTAGCGAGATCTGCGTCATTAGATTCTAAGGTTTGTCAGGCGAAGGTTTAGTCTCAATAATAGCCTACTAATCGCACTGACTTATGGCTCTAAATGAATATGTTCCAGTAGTTGTTGTTAAATCTGCAGACTACATATCATCTCAAATGACCTTTGTTTGGTGTATTGCATTTTATTTAAGGCTCTAGCATGGCGTACAATGTACAATGTTAAAACAACATATTTTTCCTGCCAAGGAGCTAAGCAAAGAGCCATGTTTATGGGTAAATGACCTATTCTTCTTACTGATAAACTAAGGAACAAAACAGTGTTTCGGAGAATTGTATCAACCCTTTGCCAAGTGAAAAACAAAAGCAAAATAAGTACCGTATGCAAGTAATGTGTGAGTTTCATCAAAAATATATTTCTAGTCAAGACTTTTATAGTTTAAATCACCCACCTTTTCAAAGTTCAGAAATAAAGAAAAATAAAAAAAGAATTTGTCAAGATATCGCAATCTGGGAAGGTCACAGAGAACCACCTGCTGTGATCTTTGTGTCGAACAGCTCTCTGTTGCTCCCTATCATTTGGACAATTACACGATTGACGGAAGATCAACAGAGGAAGTCACAGGCTGTTTCCACTAATAGGCCGGTTATCAGGAAACAAACAGTGAGTGTATAGTATATCCACCTCTGATTCCAAAGCAAGGAATATATGACTATACCCCCTTTACAGTCATTGCAAACTCCACGATAATCCCAGACTACTCGCTTCCACCACCAGTTTTTTTTTTATAAACGGGATTGGACACCTCGTTCTGCTAGCTTATGGCTTTCAGGGGTGTGGTTTGCAGAAAAAAAAGGAACAGAAGTATTACATTTTAGATTTAATCGAAAACTAAACAGTGTTTTTAAAACACATACAAAAGATTTTACAAAGGGGACATAATAATACAGCATATACAGTACATAAAATAAAAAAGAATAACTTAAGAAACTTACTATGCCACCCACCGCTTTGGGGAATGTTCAGCGAACGAGATTCATGCATACACAAAGTGTATCTCTCTACAGGACCACAGATCATTATGTGTCTTGACCTTTTATCAGTACCTGAGTTACACCTTCTCCCGTGATGAGCTCATGTAGCCCGGGTTGTTGGATGTCCTCAGCCATTCAGGAGTTCATGAATTCCCCAATTTATGTGATAATTTCACTCATGATGATTGCATAAGTTTGAGATTGCCTCCATATTTTTTATTGGGATTTTACCATTACACAGAGACCAAACATGACATGGCTGCTGTCAGTGATTTGCCCATTATCAATTTATGGCTTATAGGCAGGGGTTACAGTAAGGAAAGAATATGCATCTTCTTCCTCTATAATCCCTGAAGCTGAAAAGGTATGTCCCATCACTATTGAATTGATACTAACTTCGACATTCGACATTTCCTTTCAGAGACATCCATTCTATTGAAGGTGCAATATTTCGTCTTTGTGGCTGCAAAGATGTTAATATTTTCCATGACACTAGTCAACAATTTATTAATTGAAATCATCCTCCTTTTCACAGTTCAGAAATAAATAAATATAAAAAATACATACACAGTGGGAAAAAAAGTATTTAGTCAGCCACCAATTGTGCAAATTTTCCCACTTAAAAAGATGAAAGAGGCCTGTAATTGACATCACAGGTAGACCACAAAAATGAGAGTCAAAATGAGAAAACAAATCCAGAAAATCGCCTTGTCTGATTTGGCACGATTTATTTAGCAAATTATGGTGGAAAATAAGTATTTGACCATTAATAAAAGTTCATCTCAATATTTTGTTATATATTATTTGTTAGCAATGACAGAGGTCAAACGTTTTCTGTAAGTCTTAACAAGGTTGGCACACACTGTTGGTGGTATATTGGCCCATTCCTCCATGCAGATCTCCTCTAGAGCAGTGATGTTTTGGGCCTGTCGCTGGGCAACATGGACTTTCAAATCCCTCCAAAGGTTTTCTATGGGGTTGAGATCTGGAGACTGGCTAGGCCACTCCAGGACTTTCATATAATTCTTACAAAACCACTCCTTCATTGCCCTGGCGGTGTGCTTGGGATCATTATCATGCTGAAAGACCCATCCACGTTTCAGCTTCAATGCCCTTGCTGATGGAAGGAGGTTTGCACTCAAAATTTCACGATACTTGGCCCCATTCATTCTTTCATGTACATGGATCAGTCGTCCTGGTCCCTTTGGAGAGAAACAGCCCCAAAGCATGATGTTGCCACCCCATGGTTCACAGAAGGTATGGTGTTCTTTGGATGCAACTCAGCATTCTGTCTCCACCAAACACGACAAGTTTTGTTTCTACCAAACTAATGTATGCTCCCTAAAATGGTAATAATTAAAATGTCAGCTCAGCTAGCAAAAACAAGGTCTCATATAGAACCATCAATGTAAAGAGTTAGAAAAGGTTACTCAGAAAATGTTGGCACAATCCAAGTTGCTTTTTTTAAGTTATTTTTTTAACCATTAAAATATAAAAAAAAAAAAAAAAAAAAATTAGATCATTGATGGGGTTAATGTATAGTATAATTTTGGTGCGGTAAATTAACCAAAATTAACTTCAAAAATTTCAAAAAATCAAATACATGGTAATAATAACAGTGTGATAAATGGTCTGAGAGCTTCTAAATTACACTCATTTAATTCATACTTATCACAATTTATAACAAAGTAAACAGTAAAAATGGGTTTTTCAGATGAAATCTTTACCTCTTAGTTTTACAACATTTATACATATGTATGAGTTAATATAATATCAAGCAAAAATACTTGCACTGCACACAAAGTTACAGTCCAAATTTTTTAAAAAAGCGATAAATTTGTTTCTCAATTCTCTCGTCTTTCAATGTTTAGGTTACAGCATGAGAATTGCAGGCTTTAAGGAAAAGGTAGATGTTAAGTAGGCTGCTTTGCCATTTTTTAATCCCTTTCTACTATTTGATGTACTATCCCATCCATGTGCCCTGAGACTTAATTCCTATGGACAGGATAGTAAGTCATGGGCGATTGGCCGCACTCATGCGGGGAGCGCTGCCGATCGCGGCCGGTTGTCAGCTGATTCTCACAGCTGACACCCGGCACTTTAACCCCTGGCACACTGCGATCAAACATGTTTGCAGAGTTCCGGTGGCATAGGTAATCATCAGGCAGGGTGTGGGCTCCGTGCGTGCTTTTCTGGGACCCTCAGAACAACGCGAAGTGATCGCGTTGTTCCGAGGGCATCCTCCCTGCAGGCACCTGGATCCAAGATGGCCGTGGGGTTGTTCCGGGTCCTGCAGGGAGGTGGTTTGTCAGTGTCTGCTGACAGCAGGCACCGGCAAGCCTCCTGCACTGCCTGTCAGATCGCTGATCTGACACAGTGCTCTGCAAAGTGTCAGATCAGCGATCTGACATTATATAGTAATGTCCCACCCTGTGACAATGTAAAAATGTAAAAAAAAATTATACTGTGTAAAAATAGTTTAAAAAAATCCTTTAATAAATAAAAAAATTCCCAATAAATACATTATTATTATTATGTAAATAAAAAAACAATAAAAGTGCACATGTTTAGTATCACTGTGTCCGTAACGACCTGCCCTATAAAACTGTCTAACTAGTTAACCCCTTTAGTGAACCCCTTAAAAAAATACAAAGACAAAAAAACAATGCTTTTTCATCATACTGTCGAACAAAAAGTGGAATAACATGCGATCAAACAGACGGATATAAATAAACATGGTAATGCTGAAAACGACATCTTGTTCTGCAAAAAACGAGCCACCATACAGCATCATCAGAATAAAGCTTGCAGAATAAAGTGATGCAAAAATAATTATTTTTTATGTAAAATTGCTTTCATTGTATAAAAGCGTTAAAACATAAAAAAATTATATAAATGAGGTATCGCTGTAATCGTACTAACCTGAAGAATAAAACTGCTTTATCAATTTTATCACACTCTGAACGTTATAAACGCCCCCCAAAAGAAATTTATGAATTGCTGTTTTTGTTCATTCTGCCTCTCAAAAATCGTAATGAAAAGCGATCAAAAAATGTCATGTGCCGAAAAATGGTACAAATAAAAACATCAACTTGTCATGCAAAAAATAAAACCTCATGACTAAGGGTGCTGCGACACCAGAAACGCGTTGATAACGCATTTTTTTGCTGCTATCTATGCTGATACTTTTATCCTCTATGCTTGATATATCAAGTGAATAAAGATCTACTTTTTTACTTTGTCGTGGAGCTGGATTTTTTTCTTCATTTTGCCAAAAAATAAGACCTCACATAATTATGTGGGCCAAAATATAGAAAAATTATAGCTCTCAAAATGTGGTGATGCCAAAATTATTTTTTGCAATAAAAAGCGTCTTTTAGCATGTGACAGCTGCCAAACATAAAAACCTGCTACAAATACTAAGTCAACTCCCCCTTTATCACCCTCTTAGATAGGGAAAATAATAAAATTTAAAAAAATTATTTATTTTCATTTTCCCATTAGGATTAGGGTTAAGGTTAGGGTTGAGGCTAAAGTTAGAGTTAGGGTTGGGGCTAAACATAGGGTTATCATTGGGGCTAAAGTTAGGGTTAGGGTTGAGGCTAGGGTTATTGTTGGGGCTAAAGCTAGGGCTAGGGTTGGGGATAAAGTTAGGGTTAGGGTGGGGATTAGGGTTAGGGGTGTGTTAGGGTTAGGATTGTGGTTAGAGTTATGGTTAGGCTTGGGATTAGGGTTAGTGGTGTGTTGGGGTTAGAGATGGAGTTAGAATTGGGGGGTTTCCACTGTTTAGGCACATCAGGGTTTCCCCAAACATGACATGGAGTCTGATCTCAATTCCAGCCAATTCTATGTTGAAAAAGTCAAAAGGTGCTCCTTCCTTTCCAAGCTCTGCCATGCGCCCAAACAGTGGTTTACCTCCACATATGGGGTATCAACGTACTCAGGACAAATTGCACAATAACTGTTTGGGTCCAATTTCTTCTGTTACCCTTGGGAAAATAAAAAATTGGGGTAAAAATATCATTTTTGGGGAAAAATGATTTTTTATTTTTATGACTCTACGTTACAAACTTCTGTGAAGCACTTCGGGGTTGAAAGTTCTCCACACACATCTAGATAAGTTCCTTTGGGGGTATAATTTCCAAAATGAGGTCACTTGTGGGGGTTTCCACTGTTTAGGCACATCAGGGGCTCTCCAAACGCGACATGACATCCGCAGACCATTCCATCAAAGTCTGCAATCCAAAATATCACTACTTCCCTTCTGAGCCTCGACGTGTGCCCACACAGTAGTTTTCTCCCACATATAGGGTGTCAGCATACTCAGGAAAAATTGGACAACTTTTGGGGTCCAATTTCTCCTGTTACCCTTGGAAAAATAAAAAATTGTGGTCTAAAAGATCATGTTTGTGAAAAAAATATGATTTTTTTATTTTCACGCCAGAGCATTATAAACTTCTGTGAAGCACTTGGGGGTTCAAAGTGCTCACCACACATCTAGAGAAGTTCCTTGTGGGGTCTACTTTCCAAAATGGTGTCATTTGTGGGGGGTTTCCACTGTTTAGGCACATCAGGGGCTCTCCAAATGCAGTGAGATGACAGTTTGGAACAGCAGTGCAGCTCTGCTGCTGGTCCGAACTGTCAATCGTCAGGAGTGCACCACCCCTAGCAAAGCAGGAAGTCGGGGACTGGGAGAGGTGCCTTTCTGAAGATTCATTTTGACACAAGCTCCTTAAGTGAAGGATGAATTTACACCTTCTGCCTGTAAGTCTACTGAGAGTAGTGGGGTGAATCTAAAGGGAATGATTACACTTTGAGTCTTCTAAAATTTCAGTCTGCTAGTGCGACTGAACCGAGACTATGCACCATGTTAAACAATCTTGCTAAACATGTGGAAAATCAGAACGTGAAGAACTGCTGTTTGCCAGATTTTTACAAAGGTACAGAAAAATTAGTTATGGTGGTGCTGAGGAGGAGAGTGACAATTATATGGTGGTGTGAGCGAATCCATACATTCTCCTATTGAGAGTGAGACTACACTAGTTCTTACCCATTCAGGTCACTGAGCTGGTTAAATGGGATTTGGAAGTTATGTGTGGCAGAAGAATGCCAGTGCGCTGTCTAATGCGAGATGGTAATCACTAGGAAATAAAAGAAAATATTAGGCTATACCTTTATTCATAGTCTTCAAAGCACAAATCGGTTTTCGAATCCGGAAATGAGCCTTTTGTCAAGTGACAGAGCCCATTTGTGCTTTGAAAGCTATCAATAAGGATATCTCCTATTATTTCCTTGTATTTCCTATTCCTCCTCAAATCAGATAGCGCTCCGGCATTCTCCTGCTACACATATGTTCCAAGATTTCTACAAAAGACCTGTTTATTTTGTTTTTAATTTTCTAATTTCGATGTTTTTGTGTCACGATAAATTTTTAACATCTAAGAAGTCTTTAATCAGCAACCTAATGATGATGATATATAATAATAATTTTATCTCCATAGCGCCAACATATTCCGCAGCACTTAGAGGGGACTTGTACGCACAATAGACATTACAGCATAACAATAAACACATTGATCAACAGATACCAAGAGGAATGAGGGCCCTGCACGCAATCTTACAATCTATGAGGAATAAGGGGAGACAGGAAAGGTGGCTGGTAACAATTGCTTTCATTGTTCGGACCTGGAATAGTATGAGAATCAGCTGCTCCTGTAATGCAGTATGAACCGTTATCAGCCTGAATATGTAACAATACAGACACAGAGGGCTATTAAATGCATAAATCATGTGAGATCATGATGCAAGGAACCTAGTAATGGTAAAAATTTTGAATGGGCAACTCAGGGATAGTTGCATTATTGTGTTGAGGCAATAGGCTAGTCTTAAGAAATCCATCTTTATTGCACGCTTAAAACTGTGGGTATTGGGGATTAATCGATTACAGGTAAGGTCACACAAAGCAGTCATGTGCCCACCACTTTTGTCTGATTCTTTGACTCTACCCTACAGGTATTTTCTTTGCTCAAACCATGAGCACAGGTTACATGTTTGATATTTTTAATTAGCTACTTAACTATATAAAATGTTTAAATTATCTTAGTGTAGCCTAGAAACATGGTATATGAAGGTAGTAATGTGTTTTCGCTACTTAGATAATATAAAATCAATCATAGCAGAGAAATGTTCTATAAAAGTAAGAAAGTGCAATATCTTGTAGGTGATAAATAATGTATATAGTGACAGTAGAGTAAGAATCCAGATTCCAAGTGCTGAAAGTCTTCAGGGAATTTTATTATGACTAGAGAATGGCAGCGAGTCTAAAGGTGCCCATGCACATTAGACTAAATGTGATGAAAATGGATGATATCAACCATGACAAAAGTTCATCCGGTGAAATTAAAAAATGAACGAACTGTCCCATCACAGTCTGTTATCATGTATCATAAAGTTTGCCATATTTGTGTTTTGGTCCAGTAACTGGAAAAAAGATCTTTTGAAGAAAAAAACACTTCAAGAATACAACTGTACAATCATTCTTTTGCTTATGTCTAAGGCTAAATGTTGTAAATGTGCTGTGTCAATCAATGAATTTGTAGTTGCAGGTAAATCTGTTGCAGGTAGTTGCAAAGTTCCCAATGATCTTGTATTCATAGAACCGCCTCGCCAGGACAGCTTTATGCATGTTTGCATCCATCCAAAATGGTGTTCTAGCGAGTTCTGAGGCCATAACTAAGCAAAATAGTAGTAGGGCTCAAAATGTTCATTGATTCAGAAATGTTGGGTTGTACAAATACGGTGACACATAAACATAGGATAGATCAGTAAATGCAGCTATTTTGGTACTAACTTTTAAAATAACTTAAAAAATAAAATAACTTTTTATCATTTTCCAAATGAATTATAAATTTGTCAGATTGCTGGTTTATTTATGTATGACGTTGTTTTCTTACACCTCCGAATCATAAACTTGGCTTGAACGCTTTGTTTTACAAATTCTAGAAAACAGTTTGTCACATCCATCACACACTCAATAAAAGAGCCTGTTTGATCCAGAGGAAATAACTTGTAAATCAAATGCAGCATTTCTGATCTTTGTCATTCCCAGTTGGGTTCAACCAATTCTCACTAAATATTTGTCAGAGAAATGATAGGAATGTCCAAGTTACAGAATTATTTACTGCACTATCCGTGTGACTCGATTCTCTACAGTGCTGCCAAATTTAATTATCATCTCTCTAAGTCCCACTGCATATATTTTAATGCTGTGCTATTTCTATCCCCTGTCATTGCCTCTTTTATTTTTTTTACTTTGGTTTCTTGAGGATTATATTAAAGAATGAGTCACTGTGGTTTACAAGAGCACTTAGGCCCTAGAGCTCTTTAGTTCGCTCCTCATCACAAAAGATTGTTGTGGGAATTACAGAAAATAAAGGTGTTCTGTACAGATCCTTTGTCTCTGATACATTTGCTGATTTATAGTTACGATGTTCGTTCATTAGAGCTTTTCATACGTTCATGGAGACAGCTGTAGACACAGTTATCTGCCACCATATTAGATGTTCCTATTATTAAACGTCTGATATATTTATGGCATCTAATCATTGTGCAAAATCTCAAAATAGATGAGAATTAATAGATGAGCCTGAAATAATACATATAGCAAGTTTTGTATTTATTCTTGCCACTGAGGCACAAAGAGTTTCTAAGGGTCCGCAATAGGCACTGTGTGCCATCGGAAAGTTACCAAAGAATCTCAGGAAAGATGTGTATCTTTGTACCGTGTTAGCGAGTAGATAGAAAAATATTCAGAATTGAGATTCCTCAGTGGTTGATACCTTTTAATGGCTAACTGAAAAGATGGTAACAAATTGCAAGTTTTCGAGACTACTCAGGTCTCTTCATCAGGCACATAGTGGCATATAGTGATATAGATGGACATTTTAGTTAGAAGTTAGATTACAGCAAAAGGAGTTAAATAAATCAATAATTGTTGAAATAAGTACATAAATAAATACATAAATAAAAATAAATGACCATGAAGATTTCCCACATAAGGTACCAAGAATTCTGAAGCCCAACACCCAGACTTGGGTGTTTATCAGACTTAGGGTTTTATACAGATTTTCTAGCTACCTGCCATAAGGAACATCCGTATACAATTTGTAGCCAATTAAGCAAACACATACATAAATTATCTTTAATAAACTCAAGGATTATGTTGTTTAAAAACATTAACCCTTTCTGTTCTCCTTTTGGCAACCAAGTCAGCATTGACCTGCAGTAGCCCGGTCTTAGATGGCAATGACCAGATGAAGAGACACCTAGATTCATTTCTAAGACACTGTAGCAAAAACACATGAAGAAATGCACAATTAAGTACACATAACTAAAAATTAGAATATATTATAGCAATTGATTAACTCAGCAAAGCAATATGATCAAGAAATATCTAACTTTCCCATTTTTTTATTAGTTCCCCACTGTTTTTTGCCTATAAACCCATGCAATGGATTTCTTGTTATTAGATGAACCCTAAAGGTAAAGGGATTGTCCACCTTTTTGGGACATTTTTTTTTTATTTAAATGCATGTATTTAGGGCTAACGATATTTTTGCAATTGAGTTTGGGTTTCATTAAAAGTTTTTGACTATGGTTATTTTTTCTTTTA
Source organism: Oophaga sylvatica (assembly GCA_033576555.1). NCBI lineage: Eukaryota > Metazoa > Chordata > Amphibia > Anura > Dendrobatidae > Oophaga > Oophaga sylvatica. The sequence continues at coordinate 141,028,421 of JARQOD010000006.1, forward strand.
GAGAAAGGATGAAAGAAGGTAGTCCAGTTTAACAGAAGAAACAAACTTGCTTTTATTAGGTGTGCATACAAATTGTTGGGAGGTTAAAATGATTTTCCAGTGCCAAGAGCACCCTTAGTCATGCCCCACATTGTTGCACTTTACAGACATTTACATTTTGCTTTTACTGACTGTGTTACCTGCACATTCTACTGTGATGTAGTTTGTGGCCTAAATCGGCTGCTAAGAGCACAGAAAAAGACACATAAAATAATTAAATCTCCCTGTCAGACAATTATAGTGGGCTCACTAATGAATCAGTTACCTCATCCTGCAGCCAACAACAAATAGTGTAACACAGAGGCAATTAAAGGCAAACGGTACAAAATTTTTAATGAAATCCAATTGCAAATATGATTTTTAGACCTCATTACACAGATTTAAGTAAGAAAAAAAATTGTCTTGAAAGGTGGACAACAGCTAATTGCCAATGTGAAAATGAAATGCTCTG
>JARQOD010000006.1:141029010-141064931 GCA_033576555.1 Oophaga sylvatica
CTTATGGCTTTCAGGGGTGTGTTTGCAGAAAAAAAAAGGAACAGAAGTATTACATTTTAGATTTAATCGAAAACTAAACAGTTTTTTTAAAAACACATACAAAAGATTTTACAAAGGGGACATAATAATACAGCATATACAGTACATAAAATAAAAAAGAATAACTTAAAAACTTACTATGCACCCACCGCTTTGGGGAATGTTCAGCGAACGAGATTCATGCATACACAAAGTGTATCTCTCTACAGGACCACAGATCATTATGTGTCTTGACCTTTTATCAGTACCTGAGTTACACCTTCTCCCGTGATGAGCTCATGTACCCGGTTGTTGGATGCCCCTCAGCCATTCAGGAGTTCATGAATTCCCAATTTATGTGATAATTTCACTCATGATGATTGCATAAGTTTGAGATTGCCTCCATATTTTTTATTGGGATTTTACCATTACACAGAGACCAAACATGACATGGCTGCTGTCAGTGATTTGCCCATTATCAATTTATGGCTTATAGGCAGGGGTTACAGTAAGGAAAGAATATGCATCTTCTTCCTCTATAATCCCTGAAGCTGAAAAGGTATGTCCATCACTATTGAATTGATACTAACTTCGACATTCGACATTTCCTTCAGAGACATCCATTCTATTGAAGGTGCAATATTTCGTCTTTGTGGCTGCAAAGATGTTAATATTTTCCATGACACTAGTCAACAATTTATTAATTGAAATCATCCTCCTTTTCACAGTTCAGAAATAAATAAATTAAAAAATACATACACAGTGGGAAAAAAAGTATTTAGTCAGCCACCAATTGTGCAAATTTTCCCACTTAAAAAGATGAAAGAGGCCTGTAATTGACATCACAGGTAGACCACAAAAATGAGAGTCAAAATGAGAAAACAAATCCAGAAAATCGCCTTGTCTGATTTGGCACGATTTATTTAGCAAATTATGGTGGAAAATAAGTATTTGACCATTAATAAAAGTTCATCTCAATATTTTGTTATATATTATTTGTTAGCAATGACAGAGGTCAAACGTTTTCTGTAAGTCTTAACAAGGTTGGCACACACTGTTGGTGGTATATTGGCCCATTCCTCCATGCAGATCTCCTCTAGAGCAGTGATGTTTTGGCCTGTCGCTGGGCAACATGACTTTCAAATCCCTCCAAAGGTTTTCTATGGGTTTGAGATCTGGAGACTGGCTAGGCCACTCCAGGACTTTCATATAATTCTTACAAAACCACTCCTTCATTGCCCTGGCGGTGTGCTTGGATCATTATCATGCTGAAAGACCCATCCACGTTTCAGCTTCAATGCCCTTGCTGATGGAAGGAGGTTTGCACTCAAAATTTCACGATACTTGGCCCCATTCATTCTTTCATGTACATGGATCAGTCGTCCTGGTCCCTTTGGAGAGAAACAGCCCCAAAGCATGATGTTGCCACCCCCATGGTTCACAGAAGGTATGGGTTCTTTGGATGCAACTCAGCATTCTGTCTCCACCAAACACGACAAGTTTTGTTTCTACCAAACTAATGTATGCTCCCTAAAATGGTAATAATTAAAATGTCAGCTCAGCTAGCAAAAACAAGGTCTCATATAGAACCATCAATGTAAAGAGTTAGAAAAGGTTACTCAGAAAATGTTGGCACAATCCAAGTTGCTTTTTTTAAGTTATTTTTTTAACCATTAAAATATAAAAAAAAAAAAAAAAAAAAATTAGATCATTGATGGGGTTAATGTATAGTATAATTTTGGTGCGGTAAATTAACCAAAATTAACTTCAAAAATTTCAAAAAATCAAATACATGGTAATAATAACAGTGTGATAAATGGTCTGAGAGCTTCTAAATTACACTCATTTAATTCATACTTATCACAATTTATAACAAAGTAAACAGTAAAAATGGGTTTTTCAGATGAAATCTTTACCTCTTAGTTTTACAACATTTATACATATGTATGAGTTAATATAATATCAAGCAAAAATACTTGCACTGCACACAAAGTTACAGTCCAAATTTTTATAAAAAGCGATAAATTTGTTTCTCAATTCTCTCGTCTTTCAATGTTTAGGTTACAGCATGAGAATTGCAGGCTTTAAGGAAAAGGTAGATGTTAAGTAGGCTGCTTTGCCATTTTTTAATCCCTTTCTACTATTTGATGTACTATCCCATCCATGTGCCCTGAGACTTAATTCCTATGGACAGGATAGTAAGTCATGGGCGATTGGCCGCACTCATGCGGGGAGCGCTGCCGATCGCGGCCGGTTGTCAGCTGATTCTCACAGCTGACACCCGCACTTTAACCCCTGGCACACTGCGATCAAACATGTTTGCAGAGTTCCGGTGGCATAGGTAATCATCAGGCAGGGTGTGGGCTCCGTGCGTGCTTTTCTGGGACCCTCAGAACAACGCGAAGTGATCGCGTTGTTCCGAGGGCATCCTCCCGCAGGCACCTGGATCCAAGATGGCCGTGGGGTTGTTCCGGGTCCTGCAGGGAGGTGGTTTGTCAGTGTCTGCTGACAGCAGGCACCGGCAAGCCTCCTGCACTGCCTGTCAGATCGCTGATCTGACACAGTGCTCTGCAAAGTGTCAGATCAGCGATCTGACATTATATAGTAATGTCCCACCCTGTGACAATGTAAAAATGTAAAAAAAAATTATACTGTGTAAAAATAGTTTAAAAAAATCCTTTAATAAATAAAAAAATTCCCAATAAATACATTATTATTATTATGTAAATAAAAAAACAATAAAAGTGCACATGTTTAGTATCACGTGTCCGTAACGACCTGCCCTATAAAACTGTCTAACTAGTTAACCCCTTTAGTGAACCCCTTAAAAAAATACAAAGACAAAAAAACAATGCTTTTTCATCATACTGTCGAACAAAAAGTGGAATAACATGCGATCAAACAGACGGATATAAATAAACATGGTAATGCTGAAAACGACATCTTGTTCTGCAAAAAACGAGCCACCATACAGCATCATCAGAATAAAGCTTGCAGAATAAAGTGATGCAAAAATAATTATTTTTTATGTAAAATTGCTTTCATTGTATAAAAGCGTTAAAACATAAAAAAATTATATAAATGAGGTATCGCTGTAATCGTACTAACCTGAAGAATAAAACTGCTTTATCAATTTTATCACACTCTGAACGTTATAAACGCCCCCCCAAAAGAAATTTATGAATTGCTGTTTTTGTTCATTCTGCCTCTCAAAAATCGTAATGAAAAGCGATCAAAAAATGTCATGTGCCGAAAAATGGTACAAATAAAAACATCAACTTGTCATGCAAAAAATAAAACCTCATGACTAAGGGTGCTGCGACACCAGAAACGCGTTGATAACGCATTTTTTTGCTGCTATCTATGCTGATACTTTTATCCTCTATGCTTGATATATCAAGTGAATAAAGATCTACTTTTTTACTTTGTCGTGGAGCTGGATTTTTTTCTTCATTTTGCCAAAAAATAAGACCTCACATAATTATGTGGGCCAAAATATAGAAAAATTATAGCTCTCAAAATGTGGTGATGCCAAAATTATTTTTTGCAATAAAAAGCGTCTTTTAGCATGTGACAGCTGCCAAACATAAAAACCTGCTACAAATACTAAGTCAACTCCCCCTTTATCACCCTCTTAGATAGGGAAAATAATAAAATTTAAAAAAATTATTTATTTTCATTTTCCCATTAGGATTAGGGTTAAGGTTAGGGTTGAGGCTAAAGTTAGAGTTAGGGTTGGGGCTAAACATAGGGTTATCATTGGGGCTAAAGTTAGGGTTAGGGTTGAGGCTAGGGTTATTGTTGGGGCTAAAGCTAGGGCTAGGGTTGGGGATAAAGTTAGGGTTAGGGTGGGGATTAGGGTTAGGGGTGTGTTAGGGTTAGGATTGTGGTTAGAGTTATGGTTAGGCTTGGGATTAGGGTTAGTGGTGTGTTGGGGTTAGAGATGGAGTTAGAATTGGGGGTTTCCACTGTTTAGGCACATCAGGGTTTCCCCAAACATGACATGGAGTCTGATCTCAATTCCAGCCAATTCTATGTTGAAAAAGTCAAAAGGTGCTCCTTCCTTTCCAAGCTCTGCCATGCGCCCAAACAGTGGTTTACCTCCACATATGGGTATCAACGTACTCAGGACAAATTGCACAATAACTGTTTGGGTCCAATTTCTTCTGTTACCCTTGGGAAAATAAAAAATTGGGGTAAAAATATCATTTTTGTGGAAAAATGATTTTTTATTTTTATGACTCTACGTTACAAACTTCTGTGAAGCACTTCGGGGTTGAAAGTTCTCCACACACATCTAGATAAGTTCCTTTGGGGGTATAATTTCCAAATGAGGTCACTTGTGGGGGTTTCCACTGTTTAGGCACATCAGGGGCTCTCCAAACGCGACATGACATCCGCAGACCATTCCATCAAAGTCTGCAATCCAAAATATCACTACTTCCCTTCTGAGCCTCGACGTGTGCCCACACAGTAGTTTTCTCCCACATATAGGGTGTCAGCATACTCAGGAAAAATTGGACAACTTTTGGGGTCCAATTTCTCCTGTTACCCTTGGAAAAATAAAAAATTGTGGTCTAAAAGATCATGTTTGTGAAAAAAATATGATTTTTTTATTTTCACGCCAGAGCATTATAAACTTCTGTGAAGCACTTGGGGTTCAAAGTGCTCACCACACATCTAGAGAAGTTCCTTGTGGGGTCTACTTTCCAAAATGGTGTCATTTGTGGGGGTTTCCACTGTTTAGGCACATCAGGGCTCTCCAAATGCAGTGAGATGACAGTTTGGAACAGCAGTGCAGCTCTGCTGCTGGTCCGAACTGTCAATCGTCAGGAGTGCACCACCCCTAGCAAAGCAGGAAGTCGGGGACTGGGAGAGGTGCCTTTCTGAAGATTCATTTTGACACAAGCTCCTTAAGTGAAGGATGAATTTACACCTTCTGCCTGTAAGTCTACTGAGAGTAGTGGGGTGAATCTAAAGGGAATGATTACACTTTGAGTCTTCTAAAATTTCAGTCTGCTAGTGCGACTGAACCGAGACTATGCACCATGTTAAACAATCTTGCTAAACATGTGGAAAATCAGAACGTGAAGAACTGCTGTTTGCCAGATTTTTACAAAGGTACAGAAAAATTAGTTATGGTGGTGCTGAGGAGGAGAGTGACAATTATATGGTGGTGTGAGCGAATCCATACATTCTCCTATTGAGAGTGAGACTACACTAGTTCTTACCCATTCAGGTCACTGAGCTGGTTAAATGGGATTTGGAAGTTATGTGTGGCAGAAGAATGCCAGTGCGCTGTCTAATGCGAGATGGTAATCACTAGGAAATAAAAGAAAATATTAGGCTATACCTTTATTCATAGTCTTCAAAGCACAAATCGGTTTTCGAATCCGGAAATGAGCCTTTTGTCAAGTGACAGAGCCCATTTGTGCTTTGAAAGCTATCAATAAGGATATCTCCTATTATTTCCTTGTATTTCCTATTCCTCCTCAAATCAGATAGCGCTCCGGCATTCTCCTGCTACACATATGTTCCAAGATTTCTACAAAAGACCTGTTTATTTTGTTTTTAATTTTCTAATTTCGATGTTTTTGTGTCACGATAAATTTTTAACATCTAAGAAGTCTTTAATCAGCAACCTAATGATGATGATATATAATAATAATTTTATCTCCATAGCGCCAACATATTCCGCAGCACTTAGAGGGGACTTGTACGCACAATAGACATTACAGCATAACAATAAACACATTGATCAACAGATACCAAGAGGAATGAGGGCCCTGCACGCAATCTTACAATCTATGAGGAATAAGGGGAGACAGGAAAGGTGGCTGGTAACAATTGCTTTCATTGTTCGGACCTGGAATAGTATGAGAATCAGCTGCTCCTGTAATGCAGTATGAACCGTTATCAGCCTGAATATGTAACAATACAGACACAGAGGGCTATTAAATGCATAAATCATGTGAGATCATGATGCAAGGAACCTAGTAATGGTAAAAATTTTGAATGGGCAACTCAGGGATAGTTGCATTATTGTGTTGAGGCAATAGGCTAGTCTTAAGAAATCCATCTTTATTGCACGCTTAAAACTGTGGGTATTGGGATTAATCGATTACAGGTAAGGTCACACAAAGCAGTCATGTGCCCACCACTTTTGTCTGATTCTTTGACTCTACCCTACAGGTATTTTCTTTGCTCAAACCATGAGCACAGGTTACATGTTTGATATTTTTAATTAGCTACTTAACTATATAAAATGTTTAAATTATCTTAGTGTAGCCTAGAAACATGGTATATGAAGGTAGTAATGTGTTTTCGCTACTTAGATAATATAAAATCAATCATAGCAGAGAAATGTTCTATAAAAGTAAGAAAGTGCAATATCTTGTAGGTGATAAATAATGTATATAGTGACAGTAGAGTAAGAATCCAGATTCCAAGTGCTGAAAGTCTTCAGGGAATTTTATTATGACTAGAGAATGGCAGCGAGTCTAAAGGTGCCCATGCACATTAGACTAAATGTGATGAAAATGGATGATATCAACCATGACAAAAGTTCATCCGGTGAAATTAAAAAATGAACGAACTGTCCCATCACAGTCTGTTATCATGTATCATAAAGTTTGCCATATTTGTGTTTTGGTCCAGTAACTGGAAAAAAGATCTTTTGAAGAAAAAACACTTCAAGAATACAACTGTACAATCATTCTTTTGCTTATGTCTAAGGCTAAATGTTGTAAATGTGCTGTGTCAATCAATGAATTTGTAGTTGCAGGTAAATCTGTTGCAGGTAGTTGCAAAGTTCCCAATGATCTTGTATTCATAGAACCGCCTCGCCAGGACAGCTTTATGCATGTTTGCATCCATCCAAAATGGTGTTCTAGCGAGTTCTGAGGCCATAACTAAGCAAAATAGTAGTAGGGCTCAAAATGTTCATTGATTCAGAAATGTTGGGTTGTACAAATACGGTGACACATAAACATAGGATAGATCAGTAAATGCAGCTATTTTGGTACTAACTTTTAAAATAACTTAAAAAATAAAATAACTTTTTATCATTTTCCAAATGAATTATAAATTTGTCAGATTGCTGGTTTATTTATGTATGACGTTGTTTTCTTACACCTCCGAATCATAAACTTGGCTTGAACGCTTTGTTTTACAAATTCTAGAAAACAGTTTGTCACATCCATCACACACTCAATAAAAGAGCCTGTTTGATCCAGAGGAAATAACTTGTAAATCAAATGCAGCATTTCTGATCTTTGTCATTCCCAGTTGGGTTCAACCAATTCTCACTAAATATTTGTCAGAGAAATGATAGGAATGTCCAAGTTACAGAATTATTTACTGCACTATCCCGTGTGACTCGATTCTCTACAGTGCTGCCAAATTTAATTATCATCTCTCTAAGTCCCACTGCATATATTTTAATGCTGTGCTATTTCTATCCCCTGTCATTGCCTCTTTTATTTTTTTTACTTTGGTTTCTTGAGGATTATATTAAAGAATGAGTCACTGTGGTTTACAAGAGCACTTAGGCCCTAGAGCTCTTTAGTTCGCTCCTCATCACAAAAGATTGTTGTGGGAATTACAGAAAATAAAGGTGTTCTGTACAGATCCTTTGTCTCTGATACATTTGCTGATTTATAGTTACGATGTTCGTTCATTAGAGCTTTTCATACGTTCATGGAGACAGCTGTAGACACAGTTATCTGCCACCATATTAGATGTTCCTATTATTAAACGTCTGATATATTTATGGCATCTAATCATTGTGCAAAATCTCAAAATAGATGAGAATTAATAGATGAGCCTGAAATAATACATATAGCAAGTTTTGTATTTATTCTTGCCACTGAGGCACAAAGAGTTTCTAAGGGTCCGCAATAGGCACTGTGTGCCATCGGAAAGTTACCAAAGAATCTCAGGAAAGATGTGTATCTTTGTACCGTGTTAGCGAGTAGATAGAAAAATATTCAGAATTGAGATTCCTCAGTGGTTGATACCTTTTAATGGCTAACTGAAAAGATGGTAACAAATTGCAAGTTTTCGAGACTACTCAGGTCTCTTCATCAGGCACATAGTGGCATATAGTGATATAGATGGACATTTTAGTTAGAAGTTAGATTACAGCAAAAGGAGTTAAATAAATCAATAATTGTTGAAATAAGTACATAAATAAATACATAAATAAAAATAAATGACCATGAAGATTTCCCACATAAGGTACCAAGAATTCTGAAGCCCAACACCCAGACTTGGGTGTTTATCAGACTTAGGGTTTTATACAGATTTTCTAGCTACCTGCCATAAGGAACATCCGTATACAATTTGTAGCCAATTAAGCAAACACATACATAAATTATCTTTAATAAACTCAAGGATTATGTTGTTTAAAAACATTAACCCTTTCTGTTCTCCTTTTGGCAACCAAGTCAGCATTGACCTGCAGTAGCCCGGTCTTAGATGGCAATGACCAGATGAAGAGACACCTAGATTCATTTCTAAGACACTGTAGCAAAAACACATGAAGAAATGCACAATTAAGTACACATAACTAAAAATTAGAATATATTATAGCAATTGATTAACTCAGCAAAGCAATATGATCAAGAAATATCTAACTTTCCCATTTTTTTATTAGTTCCCCACTGTTTTTTGCCTATAAACCCATGCAATGGATTTCTTGTTATTAGATGAACCCTAAAGGTAAAGGGATTGTCCACCTTTTTGGGACATTTTTTTTTTATTTAAATGCATGTATTTAGGGCTAACGATATTTTTGCAATTGAGTTTGGGTTTCATTAAAAGTTTTTGACTATGGTTATTTTTTCTTTTAGAGAAAGGATGAAAGAAGGTAGTCCAGTTTAACAGAAGAAACAAACTTGCTTTTATTAGGTGTGCATACAAATTGTTGGGAGGTTTAAAATGATTTTCCAGTGCCAAGAGCACCCTTAGTCATGCCCCACATTGTTGCACTTTACAGACATTTACATTTTGCTTTTACTGACTGTGTTACCTGCACATTCTACTGTGATGTAGTTTGTGGCCTAAATCGGCTGCTAAGAGCACAGAAAAAGACACATAAAATAATTAAATCTCCCTGTCAGACAATTATAGTGGGCTCACTAATGAATCAGTTACCTCATCCTGCAGCCAACAACAAATAGTGTAACACAGAGGCAATTAAAGGCAAACGGTACAAAATTTTTAATGAAATCCAATTGCAAATATGATTTTTAGACCTCATTACACAGATTTAAGTAAGAAAAAAAATTGTCTTGAAAGGTGGACAACAGCTAATTGCCAATGTGAAAATGAAATGCTCTGTAAGGGTGCCCATATGCCCATTCATGTAGATGTGCAATTTACAATAGACCCCAATAGCCCTTTTTTATTCTTAGAAATTCCATTTCACAGCACATAGTGGAATAAAAATATGATACTGCTAAACATTATAATTTGTACTTGTCCTCAGTGGAACTTATGTGTTCTTTTTTCTATCTTTTTGACAAACTATCATTTTTAGAGTATGACGTATATGAACAATAATGTGACATGAGCAAGCTCTTGTTAGCATAAGCATAGGACTCTATTAATGTGTACGAAGGGGGCTTTCTTGAGATATCACCATGTCATGATATCAATCTTCAGCATATGAAAAACAGCCACCAGCATCTACATTAACGGTTCTTTTCCATTTACCGTGTTTTTGCGGACCGTTTTTGCGGCCCAATAGATTTCTATGGGGCCCCAAAATTAGCCCGCAAAATTCCACTGTGCGCCGTGTGTCGTGTGGCCGTGAGGGCCAATTTGTGGCCATGAAAAAAGATCAAGCCTGCTCGATATTTTTCACGGCATATGGACACGCCCCTGTTGAAAATCAATGGGGCCGCAAAAACAAACAGAAGTTTGTTTTTGCCGTGCACCGTCACTTCCGGTTTTGAGGAACACCATTTTTTTTCCAATACTTCTTTCATTACATTGGAAAGCTGAAAAACGTCAATCCGCAAGTTTTTTGTGGCCCGTTATTGCTCAGACTGCCTTTTTTGGCGGCAAAAGGCCAGCAATAACGGGCCGCAAAAAACCCGGTAAGTGTAAAAGAATCCTTAGTGTGAAAACAAAGTGTAATCACCCTTAACCCCTTCACCCCCAAGGCTGGTTTGCACGTTAATGACCGGGCCAATTTTTACAATTCTGACCACTGTCTCTTTATAAGGTTATAACTCTGGAACGCTTCAACGGATCTTCGCGATTCTGAGATTGTTTTCTCGTGACATATTGTACTTCATGTTAGTGGTAAAATTTCTTCGATATACCTTGCGTTTATTTTTGAAAAAAACGCAAATATGGCGAAAATTTTGAAAATTTTGCAGTTTTCAAACTTTGAATTTTTTTTCCCTTAAAACAGAGAGATATGTCACACAAAATAGTTAATAAATAACATTTCCCACATGTCTACTTTAGATCAGCACAATTTTGGAACCAAAATTTTTTTTTGTTAGGAAATTATAAGGGTTAAAAGTTGACCAGTGATTTCTCATTTTTACAACAAAATTTACAAAGCCATTTTTTTAGGGACCACCTCACATTTGAAGTCACTTTGAGGGGTCTATATAGCAGAAAATACCCAAAAGTGACACCATTCTAAAAACTGCACCCCTCAAGGTACTCAAAACTACATTCAATAAGTTTATTAACCCTTCAGGTGCTTCACAGGAGCTGAAGCAACGTGGAAGGAAAAAATGAATATTTAACTTTTTAGTAGTGTTGAGCGATACTGCTCGATATCTAAAAATATCGGATCGGAATGGTATCGCCGATATCACTAAATATCGTCGATATCCGATTCCGATTCCGGAAGTCCAATGTAAGTCTATGGGAACAAAATATCGCAACTAAAAAAAACACTTTCTTTCGTTGTAAACACAAAATATACACACATAGAATACATATGTATATATATACATGTCATTGTGACATATATATATACACATATATTTATAGTTTATACACTTCTACATAGTAAAATAGACTCTGATTCAATTGCCGGGTAAAGCCGTGACATACCCCATAGAAGTCGACGGGCTCGGTGCCGAGTACCCCAAAAACCTCTGGCTCTGTGCGACTCAACTTGGGCGTCACGAACAGGATTCTGTAGCTCGCTATAAGCGAGTCCTGTGTGCCTGAATTGAACTGGTTTTGTGCTTGAGAATTGCTAAAATCATCAGAGAATGTATTTGCCATTTTTCCGCCATATCTGCGTCACAACGAGGCACTGGTGAAGAAGAAGGGCGTGCTCTTCGTGGGTGTACACTCACTCAGTGGCTCGAAAACGATGGCCGACCACTCTAAATGGTACTGCAATGTAAGATCGTGCCCCACAGCTCTTGAGTTCCGCCTCCTCATCCTCCTCAGTGTGCGGAAACTAACGCGAAGGTCCCGCCTCCCTACAAAAGAGGGGCCCTCTCCAGATGCTAATGACACATGTGACTTGGCAGAGATGGCTAATGGACATGAGCAGAAGTGTGAAGGGATGGAGCAGTCAGAGCTCTCCCCCCCACGGAAGCGACCCGATCGCTACGGAACCACCGTTGGGCACCCGGCCTGGAAACCCTCCTACGCTGCAAGAAGCGGAGGATACCCTAAGAGGCCTGGCCCGGCACCGGGAGGAGGTCGCCAGGATGGAAGCCAGCTGGCGTGCCCTAAAACTAAACTTGGAGCGGCGCCAATCCCTCTTACCTGAAGTGTCTGTACCGGAAGGTGAGGCACCCGTTCTAGTAGAGGAGTCCGTGCGGGCATCCCAGCCCTTGCAATGTGATCCGGTTGACGTTGTCGCAGTGGAGGCACCCGTTCCTGCAAAAAACACTGCACCAGCACCACAGATCCCGCTGTCTGCCCCCGTCGCTGAGACAGAAGAAGCGACACCCGTCCTCATGGAGGAGGCCGCGCAGGCACCAGAGGTCTACCTGTCTGTACCGGAGCCCCGACTGTCATCTGTTCCAGAGCCGGCTGCTTCCTCCGCAGGTGAGCGCCGCCAGGACTGTCTGGCGCCAGGAGAGCTGCCGCAAACCGGACATCGTAAGCTGCAGTTTGATGGTGGAGACATGGAGATGCTGGTGGAGGAGAATTACAACCGGCGTCAGGAGGAAGAGTGGAGACGTTGGGAGCGGGAAGCAGAGCGACAAAGGGAGCAGCGAGAATCCCAAAAGCTTCGGCAACGTAACTTGAGAAGGACCGGGCAGATAAGGACCGGATGAGAAAAGATAAAGGAACCCTGTGGGAGCCGCGGCGTAAGGGTGCAGTACGGAACTTTAAGTTAAAAGGTGGTTGGGGCTTCATCCAGGAGCCTGGACTTTATTTAGAAGTGTTTGTGACCCGGCGGGACGTGGAGACTCACCTCCCAGAAGGACACCCGGGGAGGGACCTGTTGCCAGGAGACTTGGTAACTTACACCCGACACTGGGGTTACAATGGATGGTATGCCCTAAATGTCACCAGGTGCGACCCCTGGTCCCCAGAGTGTCAGGAACCTGTGAGACCCTCGGAGCCTTCAGCCTCCCACATCCAGGCCTCTGCACAAGTGCCTACCCCATGCCGTAAATTTCCCCAGCCTCCCTCAGTGGTCTCCTCAGCAGCCCCAGCTATGGACATGATAACGATAGCTGGCCCGTACCCGGCGCCTGTTAGGCCCCCTGGGGTTCGTTCAGTCCGGGACATAGGGCTCTAGACCCGGAGGGAGATGAAAGAGGTGGCCACACAGACACAGATAGCGGGTCACGACTTGACTGTACAGGCCACACGACGTCATCAGGTCCTGGTGGTCCTTGGTGTCTCGGATGTTTGGCAAGCATCAGAAGAGTACCAGGTGGTACCTGGAACACCCCTGCCAAAGAATTATAAATAACCCGGACAGGGTCCCTGTATGTAAATAGTTAAATTGTTGATGTACCCGGACGGGTGAATGTTCATAAAAAAGTTTTTTAATTTAATAAAAAACAACACAGTTTTCATTACTTTTATTACAGTCTCATCCTGCGACGCCATCGATCTCCTGTAAAAAAATGAAAAAAAAAAACAGCAGTATACCACCTGTCCGACGCAGTCCATAGTAACGAGTGTCCCACGACGATCCAGCTCTGCTACATCAGAATGACATCAGAGGCAGGCAGGCAGGCAGAGCCTGTCATCCCGGCGCAGCACAGCTGATTACCTGCTTCCCCGGCGGTGACGTCATCGGACTGGTTTACGGCCGGGATTACCCTGCAGTCACTGCAGTTATCGCGAAAAACTGCATGTGACCGCCAGGGAGAAGATAATGGCGGCCATCAAGCAGTCCAGGACGTGACCGCCGGAGATCTTCTGCCAGGTAAGTGCCGCTGACTCCTGACAGACCCGACCGACGGACACTCACAGTGACAGTGACAAATCCGATTCCGGTATCCGATATGACGAAAATATCGGTACTCGGTATCGAAAGCCCGATACAGCTAATATCGGCCGATACCCGATATTTGCAGTATCGTATCGCTCAGCACTACTTTTTAGCCACAAAAATGATCTTTTATAAACTTTTTTTTATTTTCACAAGGGTAAAAGAAGCAAATGGACAGATAAAGTTGTTGTGCAATTTCTCTTGAGTACGCCAATAGCCAATATGTGGAGGAAAACCACTGTTTGGGCACACGGCAGAGCTCGTAAGGGAAGGAGCGCCTTTTGACTTTTTCAAACTAAAATTGGCTGGAATTGAGATTGGACACCATGTCGTGTTTGGAGAGCCCCTGATATGCCTAAACAGTGGAAACCCCCCACAAGTGACACCATTTTGGAACTAGACCCCCTAAGGAACTTATCTAGATCTGTTGTGAGCACTTTGAACCCCAAAGTGTTTCACAAAAGTTTATAATGCCTGGGTGTGGAAAAAAAAACAATTTTCCACAAAAATGATTTTTTTAGTCCCAAATTTTTGATTTTTCCCAAGGAAATTGGACCCCAAAAGTTGTTGTCCAATTTGTCCTGAGTACGCTGATACCCCATATGTGGGGGGGGAACTGTTTGGGCGCACGGCAGGGCTTGGAAAGGAAGCAGTAACGTTTTGGAATGCAAACATTGATGGGGGTCATGTTCCGTTTGTAGTGCCCCAGATGAGCCTAAACAGTGGAAACCCCCCACAAGTGACCTCATTTTGGAAGCTAGACCCCCTAAGGAACTTATCTAGATCTTGTTGAGCACTTTGAACCCCCAAGTGCTTCACACAAGTTTATAATGCCCGGGCATGAAAATAAAAAATCCTATTTTTTTCCCACAAAAATTATCTCTTAGTCACTAATTTTTTATTTTCCCAAGGGTAACAGGAGAAATTGAACCACAAAATTTGTTGTCCAATTTGTCCTGAGTACGCTGATAACCCATATGTGGGGGGGAACCACTGTTTGGGTGCATGGCAGAGCTCGGAATGGAAGGAGCACCATTTGACTTTTTCCAACCAAAATTGGCTGGAATTGAGATTGGACGCCATGTTGCATTTGGAGAGCCCCTGCTGTGCCTAAACAGTGGAAACCCCCCACAAGTGACCCCATTTGGGAAACTAGACCCCCTAAGGAACTTATCTAGATCTTTGGTGAGCAATTTGAACCCCCAAGTGCTTCACACAAGTTTATAACGTAGAGCCGTAAAATTAAAAAATCATATTTTTTTCCACAAAATTGATCTTTTCACCCCAATTTTTATTTTCCCAAGGGTAACAAGACTCCAAAAGTTATTGTGCAATTTGTCCTGAGTGCGCTGATACCCTATATGTGGGAGTAAACCACTGTTTGGGTGCATGGCAGAGTTTGGAAGGGAAGGAGCGCCGTTTGACTTTTTAAACGCAGAATTGGCTGGAGTTTGGAGAGCTCCTGATCTGCCTAAACAGTGGAAACCCCCCACAAATGACACCATTTTGGAAACTAGACCCCTCAAGGAACTTATCTAGATGTGTGGTGAGCACTTTGAACCCCAGAGTGCTTCAGAGAAGTTTATAACGTACAGCCGTAAAATAAAAAATCTTTTTTTTTTTTACAAAAATGATTTTTTTCGCCC
Source organism: Oophaga sylvatica (assembly GCA_033576555.1). Taxonomy (NCBI): domain Eukaryota; kingdom Metazoa; phylum Chordata; class Amphibia; order Anura; family Dendrobatidae; genus Oophaga; species Oophaga sylvatica. The sequence goes on from JARQOD010000006.1 coordinate 141,044,122, forward strand.
CCAATATTTATTTTCACAAGGGTAACAGGAGAAATTGGACCCCAAAAGTTGTCCAATTTGTCCTGAGTACGCTGATACCCAATATGTGGGAGAAAACTACTGTATGGTACACGTTGGGGCTCGGAAGGGAAGTAGTGACGTTTTGGATTGCAGACTTTGATGGAATGGTCTGGGGGAGTCATGTCGCATTTGGAGAGCCCCTGATGCATCTAAACAGTGGAAACCCCCCACAAGTGACCCCATTTTGGAAAATAGACCCCACAAGGAACTTATCTAGATGTGTGGTGAGCACTTTGAACCCCGAAGTGCTTCACAGAAGTTTATAACGTACAGCCGTAAAAATAAAAAATCCTTTTTTTTTTTACAAAAATGATTATTTCGCCCCCAATATTTTATTTTCACAAGGGTAACAGGAGAAATTGGACCCCTAAAAATGTTGTCCAATTTGTCCTGAGTACGCTGATACCCAATATGTGGGAGTAAACTACTGTATGGGCGCACGTCAGGGCTCGGAAGGGAAGTAGTGACGTTTTGGATTGCAGACTTTTATGGAATGGTCTGGGGGCGTCATGTCGCATTTGGAGAGCCCCTGATGCGCCTAAACAGTGGAAACCCCCCACAAGTGACCCCATTTTGGAAAATAGACCCCACATGGAACTTATCTAGATGTGTGGTGAGCACTTTGAACCCCGAAGTGCTTCACAGAAGTTTATAACGTACAGCCGTAAAAATAAAAAATCCTTTTTTTTTTTACAAAAATGATTTTTTCGCCCCCAATATTTTATTTTCACAAGGGTAACAGGAGAAATTGGACCCCAAAATTTGTTGTCAAATTTGTCCTGAGTACGCTGATACTCAATATGTGGGAGAAAACGACTGTATGGGTGCACGTCTGGGCTCGGAAGGGAAGTAGTGATGTTTTGGATTGCAGACTTTGATGGAATGGACTGGGGGCGTCATGTCGCATTTGGAGAGCCCCTGATGCGCCTAAACAGTGGAAACCCCCCACAAGTGACCCCATTTTGGAAAATAGACCCCACAAGGAACTTATCTAGAAGTGTGGTGAGCGCTATGAAGCCCCAAGTGCTTCACAGAAGTTTTATAACATACAGCCGTAAAAACAAAAAAAATCATTTTTTTTTTTACAAAAATGATTTTGTCGCCCCCAGTTTTTTATTTTCCCAAGGGTAACAGAACAAATAGGACAAATTGCACAATAACTCTTGTGGTCCAGAGTACGCTGATACCCCATATGCGGGAGTAAACTACTGTTTGGGCGCATGGCAGAGCTCAGAAGTGAAGGAGCACCGTTTGACTTTTTCAACGCAGAATTGGCTGGAATTGAGATCAGACGCCATGTCACATTTGGAGAGCCCCTGATGTGCCTAAACAGCAGAAACCCCCCCAATTCTAACTCCAACCCTAACACCAACACACCCCTAACCCTAGTCCCAACCCTAACCACAAACCTAACCCTAACACACCCCTAACCGTAATCCCAACCCTAATCCTAATCCTAACGTTAGCGCCAACCCTAACCCTAACTTTAGCTGCAACCCTAACCCTAATGGGAAAATGGAAATAAATACATTTTTTTAATTTTATTATTTTTCCCTAACTAAGGGGGTGATAAATGGGGGTTTGATTTACTATTCATAGCGGGTTTTTATGATTGGCAGCTGTCACGCTAAAAGACGCTTTTTATTGCAAAAAATAGTTTTTGCATCACCACATTTTGAGAGCTATAATTTTTGCATATTTTGGCCCACAGAGTCATGTGAGGTCTTATTTTTTGCGGTACGAGTTGACGTTTTTATTGGTACCATTTTTGAGCACGTGACATTTTTTGATCGCTTTTTATTTCGATTTTTGGGAGGTTAGAATGAACAAAAATCAGCAATTCATGAAATTCTTTTGGGGGAGGCGTTTGTACCGTTCCGCGTGTGGTATAATTGATAAAGCAGTTTTATTCTTCGGGTCAGTACGATTATGGCGATACCTCATTTATATCATTTGTTTTTATGTTTTGGCGCTTTTATAGAATGAAAACAATTTTATATAAAAAATTATTATTTTTGCATCGCTTTATTCTGCGAGCTATAACTTTTTTATTTTTTCACTGATGATGCTGTATCACAGCTCGTTTTTTGCGGGACAAGATGACTTTTTTAGCGGTACCATGTTTATTTATATCGTCTTTTTGATCGCGTGTTATTCCACTTTTTGTTCGGCGGTATGATGATAAAGCATTGATTTTTTGCTTCGTTTTCTTTTTTTTTTTTAAGGGGTTCACTAAAGGGGTTAACTAGTGGGACAGTTTTATAGGGGGGTCGTTACGGACGCGGTGATACCAAATATGTGTACTTTTATTGTTTTGTTTTTTTTATTTACAGGAAAGAATGAATTCATTGGGGAATATTTTTTTTTTTTTTTATGATTTTTTTTTACCACTTTTTATTTTTATTTTTTTAACTTTTTTACTTTGTCCCAGGGTGGGACATCACTGTATTTTAGCAGATCGCTGGTGTGACAGTGTGCACAGCACTCTGTCACACCAGCGATCGCTCTGGCATCGCTGCAGGCTTCCTCAGCGCCTGCTCTCAGCAGGTACTGAGGAAGCCGCCTCCCTGCAGGACCCCGGCGCCATCTTGGATCCGGGGACCTGGAGGGAGGACGGACCCTCGGAACCGCGTGACACATCGCGCTGCTCTGAGGGTCTCAGGGGAGCGTGCAGGGAGCCCCCACCCTGCGCGATCCTCCCCTGTGCCCCGGGTACACCGCTATTATGTTTGATTGCGGTGTGCCAAGGGTTAATGTGCCGGGAGCGGTCCGTGACCGCTCCTGACACACAGTCACGGGTGTCAGCTGTGATAATCAGCTGACACCCGGCGGCGATCAGCTGCGCTCCCCCCGGGAGCGCAGCTGATCGCCCATGACGTACTATTCCGTCCATGGGAATTAGGTCCAGGGTCACATGGACAGAATAGTACGTCTGATGGAATAAAGGGGTTAAACATGCCCTGTGTCTCATCATCCAGACATGTTTAAGGGTATGTTCCCACGGTCAGTAACCATCAGCGCTTTGATCGCAGGACACGTCCGCTCCGTCCAAAGTGCTGCCGGCTTTTGAACACAGGTGATTCCGCATGTGTTCATTAAACCATGTGGAATCACCACACCCAATACACTGTACGGGTGACTTTATCTTGCGGAGGCTGAGCGTCTCTGCAAGATAAATAGACATGCTGCAGTCTGGAAAGACAAGGCGTATGTGCGTCTACGCAGGGCTGCAGGAAGCGGCCGTGCATGCATAGTGGATATGGGATTTCATGAAATCCCATCCACTATGCTGTAACATCTGGATGCTGCAGGTTGGACACTGTGGATGTACGCAGCATTCAACCCACATTGCTTACTGACCATGGGATCATGCCCTTAGGGGGCTGTAGGCATTACTTGAACATTTTACTAACAGGACAGACTTTTTTAGAGTTTTACTTTTAGGAAGGATTCCTGAAAATTCAGCATCGTAACCTAACGTGGTTCTTAACATCTGTTACTTGTTTACTTGACCATGCGCATTTTCTGCAGGCACAGCATTATTAACATTGACACAATCTGATTTTCTGAAGCTTTATTACAACTCATTTGTTTACCGTATTTTTCGGACTATAAGACGCACCGGACCATAAGACGCACCCCAAATTTTGGGGTGAAAACAGCAGAAAAAAAGATTTTTACAATATGGGGGTCCGTCTTATTGTTCGAATTTTGTCCAAATTTTAAGGTACCTGTGGGCCGGCGGTGGTACAGCAGGGGTTGCGGCAGTGGTGTGGCAGAGGTGCGGTGATGCTGATACTGTACTCACCTTCCTCAGGTGAGGTGATGCTGCGGCCACGGTTTGTGGTGGTGGCAGAGGTGCGGCAGTGGCAGAGATATGGCAGTGGCAGAGATGCGGCGGAGGAAGAGATGCGGCGGTGGCAGAGGCGCGGTGGGCGGCGTGCACCTGAGCAGGGTCCCTTCCTCAGGTGTGGTGACGCCGCGGCACGGAGAGCAGAGCTGGGTTTGTGGCAGTGGTGTGGCGGTGGCAGAGGTGCGGCGGTGACAGAGGTGCGATGGGCGGCGTGCACCTGAGCAGGGTCCCTTCCTCAGGTGGTGAGGTGACGGCACGGAGAGCAGACAGGACAGCAGAGCCGGGTTTGTCGGTGGTGGCGGCCATCTTCCTGAGGCTGCGCGTGCGCAGAGTACTCTGCTTCCTGGGGCTTCAGGAAAATGGCCACCGCGATCTCTATCTGCGCATGCGCGGTCTACTGCGGCCACTTTCCTGAAGCCACAGGAAGCAGAGTACTGTATCTGCACACGCGCCGCCTCAGGAAGATGGCCGCCACCACCGACAAACCCGGCTCTGCTGTCCTGTCTGATCTCGGTGCCACGGCGTCACCTCACCACCTGAGGAAGGGACCCTGCTCAGGTGCACGCCGCCCACCGCGCCTCTGCCACGCCGCATCTCTGCCACCGCCACCGCAACACCGCTGCCGTAACCCCCCGGTAAGCTGTGGTCGGGCTATAAGACGCACCCCCCATTTTCCTCACAATTTTTTGGGGTAAAAAGTGCATCTTATAGCCCAAAAAATACAGTAATTACTTTTAATTTACTAACTTGCCCTATAAATATTTCAGTTATGTTTTGTAATGTCCTAGTATGAATAATCTAATATGTGCAATCAGTAGCGTAGCTACTGGGGGGGCAGAGGGGGCCATTTCCCCGGGCCCCGTCACATGCAGGGGCCCACTGGGAAACAGGGCCACTTACGTCATGAGGCCGTGTCTGAGGTGCAGGGAGAGCAGTACAATGCCGGCTGCCCTGTCAGACAGACTGCAAAGCGCCAGAGCCAAAGACTCAGTCCCTGCAGTGTGCTGCTATCTCTCCGGAGAAGCTCCTTCCTGGCTGGCAGCAGCTGCAGTCTTTTTCTGTGCACACACTGGCTCAGGCACGCTGGGTCCTAGTGCCCTCTTCACATTAAACTGGACACTTCCTGGTCCTGCCCTACTGTGCCTGCAAGCTTCATCAGTAAGGCCTCTTTCACACCTCCGTTGTGTGACGTCCGCCCAAGTGTGAAAATGGCGGATCCGTCAGAAAAGTGTAAAAACGGATGTAAAACTGGTCATTTTTCTAACCGATCCGCCAAGAAGATTTCACCTGGAAATGAAGAAAATTTTGTTCCGGAAATGCAAGTCCGGACCGAGGAGAGAGAGAGAGAGAGACCCCGGACGGTTTTGGCAGCATTTTCAATCACTTTCTATGGAGGCGACGGATCCGCGAGCGGATTCCGTCAAAAACGGATGCCAGCGGATCCGCCACCCACAGGCGGCCATTATACAAAATGGCGGATGCGGCGGATCCGCCGTAGTCCGCCATTTTGGCGCAGCAAAAAAAAACGTTGCATTGGCCGTTTTTGTAAAATGACGGACGTCAATTTTTTGGCTAATCCGTCAAAAAACGGATCTAACGGACGACCATCCGTCAAAATCCGTCACTAATGCAAGTCAATGGGAAAAAACGGATCCGCCAAAAAAAAATGGCGGATCCGTTTTTTTCACATTTTGATGGATTTTGACTGACGTCGCATGACTGAAGTGTGAAAGAGGCCTAAGTGGGGATGGAATTGATTAGATTCATTTAGTTTGGACATGTCAAGGTCACTGTGGGTTGAATGTTAGAGGATGGGGGGTATTGTGGGGGCGAGTAGACGGCACTGGCGGTGAATGTGAGAGGATGGGGGTATTATGGGGAGAGTAGACGGCACTGGGGGTGAATGTGAGAGGATGGGGTATTATTGGGGAGAGTAGACGGCACTGGGGTGAATGTGAGAGGATGGGGGTGTTGTTGGGGCTAGGGAAGAGGGGGGTTAATGTGTTAGGATGTAGGTATTGTGGGGGCTAGGGCACTGGGGGGTTAATGTGAGAGGATGGGGTATTATGGGGAGAGGAGACAGGACACTGGGGTGAATGTAAGAGGATGAGGGTATTAAGGGGAGAGAAGACAGGGTACTGGGGTGAATGTGAGAGGATGGGGGTATTGTGGGGTCTAGGGTACAGGGGGGGTTAATGAGAGAGGATGGGGGTATTAAGGGGAGAGAAGACAGGGCACCGAGGGTGAATGTAAGAGGATGGGGGTATTATGGGAGAGGAGACAGGGCACTGGAGGGTTAATGTGAGAGGATGGGGGTATTGTGAGGGCTAGGGCACTGGGGGGCTTAATGTGAGAGGATGGGGTATTGTGGGGGCTAGGGCACTGGGGGATTAATGTGAGAGGATAGGGGTATTAAGAGGAGAGGAGACAGGGCACTGGGGGTGAATGTAAGAGGATGGGGTATTATGGGGAGAGGAGACAGGACAATGGGGGTGATTGTAAGAGGATGAGGGTATTTTGGGAGATAGGAGACAGGGCACTGGTGGGTTAATGTGAGAGGATGGGGTATTATGGGAGAGGAGACAGGGCACTGGGGGTGAATGTGAGAGGATTGGGGTATTATGGGAGAGAGGAGACAAGGCACTGGAGGGTTAATGTGAGAGGATGGTGGTATTGTGGGGGCTAGGGCACTGGGGAGCTTAATGTGAGAGGATGGGGTATTATTGGGGCTAGGGCACTGGGGGGTTAATGTAAGAGGATGGGGTATTGTGGGGCTAGGGCACTGGGGAGTGAATGTGAGAGGATGGGGGTATTATGGGAGAGAGGAGACAGGGCACTGGAGGGTTGATGTGAGAGGATGGGGTTAATGTCTAAGTATTAGTATAACCTGGATAAGTATAAGGCCAATGTCACACTTGCGAGTGTGATGCGAGAATTTCGCGCATCAACACCCAGCACTGCCGTTGGCACTCGGACTGGCATGTACGGCTGCATAAAAATACATAGAAATACATGCAGCCGCACACTCCGCTCCCGAGTGCCGGCAGCAGTGCCGGGTGTTGAAGTGCGAGACTCGTGCGAGTTTCTCGCAAGTGTGACCCCGGCCTTAGCATAAGGGCGCAGGCAGACAGCCGTATAACTCATGCGAGGATCACTTCGCAATCCTCGGACTGCCCGCTGCTGCTCCTAACATGAGCGTTGACAGTGTGATGGATTACTATGCAGCTGTTACACTCAGGTCGGGAGAGCCAACTGTCAGTCCGAGGATGGCGATACGATACTCGCATGAGAAATATGTCCGTATGTTGGCCCCTTAATAAGTATAACAATACAGTAACCACGAGCTGCATTCTATTTAATAATTTCATAATTAATTTATTATTATAAAGTTATTAAAGGCTCGAGATAATTGTCTGCAGTCACTCTGAGACTACAGACGGCCAAAACACGATATGGTACACCTGCTGTCATGAGACCCCAATACCACTGGTGCGATCCGGGGGTCATGCGGCCACGTTTGCTATTTGCACATGTCGACTAGATAAGTTTGACTTCTCTCAATAGAAGATAATTGGGAGAAGCCGAAAGAGTCATCACAAGACCTCCTGCTCACATCAGTGATGCTGGGGCCATTACTACTGTACATAGGAGGACTCAGTTAATTATTATGTATTATTAAGAAGCATTATTATTTATAGGGGTACCAGTAGGGTAGCTACTGGGTGACCGACGGTGCTGTTACAGCCGCCACTTTCTATACACAGAGAGGTGGCTGAAACCGTGCCAGCGCAGCCCCTATGACTGGAAGAGCAAGGCCGCCGGGAGGAATAAAGTTAATTTCCTCCTGGCAGAGGGGCTCTTAGTGCATGCGCTGCACAGTGTCAGAACACTATTAATGATTATACTGTTTATTGGAGGAGCAGTGGGGACATCATTCTCTATATTTGGTGGAATTCTGGGGGACATTATACTGTATGTAAGGGAGCTGCGAGCCCATCATACTGTATATAAGGGAGCTGTGTGCCTACCATACTGTGTATAGGGGAGCTGTGGGATCATCATACAGTCTATAGAGGAGCTGTGGGATCATCATACGGTGTAAAGGGGAGCTGTGGGATCATCATACGGTGTATAGGGGAGCTGTGGGATCATCATACGATGTATAGGGGAGCTGTGGGATTATCATACGGTGTATAGGGGAGCTGTGGGAGCATCATAGTGTGTATAGGGGGAGCTGTGGGAGCATCATAGTGTGTATAGGGGAACTGTGGGATCATCATACTGTGTATAATGGAGCTGTGTTATCATCATACTGTGTATAGGGGAGCTGTGGGATCATACAGTGTATGAGGGAACTGTGGGATCATCATACAGTGTATGAAGGAGCTGTGGGATAATCATACAGTGTATGAAGGAGCTGTGGGATAATCATACAGTGTATAGGGGAGCTGTGGGATCATCATACTGTGTATGAGGGAGCTGGAGCTGTGGGATCATCATATGGTGTAGAGGGGAGCCCACCATACTGTATATAGGGAGTTGTACATGGGGAATTTAAGGGACATAAATTTAATGTTAAGTGGGCACTTAAACATTATTGTTATAGGGGCTCTCAGTATTGTATCCATCAAAGTTGCACATGGAATATTATTACTTTCTAGGGACAAAATGTGGAGGGCACATGCACAGGAAATGAATATTTTCTAGGTGGCAATTTTACCATCTAGAGAGCACAAAGGAGGCATTATTACGGTGTAAGGTCCACAGTGGGGGCATTATTATTTGGCGCACTAGGAGGAGCTCTGTTTTTGTGCCACACAGCAGGTGCAGTAATAGGGTCACATACGGCAGCAGCGGCTCAGTATTGGGGTATCAGGTGCAGTAATAGAGACACATACGGCAGCAGCGGCTCAGTATTGGGGTATCAGGTGCAGTAATAGGGTCACATACGGCAGCAGCGGCTCAGTATTGAGGTATCAGCAGGATGAGGAGTTGGTGCAGGTTGGGAATACATTGTGGAAACACAAGAAGCAATGGGATGAAACTGAAAGGGAGAAGATACAGATTAGATAATATTAAAAACTTTTTGACAGTTAGGGTGATCAATGAGTGGAGCAGACGGCCACGAGAGGTAGTGAGTTCTCCTTCAATGGAAGTCTTCAAACAGAGGCTGGACAGACATCTGTCTGAGATGGTTTAGTGAATCCAGCATTGATCAGGGGGTTGGACATGAGGATTATGATTCTACATGTGAGAAATGTGAGAAGTCAGATGTGTCTTTGTTGTAATCTGTGCAGGCGAGTCGCGGCTGGAGAAGTTGACATGTCGGTCTGGGCCAGATGGAATAGACGGGGATAGTGAATGACTCCACCTGAAAGGTCGTCCTCTGTAAGTCACCATCTATAACTGTACTGTAAACTCTTATTTGTTCTGTAGGACTGGTATCTACCACTATATGTCACCATAAGGCGGTAATATCAGTGCTGGTGTTTGTATGGAGATTTATTTTCAATAACAGTGCGGTCATCTCCTGAGGTTCCCCATACCACCATAGCTATAATCATGATTACCTGGTTGGGGCCACAAGGAGACACAGACAGAAAGGGCCCCTGTGCAAGAACAATATATGGGCGCTTTGCAGCGCAAGAGCTCCTAAAAATGCAAAATTGCTCCCTCTTTGAAGGTAGATATGGGCCCCCTTACCTCTTGCGCCCATGTGCGGTTGCACAGGTTGCTCCAATGATATGTCCTACTGTTAGGGGCCCACTCAGATGTTTCGCCCCCCCTGAGCTGAACCCCTAGCTACGCCTCTGTGTGCAATGAATAATGCAGAGAAAAAAGTGTTTTCATTATTTGGGACATGAATGTCAATTTCCTGAGAATGCAGGTTCACCAGAAACACAATATTAAGTATACAGAGCAGCAGAATATATATATATTTATTTATCTACTTATTGTAAAAACGTCAGTTTCACCCTTGTTTTTGAGCTTTGTTTCTACAGCATTCAATGTGCAGTGAAAATGACACGCTAACTTTATTCTCTTCGGTAGGTCAATGCAAATATGTGGATACCGAATTTATGCAGTTTTTATGTTTTAATACTTAAGAAATATGGTTTTAATCATAATGTTTTATATTCTTGTTGATTACACAGTTGGTGGGCCTACTGTAAAGCAGGAAGAGTTGTAGTTTTTATTGGCATCATACCGCTTTTTGATGACATTCTATTCTATTACTTTTCTATACAAAATGACTAAAAGCAGTAACTTGGGCCTTTTTATATGATGTGAACCAGACAGGGAGGAGAGCATGGTCACCCACAATGTGCGCGCGCGCACTGACACACTTTGTGTACATGGCCGGACTCCAGCAGTGTGCGTTGTCAATCAGAACACCCCTAAAATGAATATTGAGGAAGCATAACGGTGTATCAAGCCTCCCTCATTTGCATTTGAAATAAAATTGTTGTTTTCAGCATTGTACCACTAAAATTTACAGTGCTAGTATGACTATTATAAGGCTAAGCCCCCTATATCATACTACAGCTAGTTTAATATGCGTATGATCCAGTGTAAATGACAATGTGTGATAGTTATTATTACCTTTAGAATACTCAAGATCTAAGCAATGAGGCAGCCACAAATATGAGGAGAGAATGAATGTTTTATAGATGAGATATATACAGTACAGACCAAAAGTTTGGACACACCTTCTCATTCAAAGATTTTTCTGAATTTTCATGGCTATGAAAATTGTAGAATCACACTGAAGGTATCAAAACTATGAATTAACACATGTGGAATTATATACTTAACAAAAAAGTGTGAAACAACTGAAAATATGTCTTATATTCTAGGTTCTTCAAAGTAGCCACCTTTTTCTTTGATTACTGCTTTGCACGCAGAAAAGGTGAATGGATGTACTCTACATGCCTGGTTCCCACCGTGAAGCATGTAGGAGGTGTTGTGATGGTGTGCGGGTGCTTTGCTGGTGACACTGTTGGGGATTTATTCAAAATTGAAGGCATACTGAACCAGAATGGCTACTACAGCATCTTGCAGCAGCATGCTATTCTATCCGGTTTGCGTTTAGTTGGACCATCATTTATTTTTCAACAGGACAGTGACCCCAAACACACCTCCAGGCTGTGTAAGGGCTATTTGACCAAGATTGAGAGTGTTGGGGTGCTACACCAGATGACCTGACCTCGACAGTCACCAGACCTGAACCCAATCGAGATGGTTTGGGTAAGCTGGACCGCTCACCTCTCCAATTTTGAATAAATCCCCAACAGTGTCACCAGCAAAGCACCCCCACACCATCACACCTCCTCCTCCATGATTCACGGTGGGAACTAGGCGTGTAGAGTCCATCCGTTCACCTTTTCTGCATGCAAAGCAGTAATCAAAGCAAAAGGTGGCTACTTTGAAGAACCTAGAATATAAGACATATTTTCAGTTGTTTCACACTTTTTTGTAAAGTGTAATGTATAATTCCACATGTGTTAATTCATAGTTTTGATGCCTTCAGTGTGATTCTACAATTTCCATAGTCATGAAAATACAGAAATGTCATTGAATGAGAAGGTGTGTCCAAACTTTTGGTCTGTACTGTGTATATATATATATATATATATATATATATATATATATATATATATATATGCTGATATATCTCTTCTAAGTGCATATTATATATGATATATTTGAATTTGAAACATTGGTCACTAAATTATGATTTATGTTCAAATATAAAACCTAAAATAGGAATGAATTTATTATATGTGCACACATTTAACTCATGAGAAAGAGAAGCCTGAGGCAGTGTATCCTAAGTGACAGATATTATGTTGGAGAATGAGGAGCTGCTGTCAGCTATGGCCACTGTGCACATAAGAAAGGAACCATTATCAGACTGAGAGCTTAGCTCTCTTCACCAGCCGTCTTTTGAGGTCATCATGTTTTTAGCTTGGTTGGCGACAATGTTGATGTGATTAGAAAGCACATTAAGGTCTATTTCATTAAGCACTACCAGAAGATATCAAACTGTATACGCTATTAAATATCTATTAAATCATGCAGTGAGAGAAAGAGATTGTATATTATTTCAACAATTATAATCATAATCCGCTACTTGATTTTGCTCTATATTATCTATCTATCTGTCTATCTATCTATTATCTATCTTTCTATCTATCTGTCTGTCTATCTATCTATCTTTCTATCTATCTATAGATCTATCTATCTATCTACACTGAAAACCAGGAAACCTAGACAGCACTACAGAATGTTCAGATGCAAAGAAAATAAATGGTAGTTTAATAAAATAAAATGTGTATTAATTGTTTGGCATGGGTAATACACCCCAACCCTGCCCCACCTATCCCCCAATGTCTATGATGCAATGCTAGACACAACCAGGGATTGGAAAAAGAGGATCCCTCTTTTTAATCTCACATACCAGCTTTAAGGTTATTCCTATCTTGGACACTCATAAGTAGAGTTGAGCGATACTTTCCGATATCCTAAAGTATCGGAATCGGAATGGTATCGCCGATATCACTAAAATATCGGCGATACCCGATACCGATACCGGAAGTCCCATGTAAGTCTATGGGAACAAAATATCGCAACTAAAAAAAACCCATTCTTTCCTTGTAAACACTAAATATACACACATAGAATACATATATATATATACATGTCATTGTGACATATATATATACATATATGTATAGTTTATACACTTCTACATAGTAAAATATCCTCTCATTCAATTGCCGGGTAAAGCCGGCTTCAGTGAAAAGACAGAAGCACCCGACATGAAATGACACTTGGTGTACATAGGGTTAACCATGTCTTTTCATGTCGTTTGCTATCTGATTTGCACAAACAATTAAATCAGACTATGTGTGCAAAATTTCACACCTGTAGGGGTTAATTAAAGGTGTAAATTCGTTGTAAAAAAAACGGACTTTTTTGCTACGAATTTACACCTTTAATTAACCCCTACAGGTGTGAAATTTTGCACACATAGACTGATTTAATTGTTTGTGCAAATTAGATAGCAAAGGACATGAAAAGACATGGTTAACCCTATGTACACCAAGTGTCATTTCATGTCGGGTTCTGCATTTTCACAAAAGCCGGCAATTGAATTAGCGGCTATTATACTATGTAGAAGTGTATGAACTACAAATATAAATATATATATATATATATATGTGTCACAAATTCAATGACATGTATATATATATATGAGGTGTAAAATTGCTGAAAAAAAATGCGTGGGCTCCCGCCCTATTTTCGCAACCAGACAGACAAAGCCAGTGAGTGGGGGCAGATAATAATAGCCCAGAGAGGGACCATTATTTTTGCCCCCCCCGGCTACTAACATCTGCCCCCAGACACCCCAGGAAAGACAAATCTATAATTAGATTCGCCCTTTCTGGCACTTTGCCCGTCTATTCCCATTGCCCTGTAGCGGTGGCGAATGGGTTAATATGGGGTTAAAGCCACCTTGCTATTGAAAGGTGACCTTAAGCCAGGTTAATAATTGAGAGCTGTCAATTAGACAACTATCAATTATTAATCCTATTGCATGAAATAAAAATAAAACACACACACTTTAATTAAAAATCATTTTAATGAAATAAAGACACATGTTTTTGACCATATTTTATTTTACTGCAAAAACCATTTCCTGTAATAAAAATAAAATAAAAAAGCAAAATTATTCTTACCTATCCCATGCACAGTCAGGTCCCACGGTGTAATCCTTCAGAAAGGGTTAATGTTTACTGCAGGGACCGCAGCTAATGCTGCAGCCTCACAGTAAACCCCAAATGAATGAGTTCCTCTCCTGCCTGACAGGAGAGTAAAGGCTGGGTGTCACATAACGATACACCAGCGATCCCGACAACGATATGCACTTGTCAGGATCGCTGGTGTATCGCTACATGATCGCTGCTGAGCTGCCAAACAGGCAGCTCAGGCAGCGATCTGGGACAGCGACACTGCGGGTAACATCGCTTAAGGGCCCGTCTCACATAGCGATATCGCTACCGAGATCGCTGCTGAGTCACTAGTTTTGTGACGCAGCAGCGAGCTCACCAGCGATATCGCTGTGTGTGACATTCAGCGACGATCAGCCCCCCTGCCGGGTATCGCTGATCGTCGCAGAAATGTCAGGACCTTTTTTTGATCGCTGGTTTCCCTCTGACAGGCACGCATCGCTGCGTGTGACAGGCGGGAGACCAGCGATCCGCTGGTAACCAAGGTACACAGCGGGTTTCCAGGCACCGCGCAGCGCTTGGAAACCCGCTGTGTACCTTGGATACCAGCTCCCTGCATCAGGGCGCTGGTATCCAAGGTACACAGCGGGTTTCTAGGCACAGCCCCGCGCCTGGAAACCCGCTGTGTACCTTGGTTACCAGCGGATCGCTGGTCTCCCGCCTGTCACACGCAGCGATGTGTGCCTGTCAGCGGGAAACCAGCGATCAAAAAAAGGTCCTGACATTTCAGCGACGATCAGCGATACCCGGCAGGGGGGCTGATCGTCGCTGAATGTCACACACAGCGATATCGCTGGTGAGCTCGCTGCTGCGTCACAAAACTAGTGACTCAGCAGCGATCTCGGTAGCGATATCGCTATGTGAGACGGGCCCTTAAGTGGAAAGCTTAATTGATTGCTTTCCACTTTCACTTCAGGTCAGCCAGGGACACAATCAGTGACGTCAGAGGGAACTGATTAACAAAAATAGGGGTTCCCTTCGAAAAAAAAATGGCGTGGGGTCCCCCCTATTTTTGTTAACCAGCCAGATGAAGCAGACCGCTGAGGCCTGGATTTTCAGGCTGTTAAGGAGCCAAGATCCATGGACCTTGCCAGCCTGATAATACTAGGCCACAGCAGTCTGCATATCTTGGCTGATTAACAAAAATAGGGGATCCCCTCGAAAAAAATTGGCGTGGGGTCCCCCCTATTTTTGTTAACCAGCCAGATGAAGCAGACCGCTGAGGCCTGGATTTTCAGGCTGTTAAGGAGCCAAGATCCATGGACCTTGCCAGCCTGATAATACCAGGCCACAGCAGTCTGCATATCTTGGCTGATTAACAAAAATAGGGGATCCCCTCGAAAAAAATTGGCGTGGGGTCCCCCCTATTTTTGTTAACCAGCCAGATGAAGCAGACCGCTGAGGCCTGGTTTTTCAGGCTGGTAAGGATCCAATATCCATGGACCTTGCAAGCCTGATAATACCAGGCCACAGCAGTCTGCTTAGCTTGGCTGGTTAACAAAAATAGGGGATCCCCTCGAAAAAAAAAACGGCGTGGGGATCCCCCTATTTTTGTTAACCAGCCAAGTAAAATGCAGACTGCTGCGGCCTGGTATTAAAAGACTGTCAAGGCCCATGGATTTTGGCCCTCAACAGCCTGATAATACCAGGCTACAGCAGCCCCACATTTGGCGCATCAAAAGATGTGCCAATTGTGGCACTTTACCCGGCTCTTCCCACTTGCCCTGTAGCGGTGGCAAGCGGGGTAATAAGGGGTTATTGTCACCGTTGATTGCACGGTGACAATAAGCCCGGTTAATAATGGAGAGGTGTCAATAAGACACCGATCCATTATTAATCCCAAAGTTATTAAATGTATAAAAAAAAGACAAAGCAAGAAAAAAGTATTTTAATGAAATAAAAGAGACAACACAGTTTTCATTAATTTTATTACTCTCTCATTCCTGCGACGCCATCGATCTCCTGTAAAAAAAGAAAAAAAACAAACCAACAGTATACCACCTGTCCGACGCAGTCCATAGTAACGACAGTCCCACGACGATCCAGCTCTGCTACATCGCAATGACAGGCAGAGCCTGTCATCGCGACGCAGCACAGCTGATTACCTGCTTCCCCGGCGGTGACGTCATCGGACTGACTGCTTTACGGCCGGGATTACCCAGCAGTCACTGCAGTTATCGCGAGAAACTGCATGTGACCGCCGGGGAAAGAAGATTGCGGCCATGAAGCAGTGCAGGACGTGACCGCCGGAGATCTTCTGCCAGGTAAGTGCCGCTGACTCCTGACAGACCCGACCGACGGACACTGACAGTGACAGTGACAATCCCGATTCCGGTATCCGATAAGACGAAAATATCGGAACTCGGAATCGGAATTCCGATACAGCTAATATCGGCCGATACCCGATATTTGCAGTATCGGAATGCTCAACACTACTCATAAGCAGTTGTGAGTTACAGAAACTGCATGGCTCATTGTGCTACATTGTTTCTGTAACTTCCATTCATTTCTATAGGAGATTCAGAAACAACACACATTGGCCAACTTAACTGTTTCCTTATTTCCGACCACTGAATTGAAACAGATATTCTCACCTCTGCTAAGAATTGCTAAAGTCGGAATACCGATTTAAGGGTGTGAAATCAATTGTTTTAAACATGTAAAGTAAAAGTAAAATAGTTTCCCTGAGCAAGCAATCAAGGACACCTATTATAATTAAAAGTGCTTATGACCCCCAGCAACCAATCACATTGCAGATTTATTTTAGGAAGTTTTATAAATTTACACCGAAGTGTACTCAATAGCAGCAATAATTAATAACACATAACCAGTGATTTTTTTCACTCTTTTGCATTTGGTCAGTAAGTTACTGAAATAGTTTTTCCTGTAAGTTTTTTATAAGCAATTAGTAGCAACCACTGTTGGTCTATTACGTGTTCTCTGTACATTGCTGGAGACGCTTGACACTAATAAGTGCATGTCTTATGAAATACTGTATGATGTGAACTAAACCGAGAAGGGGCAGAAGGTTGGGTTCTGTAAATGGACATCCTGATAATTTCCTCATTCCTGATTTAACTATTATTATCTACCATTAGTTTCGACTATATGCACAAATTGTTAAAGACTGAGAGGCAGCGAAACGTCTGCGCACCATTAGAGACATAACATGCTGTTGAGCCTTTTCAGTCCAGTTGTTTTAAAATAGCCAGTCAGATTTTAATGGCAGTGAAATAAGTGGAGAATACGTAAAACTAGAAGGAAATGATTTTCCATTTTAGCTCTAGCTGTTTGTGTTGGCCTTGTGTCTTTATAAATCATATTTGACCAACGTACCCTAAAAAAGCATAGCTTATCCAGAAAGTTCTGCAAAGTGTTATCAGCTTTCCATGTATGTGCATACAGAGGTAGCTGACAATCACTGATGGTACAGTGGGAGGTCCTATCAGTGACTGACAGCCTTCCATGTATAAGTGTGTATACAGAGGTAGCTGTCAATCACTGACGGTACAGTGGAAGGTCCTATCAGTGACTGACAGCCTTCCATGTATAAGTGTGTATACAGAGGTAGCTGACAATCACTGATGGTACAGTGGGAGGTCCTATCAGTGACTGACAGCCTTCCATGTATAAGTGTGTATACAGAGGTAGCTGACAATCACTGATGGTACAGTGGGAGGTCCTATCAGTGACTGACAGTCTTCCATGTATAAGTGTGTATACAGATGTAGCTGTCAATCACTGATGGTACAGTGGGCGATCCTATCAGTGACTGACAGCCTTCCATGTATAAGTGTGCATACAGAGGTAGCTGTCCATCACTGGCGGTAAAGTGGGAGGTCCTATCAGTGACTGACAGCCTTCCATGTATAAGTGTGCATACAGAGGTAGCTGTCAATCACTGACGGTACAGTGGGAGGTCCTATCAGTGACTGACAGCCTTCCATGTATAAGTGTGCACACAGAGGTAGCTGTCAGTCACTGATGGTATAGTGGGAGGTCCTATCAGTGACTGACAGCCTTCCATGTATAAGTGTGTATACAGAGGTAGCTGACAATCACTGATGGTACAGTGGGAGGTCCTATCAGTGACTGACAGCCTTCCATGTATAAGTGTGTATACAGATGTAGCTGTCAATCACTGATGGTACAGTGGGCGATCCTATCAGTGACTGACAGCCTTCCATGTATAAGTGTGCATACAGAGGTAGCTGTTCATCACTGGCGGTACAGTAGGAGGTCCTATCAGTGACTGACAGCCTTCCATGTATAAGTGTGCATACAGAGGTAGCTGTCAATCACTGACGGTACAGTGGGAGGTCCTATCAGTGACTTCAGCCTTCCATGTATAAGTCTGCTTACAGAGGTAGCTGTCAATCACTGACGGTACAGTGGGAGGTCCTATCAGTGACTGACAGCCTTCCATGTATAAGTGTGCACACAGAGGTAGCTGACAATCTGACGGTACAGTGGGAGGTCCTATCAGTGACTGACAGCCTTCCATATATAAGTGTGCATACAGATGTAGCTGTCAATCACTGATGGTACAGTGGGAGGTCCTATTAGTGACTGACAGCCTTCCATGTATAAGTGTGCATACAGAGGTAGCTGTCAATCACTGACAGTACAGTGGGAGGTCCTATCAGTGACTGACAGCCTTCCATGTATAAGTGTGCATACAGAGGTAGCTGTCAATCACTGACAGTACAGTGGGAGGTCCTACCAGTGACTGACAGCCTTCCATGTATAAGTGTGCATACAGAGGTAGCTGTCAATAACTGATAGGACTGCCTAATAGGACAAAAATCCCCAAAAAACAAAGGTTTACATGATTAAACCACAGGTTAAACAAAATCTTTTCTCACAAAACTATGTATCAATCTGCTCAGCTCCCTCTGCTCTATAGCATGGTGCCTGCAAATTAGACTGCATTTTCATGGTGACAGGTTCTCTTTAAGAGTGAATATAAGAAACATTGTAATGTATTTTAATATAAAGAAATTTTCCATCTCTATTTCTTCTCCCTGCCCATCAACCTCCTAAACAGAATATTTACTTTCAAAGAATACAAAAATTCATCTTGAGAGAAAAAAAATATTTGCAGCTTACTAAAAAATCTGTTTACCTGCTGCCCATAAAAGTCTATGGAGATAGGAGGGAAAAAAGGAAGGTTTAGATAAATCAACTGCAGAGAAAAATAGTGGCTCTTTCCAGCACCCCCTCTTGGCTAAAAAAAAACAGAAATGTAGAAATGTTTGCAAATTTATTAAAAAGAAAAACTGAATAAATATCACTTGGTCATAATTATTCAGATCATTTGCTCAGACACTCATGTTTAAGTCACATGCTGTCCATTTCCTTGTGATCCTCCTTGAGATGGTTCTACTCCTTCATTGAAGTCCAGCTGTATTTAATTAAACTGATAGGACTTGATTTGTAGGCACACACCTGTCTATATAAGACCTCACAGCTAACAGTGCATGTCAGACCAAATGAGAATCATGAGGTCAAAAGAACTGGCCAAGGAGCTCAGAGACAGAATTGTGACAAGGCACAGATCTGGTCAACGTTACAAAAGAATTTCTGCTGTACTCAAGGTTCCTAAGAGCACAGTGGCCTACATAATCCTTAAATGGAAGAAGTTTGGGACCACCAGAAATCTTCCTAGCCCTGGCTGTCCAGCCAAACTGAGCAATCGTGGGAGAAGAGCCTTGGTGAGAGACGTAAAGAATCCCAAGATCACTGTGGCTGAGCTCCACAGATTCAGTAGGGAGATGGGAGAAAGTTCCACAAAGTCGACTATCACTGTAGCCCTTCACCAGTCGGGCCTTTGTGGCAGAGTGGCCCGACGGAAGCCTCTCCTCTGTGCAAGACATATGAAAGCCCGCATAGAGTTTGCTAAAAAAACACATGAAGGACTCACAGACTATGAAAAATAAGATTCTCTGGTCTATTGAGATGAAGATAGAACTTTTTGATGATAATTCTAATCGGCATGTGTGGAGAAAACCAGGCACTCCTAATCACCTGCCCAATACAATCCCAACAATGAAGCATGGTGGTGGCAGCAGTATTGCTATGGGGGTGTTTTTCAGCTGCAGGGACAGGACGACTGGTTGCAATTGAAGGAAACATGAATGCGGCCAAGTACAGAGATATCCTGGATGAAAACCTCTTCCAGAGTGCTCTGAATCTTAGACTTGGTTGAAGGTTCACCTTCCAACCAGACGACCCTAAGCACACAGCTAAAATAATAAAGGAGTGGCTTCAGAACCACTTTGTTACCATTCTTGACTGGCCCAGCCAGAGCCCTGACCTAAACCCAATTGAGCATCTCTGGAGAGATCTGAAAATGGCTGTCCACCAATGTTTACCATCCGATCTGATGGAACTAGAGAGGATCTGCAATGAAGAATGGCAGAGGATCCCCAAATCCAGCGTGAAAAACTTGTTGCATCATTCCCAAGAAGACTCATGGCTGTACTAGTGCAAAAGGCTGCTTCTACTCAATACTGAGCAAAGGGTCTGAATACTTATGACCATGTGATATTTCAGTTTTTCTTTTTTAATACATTTGCAAAAATGTCTTCAGTTCTGTTTTTTTTTCAGTCAAGATGGTGTACAGAGTGTACATTAATGAGAAAGAAACTTTTTTGAATTTACCAAATGGCTGCAATGAAACAAAGAGTGAAAATTTTAAAGGGGTCTGAATACTTTCCATACCCACTGTAGAGAGAGACCCACTAATTAGCTGCAGAATCACTGGTCAGTCAGCTGTGGGCAGATCCAGACTAATCTTGGCCCCAGGATGGATTTTTAACCCCTTAACGACCGCTGATACACCTTTTAATGGAGGTCATTAAGGATACTTATTCCTCAGTATCGCTTTTTAACGGTGCAGAGAAATAAGTGCATAGCGCCCTCCAGGGTCGGAAAATCTCTGGGGTTTCAGCTTTTGGTTCATTTTAATAACTGTGATAGACCTTATCACAGTGATCAAACTAAAAAAAATATTAAATCAAACCCCATTTATCACTCCCTTAGTTAGATAGAAATAATAGAATAGTTAAAAAAAAATTCCATTCTTTGCAGTTTGGATTAGA
>JARQOD010000006.1:141065031-141177480 GCA_033576555.1 Oophaga sylvatica
TTGATCTATCTCGAATCAGCCAAGCGATTGAATCCTAGACAGGCTAGGTGGGCCTTATTTTTCACGCGTTTTAATTTTGTGGTCTCCTTTCTTCCGGGCACTAAGAATATTAAGGCGGATGCCCTCTCTAGGAGTGTCTTTGCGGATTCTCTTTATGTGACTGAGCCTACTACCATTCTAAATGAGGGTGTGGTTCTTTCCGCTATCTCACCCGATTTGAGACATGCCCTGGAGGAATTTCAGGAGGATAAACTTGAACGATGCCCTATGGGGAAATTGTATGTCCCCGACCAATGGAGGAGGAAAGTAATGTCTGAAATTCATTGCTCCGCGTTGGCTGGTCATCCCGGTATTTTTGGTACCAGAGATTTGGTGAGTCGGTCTTTTTGGTGGCCTGCCTTATCTTGTGATGTCAGGAATTTTGTGCAGTCCTGTGGGACTTGTTCCTGGTCCAAACCATGTTCTAGCTCTAGTGGATTGTTAGTGCCACTGCCGGTGCCCAGGAGGCCATGGACCCATATCTCACTGGATTTTATTTCTGACTTCCCTGTCTCTCAGAGAATGACTGCTATCTGGGTGATCTGTGATAGATTCTCCAAGATGGTCCATTTTTTACCACTGCCGAAGTTGCCATCCTCTTCCGAGTTGGTGCCCTTGTTTTTTCAGCAGGTGGTTCGTTTGCATGGCATTCTGGAGAACATTGTGTCTGACAGAGGAGTCCAGTTTGTTTCCAGATTTTGGAGAGCCTTTTGTTCTAAACTGAGAATTCAGTTGTCCTTCTCCTCTGCGTTTCACCCTCAGACCAATGGGCAGACTGAGAGAGCAAACCAGACTTCGGAAACTTATTTGATATGTCTTGTGTCTGCTGATCAAGATGACTGGGTCTCTTTTTTGCCCTTGGCAGAATTTGCTCTAAATAATACGGCTAGTTCTGCCACTTTGATGTCACTTTTTTCTGCAACTTCGGGTTTCATCCTCAGTTTTCTTCAGGGCAGGGAGAGGCTTCAGCCTGTCCAGGTGTTGATTCTATGGTAGAGAGAATGCATCAGAATTGGAATCAAGTAGTGGATAAGTTGTCTCACTCTCAGGAGAAGGCCCAACAGTTTGCCAACGGCATAGGACAGATGGTCCCGGGTTTAAAGTAGGTGACATGGTTTGGTTGTCCTCAAAAAATATTCCTATGAAGGTTGCATCTCCAAAATTTAAGCCAAGGTTCATTGGACCTTATAAGATTTTGGAAATCATTAATCCTGTTTCTTTCTGCTTGGCTCTTCCAGGGACGTTCAAGATTCACAACGTCTTTCATAAATCTTTGTTGAAAAGGTTTGTTGAGCCAGTAGTTCCCATGTCTGTGCCCCTGATCCTGTATTGGTTAAGGGCAATCTGGAGTGTGAAGTAGAGAAGGTATTGGACTCTCGTCTGGCTAGACAGAGACTCCAGTACTTGGTCAAGTGGAAAGGTTATGGAACTTATGGTCAGGAGGATAATTCTTGGGTGTTTGCTTCTGACATTCATGCCTAGGTTCATGCCTTTCACTGGGCCCATCCTGATCGGCCTGGTGGCTTGGGTGAGGGTTCGGTGACCCCTCCTCAAGGAGGGGTACTGCTGTGAACACTTTTGATCTGGCTTCTGAGTTTGGGCTCCCTCTGGTGACAGAAGCCAATCACCTGAAGAGGATGATTGAAGGTCAGGTGTTACAGACTGGAGAGATTTAAGTGAGCAGCCTTCCCTTAGTTGTTGCCGGTGATTTGGTTTTCTTACTGAGCCTTTTGGAAGTACAGTCATGGCCAAAAGTTTTGAGAATGACACAAATATTATATTTTCACATGATCTGCTGCCCTCTGGTTTTTATGTGTGTTTGACAGATGTTTTTATCACAGACAGAAATATATAATTGCAAACATATGAGTAACAAAAGCTTATATTGACAGAATGAGTTAATGCAGCAAGTCAATATTTGCAGTGTTTACCCTTCTTCTTCAGGACCTCTGCAATTCTCCCTGGCATGCTCTCAATCAACTTCTGGACCAAAGCAGTCCATTCTTTCACAATCAATGCTTTCATTTTGTCAGAATTTTTAGGTTTTTGTTTGTCCACCCGTCTTTTGATGATTGACCACAAGTTCTCAATGGGATTAAGATCTGGGGAGTTTCCAGGCCATGGACCCAAAATCTCTATGTTTTTTTCCCTGAGCCATTTAGTTATCACCTTTGCTTTATGGCAAGGTGCTCCATCATGCTGGAAAAAGCATTGTTGATCGCCAAACTGCTCTTGGAGGGTTGGGAGAAGTTGCTCTTGGAGGACATTCTGGTACCATTCTTTATTCATGGCTGTGTTTTTAGGCAAGACTGTGAGAGAGCTGATTCCCTTGGCTGAGAAGCAACCCCACACATGAATGGTTTCAGGATGCTTAACAGTTGGCATGAGACAAGACTGGTGGTAGCGCTCACATTGTCTTCTCCGAATGAGGCGTTTTCCTGATGTCCCAAACAATCGAAAAGGGGATTCATCAGAGAAAATAACTTTACCCCAGTCCTCAGCAGTCCACTGCCTGTACCTTTTGCAGAATATCAGTCTGTCCATGATGTTTTTTCTGGAGAGAAGTGGCTTCTTTTCTGCCCTCCTTAAGACCAGGCCTTGCTCCAAGAGTCTCCGCCTCACAGTGCGTGCAGATGCACTCACACCTGCCTGCTGCCATTCCTGAGCAAGCTCTGCACTGCTGGTAGCCCGATCCCGCAGCTGAAACACTTTTAAGAGATGGTCCTGGCGCTTGCTGGTCTTTCTTAGGCGCCCTGAAGCCTTTTTGGCAACAATGGAACCTCTCTCCTTGAAGTTCTTGATGATGCTATAGATTGTTGACTGAGGTGCAATCTTTCTAGCTGCGATACTCTTCCCTGTTAGGCCATTTTTGTGCATTGCAATGATGACTGCACGTGTTTCTTTAGAGATAACCATGGTTAACAGAAGAGAAACAATGATGCCAAGCACCAGCCTCCTTTTAAAGTGTCCAGTGGTCTCATTCTTACTTAATCATGACAGATTGATCTCCAGCCATGTCCTCATCAACACCCACACCTGTGTTAATGGAGCAATCACTGAAAAGAGGTTAGCTGGTCGTTTTAAGGCAGGGCTGCAATGATGTTGAAATGTGTTTTGGGGGATAAATTTCATTTTCTAGCCAAATATTGACCTTGCAAGTAATTGCTGTTAAGCTGATCACTCTTTATAACATTCTGGAGTATATGCAAATTGCCATTAGAAAAAGTGAAGCAGTAGACTTTGTAAAAATTAATATTTGTGTCATTCTCAAAACTTTTGGCCATAACTGTATGCTTGCTCCCTGCTTTGTCCTGCATCTTTGAGATAAGTTATTTGTCTGTTTTAATCTGTGGCATTTGATACCTTTTTGCTTTTCCTTGTTTTCTGCCTTGCTGGTGTGAGTTCAGCCGGGTTCCCTGCTGGGATCTGTGCTGGACTCTGCTTTCATTTGCCACAGCTTATGTCAGTCTTTTCTGTATTTCTAGTTCCCTGTTATTTCAGTATCTGTTGTTTTGCATCCAGTTCACACCAGAGTTCTGATTTAGTGGGGGAAAGGTCATGTGGCCTCAGTATTTTTGCATATCAGACGTGTTGGAATTTTTCTTAGGGTTTTTGCGGGATTGCAGACAGTATTCTTTCCTGTCCTGTTATATCCAGACAGCTTGGGCCCCAGCATTTGCTTACTCTATTTTCTGCCTGTGTTTTGTGCCTCATCTGTCGGCAATATATGTTTGGGGGCTATCTATTCCTTTGGGCAGATTAGCTTTCCCCTTTCTCTCTTTAGGCTTAGTTAACTCTTTGGCTGTGTCAAGGCGTCTAGGGCATCGAAGGAACGTCTCACAGCTAATTCTAGTTGTGTTGTCAGTTTAGGGGTCTGCAATCCGCTAAGTTACCAACCTCTCTGGGTATCTGGTTGACTTGCCTATTTCCCTATTATCCTCCTCGTTTAACGAATCATAACAGTACTGTCCCAGGGTTTATCTGTGCCACAGTAGATTAATCAGTAGATCAATAGACCTAATCACTGCTTCTGTCTCTTCTGATGAAATTATGTATCCAACATTAACATCATTTAAACATATTTGACTCACATGTCAAAGTGATCACAGACAAAAGGAGAATGTATTGTAAGACTTAAAAGGTTGGTGTTATGGGTTTCAACAGAGAGGGCCAGAAGACCATAGCATCTGATTTCATGTACTTCTGCACTGATTAGAAGCACTTAAATGAACATAGCCAGAAGTATGGCTTGAAAAAAGGAACATAGTCCTTGGTAGGGGATATACCCAAAGCAATGCAATTAATGATTCAAGAACATAGGACCCAGAGTCAAGGGAACTTGGTCTGAGTCTACCAAGGAACCAATGCCGTTGGGTGGGGTGGCATGTTCTGTTGGTCCAACGGTAATTCAACATAAAGGGGAGTGTGTTTTTTCTGTGGTGGAAAGGGTAATTTTGTGAGTGCTACTGCTTCCATATCTCCCTGTAATCAGCTATGGGAAAACTAAGGAGCCCAAGTTGCAGGGAGTTTGGCAACCCGGGTGTACCTTTTTCCTCCATTGGTAGATCTTCTTTTCCTCTATCGGCGAATAGCAATCTTGGCAAAGATAAGGTGGTCATTTCTGCCTTTCTAGATGGTGGGGCAGCATTTAATTTAATCAATGCTAGGTTTGTTCATGCCCATGGCCTCAAACCACAAGTATTGTCTAGATAAATACCCAATATTACTTTTTACTCTGCACACTTGAGCCAGGGGTACTTTACTCAGGTAGTTTGTATGTTGCATGTACAGGTATGAGTCATGCACCCTGAATTTATAAACTCTTATGTGCTAGTGGGCTTGCCCTCTCCTGCGGTTTTTGGACTACCTTGGCTTATGCTGTACAACCCTTGCTAGACTCGCAGACTCAGAACGTGGTAGGATAGAACAAGTATTGCCAAGAACACTGCTTGGGCATCTGGCTGGCCATGGTGGGTACCCAATCTCTGCCTGAATACCAATACATACCAAGACATTGATAAGGACTTTCGTTTGTGAGCAAATTAATGGTGCTATATAAGTTAGTAAAATAAATACATTAGCGGTTTCTACAATAATGTACCTTTGAAGACCTTCTATAAAAAAAAAGGGTTTCATAATTAGTTCACATTGCTAGTGTCTGCAACTATCCTTAATGATACTTTCTAACGAACAACATGCTATGCAATGTCCTTCACTAAATTATTACCATTACTCGTAAATTCAATCTTATGTATAGGATGTCAAGATATTATGTGCCAGATAGCAGACACATGTCACGTGAAACACAATCCCTCTAATTGTAGAATTATAAGATTTTTGGTAAAACAATTACCCATTTGTCACATTGAAGTTCAGATGAGATAGATTACTCTTAGAAATGTAGACATTAATGGTGCAGTCTACTTCATGTTAGACAATGACAATAACCAGGTATGCAACCACATATTTTATGGCTCCAAACATCATCTGTAATCTGTGGGGGAACCCTGCAGCCAGCATTCAATTTCCCTCCACTGTCAGGAGAAATGAGGCACATTTCACATCAAAATCAATATAATATTCATTGAATGCATTGACAATTGGGCATGCTGGCTATCCGGAGAGAAATATTGTGTAGCTGCTCCTCCCTCTGAATAATAGTTGTCAGACTTAAAAAGGTTAGCCCTAAGTCTTTCATAGGTCATATGCAAATATTTCCATCCACCTGCAGCCACTGAAGTATGAACTAAAGAATCAGATGAAGTGCACTGATTCTGTAACTCCTGTAGAAATTAATAGAAGTTACAGAAACAGCTCACTTTTCTATATTATTTTTGTAACTACCATTCATTTTTATGGATGGTAATTCACAGAACTATTGTAGCTTAGTCACTCTAAGCTGAGATTTACCTCCAGTGGTCTACCTCCTATGGTCTGCCCCCACTGATCTACCTCCAGTGGTCAACCTCCAGTGGTCAGAGTTGTACTACGTTATTCCTATCACAGTCATGAAAGGAGACCTATGAACAGGAGAGAGGGGCTCTATTAGTTCAGGATTCAATATATGAAAAATAAAAATAGCTTTTTTAAAATAGATAAGAATTCACCGAACATGAGTCAAACTAGTGTAAGAAAAAATGCAGCAATTCATCAACTTTATCATAATTATCTGTATGTGGTTTATATTATAGACAGCCCAATTCGTCTTTCTAAAATGGATGTAATTGTACCACTGTACCTACAGCACTGGGTTGTGATGCATTTCTACCCACGATTTATTTTACACATATACAAAAAGTATATCATTCTTCCTCTTTCATATATGTGACAGGGTAAGCTGTACTTTGGTACCCGTGCGTAATGGAGGGAGGAAGCCCCATACTCTGAAATGTCTCATCTTGATGTATTTTGAAAGGATAGCTGTGAATGGTAATCATAACAGCTGGGACACAGCATTGTAGAAAGTCATATTCTTGTTGTGTCGTGTGTGAAGCACTTTACTAAATTCATCCAGCCTGAGGCTGGCATTGATTTTCATTAGCAAAGTCACTCACTACTAAAATATGTTAGGGTTGGCATCTATTAAGCAGTACCAGGATGCCGAGAGAAAAAAAAGCTCAATCTTTTTAAATAATAATAATAATCTTTATTTATATGACGCCAACATATTCCGCAGCGCTTTACAGTTTAACAGTTTCAAAACACAAGTCATAAGTAACAACGTTAACAATACAATAATTAAAGCAAAATAAGATGACCCTGCTTGTGAGAGCTTACAATCTACAATGAGGTGGGGGAAATACAAAGTACAGATGTGTATATACAATGGTGCATTTACAATGATGGTCCAGCCATCTTAAGGGAGTGAGGGATGGATGGAGATAGTGAATGGGCTACACACACACACACACTTACACATAGAATGACTTTAATTAGTGAACGTGATAGGCCGCTCTGAACAAACGTGTTTTAAGGGAGCGCCTGAAACCATACAAATTGTGGATAGTCCTAATTTCTTGGGGTAGAGTATTCCAGAGGATTGGCGCAGCACGGGAGAAGTCTTGGAGTCGGGAGTGGGAGGTACGGATTAGTGCAGAGTTTAGTCTAAAGTCGTTTGCAGAGCGCAGCAGTTGGTTAGGCCGATAGAAATGAGGGAGGAGATGTAGGGGGGTGCTGCACTGTGGAGAGCTCCTTGGGTGAGAACAAGTACTTTGAATTGGATCCTATAATGAATGGGCAGCCAGTGTAAGGACTGGTGATGAGCGGACGCGTCCGAGTACCGATTAGCCAGATGGATGACTCTGGCTGCTGCATTAAGGATGGACTGGAGAGGGGATAGTCGAGTAATGGGGAGGCCAAATAATAGAGCGTTGCATTAGTCCAGGCGGGAGTGGATCAATGCTACAGTGAGGGTTTTTGTTGTTTCCATGGTGAGAAAAGGGCGGATTCTAGAGATGTTCTTTAGGTGTAGGCGACAAGAGCGGGCAAGAGATTGTATATGGGAGGTGAAGGAGAGATTGGTGTCAAACATAACACCCAGACAGCGAGCCTGCTGCCTGGGTGTTATTATGGTGCTGCCCACGGAGAGGGAAATGTCAAATTTAGGGAGGTTAGTAGTTCAGTTTTAGAGAGGTTAAGTTTCAGATAGAGAGCGAACATGATTTTGGAGACTGCGGAAAGTATTTATTAATATGTATGTGTGGCTTTTATGTTTTATTTGTATTACCTTTTTTACATAAAAAATGTGAACAGAAAAAAATAACAAAAAACATTTATACTTCTAAAGTTCAGTTATGATATGCCTTTTATGAATTACTAAAAAGTCTACAGAAATTCTTGCAGCATCAAAAGAATAATAGATTTGAGGATTGCACAGTCCTAATTCTTCTGAGGATTTTAAGTTATAGCAGACCACCTATGAAACATGAAATAGTAATCAGATTAGAATTCTTGAGATAGGTCTCATTGGAAGCTGGCATGAGAAGGTTTTGGAAGAAACGTAAGATAAAAGTTAAAAAGGTTTGTGTTTAGAGTGCTTTCAAGACAAGAAAAAACATATGCATATCCCAAACCCTATAGAAGTAGGAATAAATATTTTTGGGTTTTATGTTCCTTTAATGCATTTCAATGATCCATTCTGAGGTAGAAGGTTCTTTAACCCCTTTACCCCAAGGGTGGTTTGCACGTTAATGACCGAGCCAATTTTTACAATTCTGACCACTGTCCCTCTATGAGGTAATAACTCTGGAATGCTTCCATGGATCCTGGTGATTCTGACACTGTTTTCTCGAGACACATTGTACTTAATGACAGCGGTAACATTTCTTTGATATGACTTGTTTATTTGAGAAAAAAAAAATGAAAATTTGC
The DNA here is from genome assembly GCA_033576555.1 of Oophaga sylvatica. Taxonomy (NCBI): domain Eukaryota; kingdom Metazoa; phylum Chordata; class Amphibia; order Anura; family Dendrobatidae; genus Oophaga; species Oophaga sylvatica. The sequence goes on from JARQOD010000006.1 coordinate 141,073,441, forward strand.
AAAAATTTCGCAATTTTCCTACTTTAAATTTTAATGCCCTTAAATCACACAGATAAGGCACACAAAATACTTAATAAGTAACATTTTCCACATGTTTACTTTACATCAGCACAATTTTGGAACCAAAATTTTTTTTTGCTAGGAAGTTATAACGGTTAAAAGTTGACCAGCGATGTCTCATTTTTACAACACCGTTTTTTTTTAGGGACCACATCACATTTGAAGTCACTTTGAGGGGTCTATATGATAGAAAATACCCAAAAGTGACACCATTATAAAACTGCATCCCTCACGGTGTTCGAAATCACAATCAAGAAGTTTATTAACCCTTTACGTGCTTCACAGGAATTTTTTGAATGTTTAAAAAAATGAAAAATTTTTTTTTCACCAAAAAATTACTTCATGTGCAATTTATTTTTTTTCTCAAGGTTAACATCAGAAATTGGACCCCAAAAGTTACTGTGCAATTTGTCCTGAGTACGCTGATACCCCATATGTGGGGGTAAACCACTGTTTGGGTGCATGACAGACCTCGGAAGGGAAGTAGCGCAGTTTGACTTTTTCAACGCAAAATTGTCTGGATTTGAGATCAGACACCATGTCGCATTTGGAGAGCCCCTAATGTGCCTGAACAGTAAAAACCCCACAAGTGACCCCATTTTGAAAGCTAGACCCCCCAAGGAATTTGTCTAGATGTGTGTGAGAACTTTGAAGCCCCATGTGTTTCACTAAAGTTTATAACGCCCGAGAGTGAAAATAAAAAAATCACATTTTTTCCACAAACATGATCTTTTAGTCCCCAATTTTTTATTTTCCCAATGGTAACAGGAGTAATTGGACCCCCAAAGTTGTTGTACAATTTGTCTTGAGTATGCTGATACCCCATATTTGGGAGAAAACTACTGTATGGGCACACGTCGGGGCTCGGAAGGTAAGTAGTGATGTTTTGGAATGCAGACTTTGATGGAATGGTCTGCGGGCATCATGTCGTGTTTGGAGAGCCCCTGATGTGCTTAACCAGAGGAAACCCTCCCACAAGTGACCCCATTTTGGAAATTAGACCCCCCCAAGGAACTTACCTAGATGTGTAGTGAGAACGTTGAACCCTAAAAGTGCTTCACAGAAGTTTATAACGTAGAGCCATAAAAATAAAAAATCATATTTTTTTCCACAAAAATGATATCTTCTCCCCCAATTTTTTATTTTCCCAAGGGTATCAGAAGACAAATTAGACCCCAAGAGTTATTGTCCAATTTGTTCTGAGTATGCTGATACTCCCTATGTGGGAGTAAACCACTGTTTGGGCGCATGGCAGTGCTCGTAAGGGAAAGAGCAGCTTTTGACTTTTTCAGTGCAGAATTGGCTGGAATTGAGATCAGATGCCATGTCGCGTTTGGAGATCCCCTGATGTGTCTAAGCAGTGGAAACCCCCAATTCTAACTCCAACCCTAACTCTAACACACCCCTAACCCTAATCTGAACCCTAACCCTAATCCTAACTTTATCCCCAAAAATAATCCTAACTTTAGCCCCAACCCTAACCCTAACTTTACCCCAACCCTAATCCTAGCTCTAACGCTAACTTTATCCCGAACCCTAACCCTAACTTTAACCCCAAGCTGTATGGCAGCTCGATTTTTGCGGGACAAGATGATGTTTTCAGCGGTACGATGTTTATATCCATCCTTTTAATCGCGTGCTATTCCACTTTTTGTTCGGCGGTATGATGATAAAGCACTGTTTTTTTGCCTTTTTTTAGGGATTCACTAAAGGGGTTAACTAGTGGGATAGTTTTATAGGGCAGGTAGTTACGGACGTGACGATACTAAATATGTGTACTTTTAATGTTTTTTTTTATTTACATAATAATGTGCTTATTAGGGATTTTTTTAATCTATTTAGGGATTTTGTTAAAAACACTTTTACAGAGTATAATTTTTTTTTTTACATTTTTAGATTGTCCCAGGGTTGGACATTACTATATAATGTCAGATCGCTGATCTGACACTTTGCAGAGCACTGTGTCAGATCTGCGATCTGACAGGCAGTGCAGGAGGGTTAGCAGGCACTGGCAAGCCACCTCCCTACAGGACCCGGAAGGACCCCGCGCCATCTTGAATATGGGGGCCTGCAGGGAGGACACCCTCGGAACAACACAATCACATCACGTTGTTCTGAGGGTCTCAGGGAAGCACGCAGGGAGCCCCCTCCTTGCCCGATGCTTCCCTATGCCACCAGAACACTGCGATCATGTTTGATTGCAGTATTCCAGGGGGGGTTTAAGTGCCTCAAGCAGTCAGTGACCGCTCCTGTCCTGTCAGTGACCCCCCGCAATCAGCTGCGCTCCCCCTTGAGCATGGCTGATCGCATATGACGTACTATTCCGTCCATGGGAATTAAGTCCCAGGGCACTTGGATGGAATAACACATAAGATGGCAGAGAGGGGTTAAGAATTTCAAGTTAAAGTTTACATTTTGTGACAAAGTATTTGATTTATTATGGGAACTGATTCAATTGCTTTACTTCTCATCTCAATGACCACAGAGTGCAATGTGCTAATAGATCTGACTGTCATGGTGATATACAATAACTAACATAAGGCCTTGTAAGGGATTGGGCAAATGGGTTCCCCTAGGGTGATAGAAGCTTTCATGGAAGATAGTTCCCAGTCCTTGACTAAAATATGTGGACAATTATATTTGAACTAAGAAGTAAAATAAAAAAAATTAGTTTAAAAAAGTTAAAAATTTCTTAAATTGAGGAGTTTGCTTATAAATGCTTAATAGATCAGAGTGGGACCTAATGTTGGAACGTAAGAATTTGGCACTTATGTACTCAGTTTTCTTTTATTCTTCCCTGGACACAAGATTGTCCAGAAGTAGAATTGTTTGGCGGGCAGGTATTTTGTACATAGAGGGTAAATTATGGTTCCTCCATCATGATATTTTGATACTTTATTGCAATAGTTCACAGACTTTAAAGCACCACTTCAACATATTTTTCACCACCAGAGTTGTATCACTAGTATCTATTCTCTGCCTGTAGTAAAATACTTACCGTTCGGCGGCTTTAGCTCTTTCTGGTGCTGTTTCAGTCTCGTTCTGCCATCTTGTGACTATAGCGCACAACTGACCAGAAGTCAGAAGTAACACACGCAAGCTCTCAATGTAATCCTATGAGAGCCCCATTCTGGCCTCCTTCTTGCTCTCATAGACTTACATTGAGGAGTGACTTTACGTCTGCCAACACTGGAGTGATCTGGCACATCACAATCAGCAGAAGACAACTGGAGCAGCGCCGATAACAGCAGAAGATGGTGGCTAGTATTTTACTGTGAGCAGGAATCAGACATTAGTGACACCATGGGAGAGGTGAAATAAAAAAAGCCAAAGTAGCACTTTAACCATGTAGAATTGCATATACAAAAAATTATCATATATTATTGTATAATCAAATTAATCATCTTAAATGTACGGCAGCCATATGTCTCTGCCAGGTTTGTTTTAACCAACCTATTTATTTTTTCCTATTTGAAATTATGTCAAATATGCTATAACCTGTAGAACAAGCTAGAAAGTTTGCCATTATAAAATTGAAATGCCTCAAAAAAATCTTGGTGTGAGTACATGTTCTACTTGTAATGGACTGCTCAGTAGAGATATTTTTACAGAGTATTTCCTGGTTGTTTCTTCCCTATTTATAGACTTGTCAATTTTTTAGTGATGTTCAAAATTCTAAATTATAAAATGTGAAAAACTTATGTAGCTTCTTATAAATCCAATTATTCTGCATATCTTGGATGAATATGACTGATGAATATTAGACTGCATTTATGTTATATGATGAACATGTTTTTAATTAGAACAAACAAATGTGAAACCCCTTGAAACGTGCTCCATTATATGCTGGAATAAAACAACACCTTGTTAATAAAAAATAATAAAAAATACCACCATGTATGGGAGGAATAACAAAAAAACAACTATGTATAACATATATATCGTGACTTCTTTTAGCCTGGACTTTCATTTGTAGCTGTAAGGATAGCTAGTGAGCAGCAAGCTTTGGTTTTGGGACATGACTTAAGCAGTAAATCACCACAGGGCAGAATTTTAATGCTTATTATAGAAAAAATGATTTAACGAGTCTGCGAACACTGAGAAAATAATTGTGTTTGTGCCTTTGCTATGAAAGTAAGAAGTCTGACATGAAACTACGGTAATTTATGTTGGGAAAAATAAGTAATATGTCTCCTGTCTGCTGGCAGGAGCTTGCCTATCTTTCCTGGAAATAAGAGACATCTGTGTGCTTATTTTGTAACAAAACCATATATTCAGGCCTTCTAGTATGTCAATTTTAACAATTAGCCACTTAGGGACTTACTCATTTTGTGCTTTTAGGACAAAATGTTTATGTTTTTTTATTTTTATCATCGTATTTCAGTAGCCATACATTTTTTATTCTTTGTTGAAGTACAGTACAGACCAAAAGTTTGGACACACCTTCTCATTCAAAGATTTTTCTGTATTTTCATGACTATGAAAATTGTAGAATCACACTGAAGGCATCAAAACTATGAATTAACACATATGGAATTATACATTACACTTTACAAAAAAGTGTGAAACAACTGAAAATATGTCTTATATTCTAGGTTCTTCAAAGTAGCCACCTTTTGCTTTGATTACTGCTTTGCATGCAGAAAAGGTGAACGGATGGACTCTACAAGCCTAGTTCCCACCGTGAAGCATGGAGGAGGTGGTGTGATGGTGTGGGGGTGCTTTGCTGGTGACACTGTTGGGGATTTATTCAAAATTGAAGGCATACTGAACCAGAATGGCTACTACAGCATCTTGCAGCAGCATGCTATTCCTGCAAGATGAAGGCATTGAAGATATGGACTGGCTGCCAGTTCCCCAGACCTGAATCCGATTGAGCACATCTGGGACATCATGTCTCGCTCCATCCACAGACTGTCCAGGAGTTGGCGGATGCTTTAGTCCAGGTCTGGGAGGAGATCCCTCAGGAGACCATCCACCGCCTCATCAGGAGCATGCCCAGGCATTGTAGGGAGGTCATACAGGCACAGGGAGGTCAGACAGGCATGTGGAGGTCACACACACTACTGAGCATCATTTTGACTTGTTTTAGGACATTACATTCCACTTTAATTTTGTGGGTGACTCCAAATCCAGGCCTCAATTGGTTAATAAATTTGATTTCCTTTGATGATTTTAGTGTGATTTTGTTGTCAGCACATTGAACTTTGTACAGAACAAAGTATTCAATGAGAATATTTCATTCATTCAGATCTAGGATGTGTTATTTGAGTGTTCCCTTTATATTTGTGTGCAGTGTATATACCTATAAAGAGAAAAATCAGACAAACGTAACATTTGAAAGTGTGTATATACAGCTCTGGCAAAAATTAAGAGACCACTGCAGTTTTATAAAAATCAGCTTTTTTTCATGTCTGACAGCCATTCCAATCCAGTGTCAGTTGAATTCCAACCAGAGTACACCTCATTCTACTTAATGTGCCTCTGATTAGGTGATCATCACCTGAACCAAATCTTATTTAACGAAAGAAATTATAAAAAACACTGCTATGGTGTTCACAATCCTCTTGCAATAGGACAAGCTGGATGGCAAAAACAGTGCAAGTAATATCCCAAAAGTAACAGGAATGAAAAAATAACTTTTAAACATGCCAAAGAAGTTGTAAAGAAAAGTCTTGACTGAGGAAAAGGGCTCAATTCTGGCTTTACTTGCAAAGGGATTCAGTGAGCATCATATTGCCTCCATTCTTAAAATTTCTAAGATGGCAGCCCATTACAACAAGGTCAAGCAGCAGACATTGGGGACAACAAAGCTACAGACCCGCAGAGGGCGAAAACAACTCTCAACTGACTGGGTTGGCCTTCATCTTATTCGAATGTCACTCAGCAACCGCAGGATGACATCAAGTGACCTACAAAAGGAATGGCAAATAGCAGATTGGGTGAAGTGCATGGCAAGAACAGTTCATAACTGGCTCCTAGAGGCAGGGCTCAAGTCATGTAAAGCTAGAAAAAAGCCTTTCATCAATGAGAAGCAAAGGAGAGCCAGGCTAAAGTTTGCCAAAGACCATAAGGATTGGACTATAGAGGACTGGAGTCTAATTTTCAGCTTTGCCCAACACCTGGTCGTCTAATGGTTAGAGACCTGGAGAGGCATACAAGCCACAGTGTCTTGCACCCACTCTGAAATTTGGTGGAGGATCGGTGATGATATGGGGATACTTCAGCAAAGCTTGAATTGGGCAGGTTTTTCTTTGTGAAGGATGTGTGAATCAAACCGCATACAAGAGAGAAATAGAATTGTATAAAGTTAAAATGTTATGAATATGGTGATACCACATAAGTGTTGTTTTTAAAAGACTCTTTTTTATACATATGAATACTTTTAGTTATTTCTCTCCTATGATCGCATAGGTAATACACTGCAATTCTTGTGTAATGCAGTGCCTTATTGTCATGGCTTGGTTTGGGGATTCTATCAGCTGACTTGTTGCTGTGAGGCATTGATTTTTCTCCCCTGTCCCAATGCTGATGTTTCAATTGACTTTATTTCTCTTTTTTGGTATGCTTCTCTACAGGTGTTTTCCATTTTCCCAATTTGGTCTGCCCTTTCACATTCTGCATCGAGTTTTATATGTTCACTCTTCGCTGCAATTGCTGCTGGCTATATCACTAGGTGGTCTTGGGTTTAGGAGTTCCAGCCCTTCAGCTAAGGGCAGTGGCGTAGCGTGGTGGGACGGGGGGCGGTCCGCCCCAGGCGGCGCGTGTGTGGGGGCGGCGCGGCAGCAGCAGCAATTCCATACCTCCCAACAGTCCCGATTCTAATCTCTCCCACCCGCTGTCACGGTCGGGACACTATGAGTCCTGCAGTGAGAAGCCGCCATGCCCCCCATGCACCACTTCTTTGCCCTCCCAGCTCTCCAACTTCGCACAGCCAGCATTTACCATTGCTGTGCTGTCCTCTGTAAAGGTGCGAGCAGGACCTGTGATGAGGTCACAGGAGGGGAGGAGTTAGGTGTCACATGATCAGGCTCCTAGTTTGTGCAGGAAGCTGCTGTGCTGGTCGTTATAGTGCTGGATGATGGTAAGTTTATGTGTGGGATCAGAAGGGGTTTACAGTGTGGATGTAGCATAGCTGTGTGTGTATGAGGTGTATGAAGCGGAGCTGTGTGTGTACGAGGTGTACGGAGCGGAGCTGTGTGTGTATGGGGTGTACGGAGAAAAGCCGTGTGTGTACGAGGTGTACGGAGCAAAGCCATGTGTGTACGAGGTGTACGGAGCGGAGCCGTGTGTGTACGAGGTGTACGGAGCGGAGCCGTGTGTGTACGAGGTGTATGGAGCGGAGCCGTGTGTGCGAGGTGTACGGAGCAAAGCCGTGTGTGTACGAGGTGTGCGGAGCAAAGCCGTGTGTGTACGAGGTGTACGGAGCAGAGCTGTGTGTGTACGAGGTGTACGGAGCGGAGCCGTGTGTACGAGGTGTACGGAGCGGAGCCGCGTGTGTACGAGGTGTACGGAGCGGAGCCGCGTGTGTACGAGGTGTACGGAGTGGGGCCAAGTGTATATGAGGTGTACGGAGCGGAGCCGCGTGTGTACGAGGTGTACGGAGCAGGGCCGCGTGTGTACGAGGTGTACGGAGCAGAGCCGTGTGTGTACGGGGCCACACAGAGCGGAGCCGCGCATGTACAAGGGTACTGTTACTTGCGGGAGCTGTGTGCTTGGGGGCTGCAGGGGGAAGGAGGGGTGCCATTATGTGCATGGGTCTGTGTGGGGACGGAGCGAATGCTGTTATCTACGTAGGGCTGGGTCCCTGTCCCGCTGTCCTGGCCGGAAGGTTTACTTTCCCGCATTAGAATCGTACATGCGGAAACCCCGGGGACCTCTCGCACGTTCTGGCAGCCACATGTCACGTTCCACCGGAAGTGACGGGCTGTAAGTTTCCGGCGGTCAGCTTACAGCAGCATTTACTGTAACTCGATCTTGGGAGAGTCTTCAGAATGGCGACGCATCGAGCCGCAGGGTCTGTTGGAGTGAGAGCCGGGTATTGTATGGAGTGCTGCATACAATACCCGGCTCTCACTGAGCGAGACAGGCAGGATCTGGGGATCTCATCATGGGATCTGTTCAACAGATGATGAGATCCCTAGATCCTGCCTGTCTCGCTCAGTGAGAGCCTGGTATTGAATGGAGCGCTGCATAGCTGATGAGATCCCCACATCCTGGGGAAATGAGGTCAGCGATGGAACGTGACGTGTGGCTGCCAGAATGTGTGGGAGGTCTCCGGGGTTTCCGTATGTACGATTCTAATGCGGAAAGTAAACCTCCTGGCCAGGACAGTGGGACATGGTCCCGAAATCGGGACTGTCCCGCTGAAACCGGGATGGTTGGGAGGTATGTGTTTATAATTATTGTTTATGAAACAGTGTGATCAGCAGTGCTTAATGGGTGTGTGACCAGTGAAATGGGTGTGGCTATGGGGCGTGGCCTAAAATTTGCCACCCTGGGCGCCACAAACAGTTGCTACGCCACTGGCTAATGGGTTTACCTTACATGCTAAAAACACGTTGAATTCATGCAGAGATTCTGTTTATTTTCCTTCCCAGTTCCTCGTCCTTTGACTTCTTTAGGATTTTGGGAGGTTATACTTGTTCCATTAACTTTTGCATTACTTTAGCTTTCCCTCTCTACCCTATAAGAATGTATTTTAATTTTTCTCACCTAAGGTTTTCTATCTTCCTGCTGTCTTTCCTCCCCTCTTCTTGGCACTTGGTAGCCTCCCCTATGGTTCCTCAGGAGAAACTCCTTGATGGCCTTTTAGTGAGCCAAGTCTGAGGTGGTGATTTTGATTTGTGTGAATAGGGTCTTTCTAGTCTGAACAGGGACCAACAGGGTGTGGGTGCTGTATCTCCCTGTAGTAGGTCTTCCTTTTTTCATTACTCAAGAGCGAGTTCATGTTGCGTTCATAACATTGGCCTCATCCTATAAGTGCAAGATTGACAGGTAACCTATCAGACACTGCCTCTGGCAGGATCTAGTAGGCTGTATTGGTCTTTAGCAGCTAATCAGCATTTATGATTGGTCTAAGGATATACCAATGGACTGAGCTCACCTTTTGTCAAACTTCTGTGCTACAGTTTTTATTCACAGCAGTATAGATGGGGTTACTCTTATAAGATTGTGGAGAACAGCAATCTCAGCAGTGACAAAATGTTGTGTATATTTGAAGTAATTGAGAGGAACAGTTATTAAAATGGTATCACTTTTCGAGTGTTTCCAAAATATAGGCCCATCAAGGTACATTGAAATCTGAATAGGTCCCTAAAGAACAGGTTTTGTAAATTTGTTGAAAAAAATTAGAAATTGCTGCTAAATTTTTAACCCCTCTAACATCCTAACAAAATAAAATGATGTTTGAAAAATGATGCAGATGTAAAGTAGACATGTGGGAAATATTATTTAATAATTATTTTGTACAGCAGGACTAACTGGTTTAAGGATATAAAGATTGAAAGTTTGAGAGTGTGCAAATTGCGATTTTTTTTATATTACCCTTACTTAGCATTTATAAAATATTTTTGATTAAGTCATGTGTGGTTTACATTTGTTTTTTAGTGCATTTCCGCTGCAGAAAGAGTGTGTGTATTTTTTACCTGCACATTTTCCTTATCTCAGTGAAATCTATGGAAAAAAATCCACAATTAAAATGCATATTTATTGCAAGGAAAATTGGCATGTTGGAGAAGTCATACACTCACAACAGGTCAGTTTTCGCAGCATAGAAAGAAGCACAGTCTGAGGGAGATTTCTATAACTCCCATTCTCTTTTCTGGAGCTGTAATCAGAGTTGTCCAGAAATTTCAGAACAGTCTGTGAATGTAAGGAATATTTTTTGTCCTGTCTGTAAAAAAATTGATGGTGTCCATGATTTTTTTGTAGCTGAAAAAACATATGAACATAATTTTGCTTGTAATTATCATCATCAGCTTACAGTGGATGCAGCTAATGTCTTCTGATCAGAATTCTGGGATGGAGACACATCACTCATAATCTTAATGATTTATTATGTTTTTTCAGTATGTCTGTAAAATTATTAGCTGTGTGATTTTTTGAAAAACTGTCCACTAAAAATAGAAAGTCAAGCTGCCACCCCTGATTATAACATCCTGCATTTTATTGAGCAGCGAAAATAAACAGAATTAAATGCTCATTGTGGAAACTTAACCTCAGTGCCACCGAAATCCTATATATTAATGATTTCAGGTATGGGGCCATTCGGTGATTCGTGTCGATGAACTATCTCGTTTTCTTGTGATTCATACTATAGCAATATCCTTTGGATTAACAACTGCTATAGTTGTTTTCTTTATTAAGCACACTCAACAATTGGACTATTCTTAATTAAGACACATTCAGTAAATCCAGGACAGTTGATTACAGTATGATAGCCGGAAAAGCCTTTTAAGCCGGCATCACACTAAGGAGGAATACGGACGAATGAGAGGCGTGAAAACCACGCATTACACTCGGACCAATATTTCTCTATGGGGCAGCTCTGATCATGCGTATTTTTCTCGGCCTTATCTTACGGTGCCAGACACCCGCACCATGCTGCGATTGTACGCGTATTACACCCGTTGTATGCCAATGAAAGTCTATGGGTACGAGAAAACAACGGATTACTTACAGACCAGACATGTGACTTGCGAGAAATACGCAAGACTTCTGCAGCTCACAGGAAATGGTGCAACACATGCAGGAGGAAGCTGCCACATGCAAATTAGCTCAAAATGAGTACCAGACATCCCGGAAGAATGCCTCCACGGAGTCGGCCATGATGTCTATGCTCATCAATGTGGAGATGTTGATAGTCTTGGTGCAGGAGAGACCCGAAATTTGGGACCAAAGAGATGCACATTACGCGGACCACGCAAGGAAAGAGGCGGCATGGAGGCGCATCTGTGGGCAGATGTTTCCCCACTTTGGCAACATCCCACGCAAGGAGCAGCAGCGAATCAGTAAGTTCCTTTTTTTTTACAACCTTCATAACGCTCATAGCGTAGTTCTAGCGCAGAATTTGCCCCAAAAATACATTTGTTGAAATTTTTTTCCGCAAAAATGTTAGTATAGCCACATCCTACTAGGCCCCTATGACTATTTTACGTGTATGTAGAAGAATTTGTGTTTGTGCAGCTAGCTAATTGATTACATTATATGTATCATTGCAGTGGATTGTTATGAGAAGATGGAGAAGCATCCGTGACCAATATAGGTGGGAACGCCAGCAGAGGACTAAGAGCGGGTCAGCAGCACCCAGAAAGCGAAAGTACGTGTACTTTGACAGCCTTGGTTTTCTTGCATCGATTCTGGATCTGAGACCGTAAGTACATACATCACACCACATAACACATATGCAGTTTAGGCTCACCCCTCCTACATGTTCTAATCCCCTTTCATTTCCCAACAGAACCCAATCCAACCTCACTGAGAGGGAGACAGGCTCAGACTCAGAGGCCATTATTGACCCAGTTGGGGAGGTGAAGAGGTGGCTCGCCCATCATCTGACCCTCCCTGCAGCATCCCCCAAGCTTCACAAGCACCAGGACCTGACCAAGCAGCTGGAGCGCAACCTGTACCTGACCCACTTTCTGCAGCAGCAGGCCCCAGTGTAGAGGAACCAGCCAATAGCAGCAGCCCCACTGTACCTCTGGTGGGCTCCCCCCAGCCTGCTGCAATATCCCGCCATGGGAGAAGATGGGGAGATATCACCATCTCAGACATACGTAGGCATGTGGACACTGGGGTACTCAATTACCTTTCAAGGGCAGCTGTGGATGAGGGTGAGGAGGCCTATGCCCGTAGCCTTGCCTGCTACCTTCATCCCCTACCCCGAGAGATGAGGCTCCGTGTGCGAGGATCAATTCAGATGCTAATTGACGCATGCACACCCCCCAATACCCCATATGAGGTGTTTGAATTCCTTGAGAGATGGTAGCTCTCACCCCGTAACCTTATGCGCCTTGCCCCCCACCAAAATGTGCATGCTCAATTAGGATCTGATCCTCCTGCACGGGTGCCTACACCTCAATACATTTCCCCACCCAATCAACCTTGGCAACAACAGTGTCAAATGGCTGGCTATAATCCGACTTCCCAATATGGCCACTTGTACAGATTCAGTGTTGGAAGCTGGTCCCAACCTGGATGTGCTCAACATGGTCATATTGGGGGATATGATTCTCGTGGATAACATCTTAAACAGGAATATAATCTTCCTTATCTGTATGGCAATGTGCCCACACACCAACCTGACCGTGGGCAGATGTTAGCTCAGGGCCCTGAAAATCCACCACAACAGGGTGATGGTCAAGGTTCTCATCCAAGCCAATCACACAGAGATGCTGGGCACCCGCCAACCCCACCACCCACATACCACCAGCTGTGATTATTTATGTCACTTAGATATTATTATTTCAAAACTACTTAGTAATTATTTAATATTTAGAGTCCTGTTGTGTTACTGAAATATGCACCAATCTAGATGCATCTAATCTACATACGGTAACAATATGCTATTGTATAGGCCTACTTAACGTTTGTTATTTGCATTATGTCTTATGCTTAAAACAAAAGTGAGTTATTTGTTTAGATGTATTTATAAACAATGATGTGTAAAGCATATTTGCACTCATCTGAATGGCTACAAAGAGTATATGGTACTTAGCTGGTGGGATATGGGCTAGGGGAGAATATTATTATTTCGTTATATCTTATAATTTCTATCAATGTTAGTTATTTTTTACCCATCCATTTTCAAACTTGTTGGCTAATGCATCATTGCAATAGTCTAGTCTTAGAACCCAACCATATGGGGTAGATATGGTGCTCACTAGTGATAGTGAAAGTTTTTTATTTGGCTTATTTAGTATTATTTATGGTAAAATGACTTTTTTATTTTATTTTGAGTTTACTTCATGTTGTCTATTGCATATTTGCAATAGTCTAATCTTGTGAACCAAACATAAGGGTAACATATGGTCTTCACTATACATAGTGAACGTTGCTTATTTGCTGTACATACTATTATTTTCTGCAATTGTTGTTATTTTACTACATTTAATTTCAGTGACAGTTGTCAAATGCATCTTTGCACTTGTGTAATGTGATCAATCCGACATATGGGTCTCATATGATCAGCACTACCCATAATGACTTTTGTTTTTTGTCTTTACATACTATTATGTATATAATAATTTGTAATGTTGTCATGCCTTATTTAGGTACTTGTGTAAGAACGCACACTTACACTATTGTGCTGTACATACATATACCATATGAAGCAAATATGGTAGTTTGCACATATAAATATCTATTTTTATAAAAAGTTTGGAGTCTTTTTTCATAAGTTCTGTGTACTCAAACACCAACACATCTGTTATCACCATTAACAACAGACAGAGACTATGACAATTTGGTAAGTGGCATTGCTCCTCAAATCCCCTGGCAATCCTCTTCCAGTCTTCCATCTTTGGCTCAGGCATGACCATTTGATGCAGTCTGTCCCAGAATTGTGAGCAGGTATGCCAGAGATGGTGGACCTCCCAATCCAAAACTCCAGATGGAGTGCGCCATAGGATATGCCAGCAGTTAAGAACCTACAAGTAACCAAATGTACTGAAAACAATCAATACACATGCAGAAAGCTTTAACAAAGGCACTATACTGAACCCTTACATGATTTCATGTCCAAACAATCATAAGTTGAATTTACCCCAAGTAAACATTTTTAATAATTTTCACATAGACATCATTGTTCCAGTACTTCAAGGTGATATATGGCCTATATTATGAGTTTATTTCTGCTACAGCCATAAGGGTAAAGGGAAAGTAGTGGGAAAACACATCATCAACAGACCGTATGTAGGTGAGGAATACATACCGTAGTGTAAGGAGATAGCTTGGCTAATCCTGGTATCCTGTTAGGTGATCCCAGGGTGCTCAATCTCCAAAAAAAACATCAAATGTGGGAGTGGGCATACGATAAAACATAAAAAATTTGTATGGATGAGTCAGCAGAGATGCATACAGGTGGTGAAAATTGGCTTTAGTGAGGCGTTGCCTCAAATGCGGATGCACCCACATTCGCCTCCTCCTCCACGGATCAACGATCCGTGGGTAAGGGTGGCCAAAGCGGCGGCACAAAACCCAGTTGTACAACACTCGATGACTTGGAGTGAACTCAAAACTGCCAGACATGTTGGCAAGCAAGCAGCAGCCTTCCAACACAAGCAGACCTCAAAAATGGCAAGATTGGGGGTTGCAACATTATGCAGAGCCAATACATAAACTTGCTGATGATGATTTGAATAAGTTTCAGGCCTAAAATCCGTTAAATGTCCATTTTGCAAGGCGGCGAGAAAAATACGCTATACGGATGACATACGTATTGCATACAGATGCTTACATGCACAAAATACGCAGCCGCACCCTGAAAACGGATGAAATATGGATTGTTGTGCCGGCAACATTTTGGTGTAATACGGCCGTACAATACGGTCCATATTTTTCTACGGTGAGTGTGATGCCAGCTGTACAATAGATCAGTGATTTTTTTGGTGAGAGTGTTGAACTAGTACTCGTATACTGGTATAGACAGTCTTGGTATTCACTGCAACCACTATTCCTTCACAATTTAGTCTACATATATACCAGCACAGTGCCAAATTTTAGGTATAAATTAGAGGTAGATAAAAAAGCAAAATAGAACATAGTAAACTGCATTTTATTTTTTATGTAGTCAATGCTTTTCAGGTGATTTTTAATCAAGAGAGAGGATGAGTAGTCTAATTGAAATACAATTGTAGTTCAAGTTTGTAGGTGCATTATTCATGGGCATTATAAAAAAAACCATACAGAGTCAACAATAAAGAAAATTGATGTCAGAGCGGAAAAAATATTGACGTTACAAGGAAAGTTATATATTATGTACAGCTTTGGAAGTATCTGACCACAGATATGTCACCACAGTTTAGGTACACGGAAGTTATACCGACGGTTATACAGACAGTATTGGCAGGGCCGGATTAACGTAGGGGCTGATGGAGCTGCAGCTCCAGGCCCCTTGTTAGAGATAGGCCCATCCGCGGCTGCTCTCTGCTCTCCTCCCTTCCCTGTGCTGCTGATGTCAGCCTGGTGGTGGAGGGGGAGATGAGGAGCCAGGAGAGACTGTGTGCTGGAGGGGAGAGAGGAAAGCTGCTGCTGAAAGTACTGTAGGAGAGGAGTCGGCAGCAGCACAGTGTTATCTCATTCACCCAATACAGAAGCAGGATGTAAATGAAGGCAGAACATGTGACCACAGAGCAGCCAGTCACAGCTCACCTTTCACTTGTCCTCATCCATGCACTGTCTTCTTCCATCTTTGCCTATTGGCATCCTGCCCTGTGTTCAGTGTGTTGTAGTGATACCTGTCTGGAGGAGAGAGTCAGAGACAGGCAGGCAGAGGTGTGTGTGCTGTTACAAGAATCCCAGCCATATTACAGTGAAAGCAGATGGAGAATCCTGAAGTCTCTGCACAGGTTTGTGTTGTAAAGTGTGTGGTTTCTGACAAATTCCATCAGTAGCATTGATGCGCTATATATACTATGGGCCATTCAATGCTGCGCTATATACTAGAATGGGCCTCTCAATGCTGCCCTATATATACTATGGGCCATGCAATGCTGCACTATATGGGCCTCTCAATGCTGCATTATATATACTATAAGCCATTCAATGCTGCGCTATATATACTATGGGCCATGCAATGCTGCGCTATATGGGTCTCTCAATGCTGCATTATATATACTATGGGCCATTCAATGCTGCGCTATATATACTATGGGCCATGCAATGCTGCGCTATATACTAGAATGGGCCTCTCAATGCTGCCCTATATATACTATGGGCCATTCAATGCTGCGCTATATACTAGAATGGGCCTCTCAATGCTGCCCTATATATACTATGGGCCATGCAATGCTGCGCTATATGGGCCTCTCAATGCTGCATTATATATACTATGGGCCATTTTATGCTGCACAACTATGGGCCATTCAATGCTGCGCTATATATACTATCGGCCATGCAATGCTGCGCTATATGGGCCTCTCAATGCTGCATTATATATATTATGGGCCATTCAATGCTGCGCTATATATACTATGGGCCATGCAATGCTGCGCTATATGGGCCTCTCAATGCTGCATTATATATACTATGGGCCATTCAATGCTGCGCTATATATACTATGGGCCATTCAATGCTGCGCTATATGGGCCTCTCAATGCTGCATTATATATACTATGGGCCATTCAATGCTGCGCTATATATACTATGGGCCATTCAATGCTGCGCTATATGGGCCTCTCAATGCTGCATTATATATATTATGGGCCATTCAATGCTGCGCAACTATGGGCCATTCAATGCTGCGCTATACATACTATGGGCCATGCAATGCTGCACTATATGGGCCTCTCAATGCTGCATTATATATACTATGGGCCATGCAATGCTGCACTATATGGGCCTCTCAATGCTGCATTATATATACTATGGGCCATTCAATGCTGCGCTATATGGGCCTCTCAATGCTGCATTATATATACTATGGGCCATTCTATGCTGCGCTATATACTAGAATGGGCCTCTCAATGTTGCCCTATATTACTATGGGACATTCAATGCTGCACCATATACTAGAATGGGCCAGGAGCGTTTAAATGCCCTCTCTCTGTTATGTATTGAAAATAGATTGCTGAATGAGCTTAATCTTGATTCTACAATTGAGGAATTTGCAAGCATAACATAACAGACTTTCTATATCCACTGTATTTATATTAGGCATGTATCATATATTTACTTTGTTTATATCTTTTACGTTACATTTTGGCCTTTGTGAATTGCCGTGTTTGGCCCCACCACTTGCCCCGCCCCTTGCCCGCCCCTTCAGCTCCAGGCCCATCATGTTCTTAATCCGACCCTGAGTATTGGGTATGTAGTGCGGTTGTGATAAGCAATATTAAATGCGGATTACAATTCTGTATGAGATGCCCTTCTACAAATGACATGATGTGGCATAATGCCATACAAGGTAAATCAAATGCTGCAATTTCATACCCATTTCTGCTTGAGATTTTTAAAGAAGCATTCTTGTAGTTAGAGAGTTGATCATCATTGTTATATATAATACTAAAAATAAACATTGTCCATAAATAAGAGAAAATCAGCTCAGTTTGTTCCGCTAGATTAGAGAGTGTACACAAGAAATATTGGGGAATATATATAACAAAATTATGTCATTGATATGTACAGCAACAATTCAAAATGGCATAATTATTAATCCTTATGCACTTGTCCACCATTATGGCTCATACAGGACTTGCGCCACTATCATTACATATTAGGGGTACATAAATAAACGTTCTCCATTGTCAACAGAAACCATTTAGGAAAAAGCTTTAGGCTGATTTCTACATGTTTCTCTGAATAGACAGAAGATGGCTCTTGAGTAGGAATGAGCAAACCCGAGCTGGAAAGTTCGGAGTTCATACCAGACTTCTTAATTTATGTTCAGTTTACTGTTAAGAGCCTGGAAGCCAAATAAAGCTTGTTGAAAGGCTGCCAATAAACAAGCTCTAAGTCTGTGGGCACTTTCGGCTCCATCACAGCCATGTCAAGTAATGGCATGGCTGTGATTGGCCGGACAGTTAAAATAAATAAATAATAATAATGCTAATAATGATAAAAAAAATGAAGTGCGGTTCCCTTCCTTTTTAAAACCAGCCAAGGGAAAATAGACAGCTGGGGGCATGGACCTTTCCAACCTATTTATATTAGTCCGCAGCCTTCTGATTTGACTTTGCTGCGTATTAAAAATAGGGGGATCGCAAAAAAATGATGTGGGGTTCACCCTATTTTTAATAATTAGCTAAGGCAAAGCAGACAGCTGCAGGCTGATATTAATAGTCTGGTAAGGGGTCATGTATATTGGCCCCTCCCAGTCTAATAACACCAGCCCTCAACCACCACAGAAATGGTCCATCCATTAGATTCGCCAATTTTGGATCTTAGCCTCAGCTCTTCCCAGTGCATTGGCAAGCTGGGTAATAGTTTATGGGGTTGATGTCAGTTGTGTAATGTCCAATTACATCAAGCCCAGAGGTTAGTAATGGAGAGGTGTCTATCAAAGATGCCTATTACTAACCCTGTGTTAGGGTCTGCGGAACGCACCAAATAAATATAAATAATAGGTGCATTTGCAGCCCGGGGTCCACCGTGCAGGCAGAGCCTGCTGCTAGTAAGATGACAGGATATGGCGGTATAAGCGAGCTCTTCACAGAGTCGCAGACATAGATGCTGTGGCACTATATGGCAGTATGAACGAACTCTGTTACACCACAGAGTCACTGATATAGACGCTGTGGCACTATATGGCGGTATGAACGAACTCTGTTACACCACAGAGTCACTGACATAGATGCTGAGATAGAGACTGTGTCCTGTTAACACCGCAGGAGTACACAGATAACTGCTGAGTGGATAGCAGTCTGTGGTCATGCAGTCAGTAACGCAAACAACCAACTCCTCACTGGAGTAGCCAGTATTCTAGAGGCTATTTCAGCCAAGCCTTGAACACGTGCATATAAAACTCCTCACCGGAGGTGCCGGTATTCTAGGGGCTTATTT
This sequence comes from Oophaga sylvatica, assembly GCA_033576555.1. Lineage (NCBI taxonomy): Eukaryota > Metazoa > Chordata > Amphibia > Anura > Dendrobatidae > Oophaga > Oophaga sylvatica. The sequence continues at coordinate 141,092,221 of JARQOD010000006.1, forward strand.
CAGCCGAGCCCTAACCGCATGCGTACATGACCACACTGGCGCAAAGCACATAACAGAATTGATGCTAGTGCATGGCCGTGTGGCCATGCAACCCTTCTATAGCAGCAACTACAAGACCTTCCAGAAAAGGACCAATGAGAAACTGTTCCAGAACACAAGCAGTTTCAGGACATTCCTGGCAGACCAATAGGAGTTGCTGCAGTACCTGAGCATGTGACCCTTGGTCTCCAATGGAAGACCTTGCCCTGGGCATGCTCAGAAGGGAAAAGCAGGACTTAATCCCGCAGCCATCTGCTCGCCGCTGACCAGTACTGGCTACAATGACAGAACCTGGAAAGGCAGCAGTAACCCTTTGTACCATATCAGGCTGTGCAAGACCCTGGGACCGACGTCTCTGCTGAGGAGGCTCCACTGCGGTCGGAGACGGATGGGGACCGCTGTGGGAATGGCTCGAGATTCCCCTTGTGCAGAAGCGGGAACTCGACCTCTAACACCCTGTAGTCAAAGTAATAAAGATACACACACAGAAAAGTCCTTTAGTTGTACAAATCGCTCCACAGCAATTACCCTTTTTTACCCATTGATTAACATAAAAATAAATAATCAAGTAACACTTACCTGTCTGCCTTTTAATCCATAATGATGAGGTCCCACGATGAACCCCCAATTCTGCTACATTCAGATGGTGTGGTGAGCGTAGACATCAGTAATCTGACTAATAGTAACATAGTAACATAGTAACATAGTTATTAAGGTTGAAGGAAGACTTTAAGTCCATCTAGTTCAACCCATATCCTATCCTAACCTGCCCTAACATGTTGATCCAGAGGAAGGCAAAAAAACCCCAAGTGGCAAACAGTAAGCTTCACATTGGGGAAAAAAATTCCTTCCCGACTCCACATACGGCAATCAGACTAGCTCCCTGGATCAACGCTGTATCTAGGAAACTAGTGAATATAGCCTGTAATATTATACTTTTCAAGAAAGGCATCCAGTCCCCTCTTAAATTTTAGTAAGGAATCACTCATTACAACATTAGACGGCAGAGAGTTCCATAGTCTCACTGCTCTTACAGTAAAGAATCTGCATCTGTGATTATGGCTAAACCTTCTTTCCTCCAGACGTAGAGGATGCCCCCTCGTCCCCGTCACAGGTCTAAGAGTAAAAAGATCATTAGAAAGGTCTTTGTACTGTCCCCTCATATATTTGTACATTGTAATAAGATCACCCCTAAGCCTTCGTTTTTCCAAACTAAATAACCCCAAGTGTAATAACCTGTCTTGGTATTGCAGACCCCCCAGTTCTCTAATAACCTTGGTCGCTCTTCTCTGCACCCGCTCCAGTTCAGCTATGTCTTTCTTATACACCGGAGACCAGAACTGCACACAGTATTCTAAGTGTGGTCGCACCAGTGACTTGTATAGAGGTAAAATTATGTTCTCCTCATGAGCATCTATGCCTCGTCTAATGCATCCCATTATTTTATTTGCCTTGGCAGCAGCTGCCTGACATTGGCCACTAAATGTGAGTTTGTCGTCCACCCATACACCCAGGTCTTTTTCAGTGACAGTTTTGCCCAGTGTTTTACAATTAAGCACATAATTATACATCTTATTTGTTCTACCCAAGTGCATGACCTTACATTTATCCCCATTAAAGCTCATTTGCCATTTATCAGCCCAAGCTTCTAGTTTACATAAATCCTCCTGTAATATAAAATTATCCTCCTCTGTATTTATTACCCTGCAGAGTTTAGTGTCATCTGCAAATATTGAAATACTACTCTGTATGCCCCCTACAAGGTCATTAATAAATATGTTAAAGAGAAGCGGCCCCAATACTGACCCCTGTGGTACCCCACTGCTAACCGTGACCCAGTCCGAGTGTGCTCCATTAATAACCACCCTTTGTTTTCTATCCATGAGCCAGTTCTTAACCCACTTACACATATTTTCCCCTATCCCCATTGTTCTCATTTTATGTATCAACCTTTTGTGTGGCACTGTATCAAAAGCTTTTGAGAAGTCCATGAACACCACGTCCACTGCATTCCCTTGGTCCAGTCCTGAACTTACCCCTTCATAAAAGCTTATCAGTTTAGTCTGACAAGAACGGTCCCTCGTAAACCCATGCTGATACTGTGTCATGAGGTTATTCAGCTTCAGATACTCCAATATAGTATCCCTTAAAAAACCCTCCAGGATTTTACCCACAGTAGATGTTAAGCTCACTGGCCTATAATTTCCAGGTTCAGTTTTTGCCCCCTTTTTGAATATTGGCACCACATTTACTATACGCCAGTCCTGTGGTACAGACCCCATTATTATGGAATCTTTAAAGATTAAAAATAATGGTCTATCTATAACTGTACTTAATTCCTGCAGTACTCGGGGGTGTATCCCATCCGGGCCCGGGGATTTGTCAACTTTAGTGATTTTTAGACGCCGCCGTACTTCCTGCTGGGTTAAGCATGTGACATTTAATGGAGAAATTTTTTTTATCTCTGATCATGTTATCTGTCATGGGATTTTCTTGTGTAAATACAGTTGAAAAAAAGTCATTTAGCATATTGGCTTTTTCCTCATCCTCATCCACCATTTCACCCAGACTATTTTTAAGGGGACCAACACTATCATTTTTTAGTTTCTTGCTATTTATGTAGTTAAAGAATATTTTGGGATTATTTTTACTTTCTCTGGCAATGAGTCTCTCTGCCTCAATCTTTGCTGTCTTGATTTGCTTTTTACAGAATTTATTCAGTCTTCTGTATTTATTTAATACCTCATCACTACCTACTTGATTTAATTCCCTAAACGCTTTCTTTTTGTCCCTTATTGCGCCCCTTACAGCTCTATTTAGCCATAGTGGTTTCCTCCTAATTCTAGCATGTTTATTCCCATAGGGTATATACTGTGCACAGGTCCTATTCAGGATACTAATAAACGTCTCCCATTTTCTTTGTGTATTTTTATGTCTCAGGATATCGTCCCAGTTTATTGCACCAAGATCATCTCTCATCCGTTGGAAATTTGCCTTCCTGAAGTTTAGTGTCCTTGTAACCCCTCGACTACACATCTTATTAAAGGATACATGAAAGCTTATTATTTTGTGATCACTATTACCCAAGTGATCCCCAACCCTTATATTTGATATGCGGTCTGGCCTGTTGGATAATATTAGGTCTAGCAGTGCCCCCCCTCTTGTTGGGTCCTGAACTAGTTGTGAAAGGTAATTGTCTCTCATAGTTGCCAAAAACTTATTACCTTTGCTGGAACTGCAGGTTTCTGTTCCCCAATGTATTTCAGGGTACTTGAAGTCCCCCATAATAATGACTTCTCCTTGAGTTGCTGCTTCATCTATTTGCTTTACGAGGATATTCTCTGTTGCTTCCATTATTTTAGGAGACTTATAACAAACCCCTATCAATAATTTATTTTTTTCCCCCCTCCCCTAATCTCCACCCACAGAGACTCTACATCTTCATTAGATTCACAGATATCACGCAGGATGGGTTTTAAGGATGATTTTACATATAAACACACACCCCCACCTCGCTTATTTTTACGGTCATTTCTAAACAGACTATAGCCCTGTAAATTAACCGCCCAGTCGTGGCTCTCATCCAGCCAAGTCTCAGATATCCCCACCATGTCATAATTATGTTCCAACAAAATTAATTCTAATTCCGCCATTTTGTTGGTGAGGCTTCTAGCATTAGTATACATGCACTTTATGTATCTCTCTGAACCTCTATTCTTTCTTAAATTATTAACTGTTCTAACCCCACCCCCATGCCACCCCCACCCCCAATTTCATTATTTGTGCCCAGGTCTCTATCTGTACTGCCTTCCCCTCCTATAAAATGAATACCCTCCCCCCAGTCCCTAGTTTAAAGACTCCTCCAACCTTCTAGCCATTTTCTCCCCCAGCACAGCTGCACCCTCCCCATTGAGGTGCAGCCCATCCCTAGCATAGAACCTGTAGCCAACTGAGAAGTCGGCCCAGTTCTCCAGGAACCCAAACCCCTCCTTCCTACACCAATTCTTGAGCCACTTATTAACCTCCCTAATCTCCCGTTGCCTCTCTGGTGTGGCATGTGGTACCGGCAGTATTTCAGAAAATACCATGTTGGAGGTCCTTGCTTTAAGCTTGCAGCCTAATTCCCTGAAATCATCTTTAAGGACCTTCCACCTGCCTCTAACTTTGTCATTTGTGCCAATGTGCACCATGACCGCTGGGTCCTCACCAGCCCCTCCCAGTAATCTGTCAACCCGATCAGCGATGTGTCGGACTCGAGCGCCAGGTAGGCAGCACACTGTTCGACGATCCCTGTCTTTGTGACAGATTGCCCTATCTGTTCCCCTAATAATTGAGTCCCCCACTACCAGCACCTGTCTGGCCTGCCCTGCTCTCCTAATTCCCCCTTACTGGAGCAGACACTCCCCGGCTTTCAGAGGACATGCCTGGCTGCAGCAGTGCTACCCCTGTACTGACAACCCCCTCATCTGCCAACTTTGCAAACTTATTGGGGTGTGCCAGATCAGGACTAGCCTCCCTGGCGCTCTTCCCTCTACCCCGCTTTCTAACTGTCACCCAGCTTCCTACTTCAGTGTCCTGCAGCTCCACCCTAGCATCCCCCCCCTCATCTATCCCATTGAGCGTCTGCTCAGTGAGCAGAAGACTCCTTTCCATATTGTCTATGGATCTCAGTGTTGCCAGCTGCACATTTAGATCCAAGATTTGGGCTTCCAAATGCACAACGTGCTCACATCTCACACAGCAGTATGCACCCTCGACCGGCTGTTCAAGGACTGCATACATGTGGCAAGATGTACACTGGATGGCATTAATCACCACGGCAGCCAGAACACACTGAGCTTAGCATGAGAAAGCGACTGCAGTGAAGAACGCTGGTGTAATTCAGGTTACCACAGGTCACAGGCAGCAGTTCTCATGGTAAGCTCTGTGTTAGCCGGACTGTAAACTGTGGTGACCTTACTGTAAGGTCACCTGAGTTCATAGCAGCTGGTTCTCATGCTGCGCTGTGCCAGTGCTGAACTGATGAATGACCACAAGTCTGACACTCAAACTACCGTGAGACCCGTGTTTACTCTCAGTCATTTCTCACACGCGTAACATCATCGTCTGTGAAAAACCACTCACCACGAAACCTTTATGCATATTGGCCCCTTCCCAGAATAATAACACCTGCCCCCAGCTGTCTGCTTTCCCTCAGTCGGTTAATAAAATTAGGGTGGACACCCCATCATGTTTTTTAAGTCTCCCTTTTTAAAAATCAGTAAAGGCTATGCAGACAGCTGTAAGCTGTTATTAATGTGCAGAGAACCTTTATGGATATTAGCCACTTCCCAGAATAATTACACCAGTTTACATCTGTCTGCTTTTGTTACTAATGTGATTTAACTCTCGTTGGGTTTCAATGAATATATGGATATTTACACATGACTTTGATAGGAATAGTCTACATTGACTTACATTGATTTTGGACTGTGTGTTGTCTAACCTCACAACATTTTATTGATTCTATACAGCCTGTTCGGTAAACCGGTTAACTCAATGTTTTACTGACTAATTTAAGGGATTTAAGTAATTTTTCTACCCACATTTGTTTTTAGGTCAATTGTTCTGCTCATACCCTCATTTTGCTTCCTTTTGCATTCCACAAACCCTTACTATGACCATTTTACATCAACAAAGTTCGAGTCCTCATTAATTTCTATTGGGTTTGAGTTCAGGGTTAAGTTCGGACCAAACTTTTAACTCAAGTTCGGCAGAACCTGCCAAACCCGAACTGCCATGGGTTGGCTCATCACTACTCTTGAGATTTGCTATAGTCCTTTCTTATTTTCATACACAGTTCACAGGTCTTGCAAATTGTTTGCAGAAAACATATTCCAAAATATGATTTTGAGTCTTATTAACCCAACAATTGGTCTTGTTGTAAAGGAAACAATGTGTGTAATAGAAGTAGCTTAGGCTATTGCTTAAAATCTCAGCAAATATTCGCTATGATATACTTCATATCTGTAATCTCTACAAATGCAAAAAATAATATGATTTATTTTTATAATGTGAATCATTTATGGTAAATAGTGAGAGGGGATATTTGTCATCCTTATAACCGAAGCAGAAATGTGTCACATAAACCATGATCCCCTGCATTTGAGAATAATAGCCGTGTTCTCAGCTGGTAACAAGAGCTCTTACAGATATGTTGTCTGAACTCCGGACCTTTGTTTTCCAGGCAATATTTTTGAGTAATATCTAGTTTCACAGTTAAAGGGAACCTGTTATCATGACCCCAATTGCTAATACCCTGCAGATTTTGGGTTAATCTGTAGGTTAATAGCATTCTAAAACTGCCCAGCCGCCACCCTGAAAACCAAGAAGAAATGAACGTTATTTCTCCCAGCAGCCTCCAGCATTCAGTTATAAAGGTGAGGGCAAAACTGATTCAGTCACAGTTTAATGCACACCTTCCCTCTTTCAGTTTGATTCCCATTGTCCTACATCTCTCCTACACAGAGTCTAGTAGACTGCACAACATGTTCCTATGTCTCTTTCATAAATCTCTCACATGGACTTTTTTGTAGACAAAATATTCAAAATGTCCCTCAAACAAAATGCTCCCCATGTTTCCCATTTCTTTCACACAGATTGGGCCACCATACCCCACAGAGAGCTCTTGCTTTGCAAACACTGCTCTTTATGCCCCCCTCAGACACAGACTGCTCCCATTTCACAAACTGTTCTCCTTTCCTCCAACACACAGAGACACTACTTCACATGACCCTTCTTCATTCTGTCAAACAGATTTTCAGTGACTATGGTTTATGATGAAAACTTTTAGAATCCTTTTTCATCACTGCACTGATCATAAATATGAGGGCCAGGAGTTAGGCTAATTTCACATTTGCGTCGTTTTGCGCAGCGCATCGTGTGCAACTGAAAACGGGTACAAAAATGCATACAAGCACTTGCAAGCGCATGGTTCTTTTAAAGCATCAATGTACACATAACGACAAAAAAAGTAGCGTTTGCATGAGTTTATTTAGCGTTTTGCATGCCTTTGCGTTTTTTAGGTGCATGAGTGTCACATTTCACAGGAGGAAAATCCTTGAAACAGACTCATGGGACACCAGTGGGCGAGTGTCATGGGACTTCTTTAAATAGACCCTGTTCAGCTGAATACTTCAGATTTTGCTGCTGTTTCCTGTGTCACCATGAATCTGCGTTGGGAGAGTTTTCGCTTCAACTTGGATCTGGACATCGCGCTGTTTCTGGCTTTTGCTTTTGCTTGCGAGCAACAAAGGGAGAGAGAGCTCCAGGCAAACCCGGCAAAATTTTCGGACTATACACGGATGTCCCAAGAAAGCTTCATGTCTTTGGTCGTGTTGAAGGAGCCATCCGGAGACAGGACACACAGCTCCGTCGTGCCATTCCTCCTGAGGAATGGCTCCTCGTCACATTACGGTACGTAATATTAAACAAATGCATGTATTGTTTTTGTTCTGCCATTTACTAAAAGCCTGCAGAATTATAGTTCTGCCATGTACAGTTTTATTTTTCATGTCAGTGTTTTGCCAAAGCCTAGAGAATCACAATTTTTCTTCATCTGTTTTGCAGATTCCTGGCTTTTGGCGAGACCCTCTCTTCACTCCACTTCCAGTACCGGCTTGGAATCTCCACCTTGTCGGGAATAGTTGCGGACACCTGCCGGGCTTTGTGGGACGTTCTGTGTCCTGAATTTATGCCCCTGCCCACCGCGGAAAAGTGGATGGATATTGCTGAAAAATTGTGGACAGTCTGCAATTTACCCAACTGTTTGGGAGCTGTGGATGGGAAACACATCAGGATAACAAAACCCCAATAAGTGGCTCTGAGTACTATAATTATAAAAAGTACTTTTCTACAGTACTCATGGCCATTGCCGATGCAGACTGCAGGTTTATTGCAGTGGACATTGAGGCATTTGGCCGGGGCAATGACTCTCAGACCTTTAAGAACTCGGACATGTGCCGTAGGTTGTATGGCAACCATTTTAATTTCCCCCTGCCATGGCCTCCTCCCCACACCGAAGGTCCGCTACTGCCATTTGTAATAGTTGGTGATGAGGCCTTTCAAATGTGTACAAACCTGCTAAAACCCTACTCTAGCCGGGACTTGGACCACACAAAAAAAATCTTTAATTACAGACTGACCAGGGCCAGAAGAACTGTAGAGAGTGCCTTTGGGATTCTTGTGTCCAGATGGCGCGCTCTAGGCACAGCCATTAATCTGAAACTTGAAACTGTGGATGAGGTGGTGAAAGCCTGTGTTGTTCTTCACAATTTTGTGATGGCTAAAGAGCACCCTACAATTGAACTAGATGAACCACCTGTCAACCATTGCCTGAATTCACTCAGCACCCTCTCAGGTCATCAGTTGAAGTTGGCCTAATGAGGGACCAATTTGCATCCTACTTTATATCTGATGTGGGACGTGTGGAATGGCAAGCGCAAATGGTGTAATAAAAATTTTTCCTTGTGTTTATGTTAATAAAAAACCTGTTTTGATACCTGTACCGAGTGCACTCTGTTTTTATACACTCAAATACAATAATCACCTGCCCAGGTGTCCCAGTGAAGTCAGGATGCTGTGTTTTGTGCATCCTGACTTTAATAGGACTCCTACCAGGTGAGTCTACAGAGAAAAGTTGTATGACCTTCATCATCTCTCCAGTCTGTGGTCAAACAGATTGCAGCGACGGTGGAGATACTGCAGCGATGGTGGAGATACAACAAATATTTTACATCTGGCCTGATGTTGCAAATAGTGCTTTTGGGATGCAATAGCATCCTTCACTCTTTATGACACCTGACCATAACAGTATAGATATTCTTTGTAGTATCTCCACTGTGGCTTCAGTATGCACGCACACTGGAGAGATGATAAAGTATATACAACTTCTACAATCCACTGGCCTGGTGTCATGCTGAAGTGAGGATGCCAAAAAAAGCATCCTGACTTCAGAATTTAATGACACCTGGGCAGGTGAATACACATATGAGTTAACCACCAGCATCTCTCCAGTCTGCGTGCAATAGATAATGCAGACTGAAGCGACGCTGCAGATGACAACTCATAGGTATAGTCACCTGGCCAGGTGTGATAAATAGTTATGATACCAGGCCAGGGGAAGGTAGATATGACTTGTATGTTCTCCATCATCTACTATTATTATTATTATACATTTTTATAGCGCCATTTATTCCATGGCGCTTTACATGTGAAAAGGGGAAATATAGACAAGTACAATAAACATGAGCAATACAAGGCACACACAAGTACAGAAGGAGAGAGGACCCTGCCCGCAAGGGCTCACAGTCTACAGGAATGGGTGAGGATACACTGGGAGAGGGTAGAGCTGGTTGTGCGGTGGTTCAGTAGACTGACAATCACTGCAGGTTGTAGGCTTGTCGGAAGAGGTGGGTCTTCAGGTTCTTTTTGAAGGTTTCCATGGTAGGCGCGAATCTGATGTGTTGGGGTAGAGAGCTCCAGAGTATGGGAGAGGCATGGGAGAAGTTTTGTATGCGGTTGTGGGAAGAGATAAGAGGGGAGTAGAGGAGGAGATTTTGAGAGGATCGAAGGTTGCGTGTGGGTATGTACCAGGAGACCATGTCTCAGATGTATGGAGGAGACAGGTTGTGGATGGCTTTGTATGTCATAGTTAGGGTTTTGAACCGGAGCCTCTGGACGATAGGAAGCCAATGAAGGGCTTGGCAGAGAGGAGAGGCTGGGGAATAACGAGAAGACAGGTGTATTAGTCAGGCAGCAGAGTGCAGGATGGATTGAAGTGGTGCCAGAGTGCTAGAGGGGAGGCCAGAGAGTAGGAGGTTGCAGTAGTCGAGGCGGGAGATGATGAGGGCGTGCACTAGTGTTTTTGTAGTTTCATGGTCAAGGAATGCACGGATCCGGGAAATATTTTTGAGTTTGAAACGGCAGGAGGAGGCAAGGGTTTGGACATGTGGCTTGAAAGAGAGGGCAGAGTCGAAGATCACTCCGAGGCACCGAGCATACGGGACTGGGGAAAGTGAGCAGCCATTGACGTTGATGGACAGGTCTGGTGGGGGGGTAGATTGAGATGGGAAAAGATGATGAATTCTGTTTGTCCATGTACAGTTTTAGAAAGCAAGCAGAGAAGAAAGCAGAAATAGCAGACAGACATTTTGGGATTTTGGTCAGTAAGGAGGTGAGGTCAGGTCCAGATAGGTAGATCTGCATGTCATCGGCATAGAGATGATACTGCAAACCATGGGATTCTGTGAGCTGTCCCTGACCGAGGGTGTAGAAGAAGAAGAGTAGGGGTCCTAGAACTGAGCCTTGAGGAACATCGACAGACAGGGGGCGAGGTGAGGAGGTAGTGTGTGAGAGGGAGACACTGAATGTTCTGTTTGTTAGATATAATGAGATCCAGGATAGGGCCAAGCCTGTGATGCCAAGTGATGAGAGAATCTGTAGCAGTAGGGAATGGTCCACAGTGTCGAAGGCAGAAGACAAGTCCAGGAGAAGGAGGACAGAGTAGTGTCGCTTGCTCTTGGCGGTTAGTAGGTCGTTGGTGACTTTAGTTATGGCAGTTTCAGTTGAGTGATGCAGTCGGAGCCTGATTGTAAGCGGTCAAAGAGGGAGCAGGAGGAGAGGTGGGAGAACAGTTCAAGATGGACATGCTGTTCCAGTAGTTTTGAGGCATAAGGGAGTAGAGATATCGGGCGATAGCTAGACACAGAGGATGGGTCAAGGGAGGTCTTTTTGAGAATGGGTGTGATCGAGGCATGTTTGAAGGATGAGGGGAAGACACCATTTCTAAGTGAGAGGTTGAAGAGGTGTGTTAGAGTAGGGGTGAAGACTGTGGCGAGGCTAGGGATGAGGTGGGATGGGAACGGGTCAAGCATGCAAGTGGTGAGGTGTGATCTTGATAAGAGGGTGGAAAGCTGATCTTCTGTCATGGTGGAGAAGTTGGTTTTGGAGGAAGAGGGCTGAGCAGCTAAGAGGGGCAATGGGGGCTGTGGGCCAAAGCTTTCTCTGATCATATCAATTTTCTGCTTAAAGAAAGAGGCAAAGTCTTCAGCAGAAATGAGAGGAGAAGGAGGAGGTGCTGGGGGACAGAGTAGAGAATTGAAAGTGTTGAATAGCTGTTTAGGGTTGTGAGACAGGGAGGATATGAGAGATGAGAAGTAAGTTTGTTTTGCGGCAGTGAGCGTGGACTTGAAGCTGGTGAGGGACTGCTTGTATGCGGTTAAGTGCTCGGCAGAGCGGGATTTTTTCCATCTCCGCTCAGCAACCCTGGAAGCCCGTCTCAGTTCTTTGGTGAGGCTGGTCTGCCAGGACTGCCTGTTGATTGTACAAGTTTTTCTATGTGTGAGGGGGCGGCTGAATCAAGTGCTGCTGTTATTGTAGTCTTGAATTTATTCACCACACACTGAATAGAGGATGTGGTTAATTACAAGGTATATCTACAATCCCCTGGCCTTGTGTCACAAAGAGTGAAAAGTTGATGGGCAAAACACACCATCCTCAATTCACTCTTTATGATACCTGGCAAGGTGATAATTTGCCTTGCACTTACCAAATCCGCTATTCAGTTAACTAATATTTGTATACTAAAGAGACTGGTGGTGAAAATACAAGTCATATATTTGTGTTTTTGACAACACATAGCTCCAAGACTGACACAAGAAGCATGTGTCGGTACTGGACCTTTGTGGTGGCAAAATCACAAAGTGTACGACGCAGTGTGTGTACGGCGCTGTGTGTGTAGGCGGCGAAAGACACAATTAAACCAAACAGTTGGGGAAAAAAAAGAACATTTATTTGACAAGTCTCACTCACAAAACAAAAAATTAATGGGTCCGACGTTTGGGGGAAGATGAGGGTAACTTGGGGGTGTGGAGGGACGAGGATTGACTTTGGGTGGGCGATGAAAGGGTTCGAGGGGAAGGGCGACGAAAGTGGTGGGGGAAGGCAGCGGGTCAGACACAGTGGGAGGTGAGGGTGAGGGAGGACAAATGTATTTAACTTTTTGTGGACCCTTCGTCCAATATTTGTACTTTTTTTGGAGCTCCTTTGGCTTGGGGACCTGGTGCTTGGGGACCTGGTGCTTGGGGACCTCCTGTGGCTTGGGGACCTCCTGGTGCTTGTGGAGCTCCTTTGGCTTGGGGACCTGATGCTTGGGGACCTCCTGTGGCTTGGTGACCTCCTGGTGCTTGTGAAGCTCCTTTGGCTTGGGGACCTGGTGCTTGGGGACCTCCTGTGGCTTGGGGACCTCCTGGTGCTTGTGGAGCTCCTAGTGCTTGGGACCAACGTGTGCTGGGGGACCTCCGTGGGCTGGTAGACCTCCTGCCAGGGTCCGTGGCCCTGAATAGCGAATGAGGGTCCCCCAGCTGCTGCTCGGTGGTAGTGGCGTCCCTGGAGGTGGTTGCGGTCCAAGCAGGGGTGGAGGTCCAAGCTGGGGTGGAGGAAGTCCAAACAGGAGCAGCGCTGTGCATGGTGGTGGCAGGGGAATGTCCAGCTACACTGTGACTTTGTGTGGTGTAGTGTGGTCCAGCATGGCTTGGAATGCTGGTGGCCGTGCAGTGGTATGCAGCAGAAGTCGGTAGTGAGGTGAAGCGAGTCAGTGGTGGCACGGGTGGGAAAGGCACCACTGGCTGCTACTGCTGCACGTACCGACTCTGCTGCATAGCCTGCGTGTAAGCATTGTAGCAGGCATGCATCACAGTCAGCTGGAGATCAGGACTAAGGTGTTCCGCCATGCCCCGTTCAATTTGTTGGAAAAAATGGTGCGCTGGTCTGTTGAGGTCGGCTTCAAGATGGTCAAGGCGACGCTCGACAGACTGAAAGCGTTGTTCCATTAGTGCAAAACCACTATCCACTCTGTCGCCCATCGCCTTGAGGCCATTTTGGAAAACTGCGCTCAAATGAATGAATTCGGGCATGAGATTCCTGTCAGAGGCCTTCTGCCGCAGGTGGGAAGTGCCCGCAAAACCAGTGGCAGAGACTTGTGACAGGGGAACACTTGATTGACCAGCTTCCTGTTCTCCAGCTGGCTGTGATGCCGACCCACAAGGTGCTTCTTGGCTGGTGGATGGCTGGGACGGGTCCGAGGCAGCTCTCTGAAGGACCGCTCCAGGACCAGGTTGCAGGGTGCTGCTCCAGGTGCTGTGAAAAAAAAACAAAAAAGAAAAAAAATTAGGATCATGCATTTTCAATAGTAAAAGCGCCAACTCCTGTGGAATAGAAAAACACAGAGTAAACACAATACAATACAACAACAAAATACTTACGCTCTTATGGCAAGGACCGGTCTTAAGAAAGTCAAAGCCCGATGTTAACGGTACTTTCTTGTGGTCTTTGCCGCAGCACCACTGGCAACCCGGTTCTCCCGCCTCAGGTCCCTGTTGAAGCGGTCCTTCATCGAGCGCCAACGGGTTCTGACCTTGTTCACTGTGGAAAATGAAAAATAAAATTTATACAATGCACTGTAGGCTGGGATCACACAACTGTGTGCGATGCTAGAAACTCAAAGGAGTTACTAGCATCCCACACAGTTGTGTGATCCCAGCCAAGGTGACTGCAGCATCACACACCATTGAAATACTTATGAAATTCCTTGCGGACCCGGGTAGAGGCATTGTCCCAGCCATCCATCAGCGCTGAGGCCACCTCATTCCAGAGCCGCCGGATCACCACGTTGTCACAGTGCATTGGATCACGGCTGTCCCACAATGGGACTCGCTCCTGGACCAACCCTATCAGGGCGTCATTGTCCAGGGCGAGTTCCTCATCCTGTTGTGAAGCCTAGAAAAAGAAACCAAAACATTAATCTTGGAAAGATTTGGAAATGAAAAAGATAGAAAACAAGACAGAATAGAAGAAAGATTGAGAATAGAAGCAAGATTGTTAAAAATGCTTAATTTTGTATATTTTTCAAGGACTTGTTACCAGATGCGATACTTTAAAGAAAACGTCACGTTTCTTATATAAAAAAATGTAGTGGTTTATTGGACTGTCCATCAAAAAAACATCATTACAGGAAAACATAAAATGAGTGAAATAGTTACGAAAAGATTGTCCATTTGTCCATAACAAAGCTTGTACACATCTTTCCTTGGTGTCCTGAATGGTAAAATGACATTCTGGCCTTGTCAGCAGCGTCTTAGAGAAACAACACGTGGTTGCAGCTGTTCATTCATCATAGTCCTTGTCCCATCATCATAGTGTCAGAGTAAAGTGTCTGTGGAGAGAGTGAGCGAGCAAGAGCCCCCCCTTCGTGTAGCCATTATATAAAAGTCCCTTAGATCACGTGGTCTCTGTATATGGAGATGACACTTTACCATACAGAAATAGCATCTGTAATGTCAGCGATCGTTAACGTGCTTGGTACAGAATTGAGTGTATAAATCCATAACCAATAATTAATATTTAACAATTCCCCCTTTTGAGGGTGACAGACATTAATTGGAACCCTCAAAGTAGAGAAGTTCATCTTTAGGATAATCAGATCTTCTTTCTTCTTCTTTGGCAAAATAATTTAATTTCCATAATAATAATAATAATCATAATAATATCAGATTATTGTTATATGCACTCAATAACATAATGATGTGAATTCATGTTATGGTAAGCCGTGACCAATATTCATATAAAATATATGTTTTATACTTTCCTAAACCTAAATCGAAGCATCTCCGGTCCAGTCATCATCATCATCTGATGTCATCTGGTCTTCATGTTGACGTCTTGTTCTTGGTTCTTTTAAAACACAGTCTTTATACGATAATTCCTTTGAAATAACATGTAGATATTGTAGAGACTGTGTGTCATGTGTCCATCAAAGTCCATAAATTCAAATGTTGATAAGAAAACAAAGTCCTTTGATGAAATGAAGCTTTAATATCTGAGCAGTGTCACCTTTAAGACCTGGACTTACATTGGCTCGCCTTGGATATTTCTGGAATCCTCCATGCCATCCGCACTGGTCTTGGAACAGGTGTGACGTCTTTAGTCAGCAAAGCAAGGGTTAAAATAACTCTTCCTTGCTAAAGATAGCACCATAACCAGTCCTTAGTCCTAATGCACAGGACTCCTGTCAGGGTTGTAGCTTCCTGACAATTACCTTATTGTTCACCAGCTTTCATTGAAGCTTCATAGGTGATAAGAAACCACTGGAACGTGATAAAAGCGTGATAACACAGTTCATATCAGCATCATAGGATCATCGTCCTCTGCAGTCGTGGTTGTCAGTTTAGATACTGCGATCGTGGCTGTCAGTGGTGGATACTGCAATCGTGGCTGTCAGTGGTGAATACTGCAGTTGTTGTCAGTGGTGAATACTGCAGTGGTTGTCAGTGATGAAATGAATTGTGATTGACACAGTCTATTATTACTCAGACATCATGTAGCCTTTTTACCTTCTGGAACTTCGGGTTTTTCTTCTTGCAACTTTTTTAAATTTACTTGAATTTAGAAATATGAAAAGTCTTTATTAACGTAATTTCAATATCTTGCTTGAAGTCTTCATTCCCTATTCTATACCAAATCTGGTAATTTTCCTAACCTATAATATCACAGCGTACCATAGCAATCAATAATATCCATAGAATTATTATCAGAATAGTAATATGGAATTCATGTTTGTGTAATAAAACAATCATAAATGATAATGCATTATTAACCATATTCTTCATGAGACAGAACATTTTTTATGTCATTGGTGTAAATACCTTTTCAACCCATAGATGTCAGTGTGTTTTTCATGTAACAAGTGTTTCCATCTTTATTACTAAAACTTTATTAATGGAATATATTTATTAGACCAATAATAGGTAAGAATGTATAGCCATGAACCAAAATGTGAATATGAGTGAAGGAATGAATGAAAGAATTATTGTATTTACTCAGAATTAGAACATTTTCTTCTAATGAACCGATATCTTCACTATATTTAATGAAGCAATATTCTCATACTTGACATTACTTTATTAAATTTTGATGTTTCTTGATTGATTGAGATAAAAATAAAAATTAAGAATCAAAAATAGAGATAAAGGAAGAATAAAAATTAAAAAATGAAAAATAAGAATAAAAACAAAAATAAGAATAAAAATGAAAATAAGAATAAAAATAAGGCCTTTATATGTTTATGACAAATGCTGAGTAGTTATGTTCTCAGTAACACATACCCTTAATATTTCCATTATCTGGATGATTTCATATTTGTCATGACCTTGTGTTACCAAAATATTCATATTATGCAACTTTGCATGTAATCCCCTTCTTAGTGTAAAGAAATGACTCTTTATAATACTTAATGTTATTATCTCTAGTAGTTATACCATTGTGAAGAAGAGGTATTGATGAAATGTGATGATGTATTCAAAATCTAAAACACATTTCCCCCTTATTACCAAAAAATATTATTTTGTGAGATAATTGATTTATCAAAACCAAAATGAAAAAAATAATTGTTTTATAAATTATTTATATAACTTCTGTTTTAGCTTTATACCATATATTTGTCTGAAGATGTGTACCATCTATGTAACCATTAAAAATAAAAATAACATTGAATATCATAAAATTATCCTTTGGGAAAAAGGAAAAAAAATAATCTAAATGTAAATTTTCTTGATAAACCATTTTGATGTGTGATTATACTTATCTACTATTAACAAAAAAATAATAATTACTAAAGAAATATATGTTGAGTAGATAATATTTCATTATGTATCTTAATATTCTAATAATTTAACTGATTTGTATTATTTCTCTTAAAAACAAGGTTTTTGGTTTTCTCTTAACATACCATGAATTGTGAAACCTCTCCTTTCATACATCACATACTCTTAGATTATATTCACTCTTAGCAGCTGCTCATACACGCATCTGTCATCTGTCACTCAGACTGTGAACATATAAATTTATCTTAATTATCAATGCGCATTGTAAACTACTACATTTAATATTTTAATATTTCTTTGAATATTCCCCAAATACACATAACAAACTTTGTGAACCATTCTATAGATGGAAGGACTCATAAAAAAATTAGTTATGAGCTGTATATACTTGGTGCAAGGTTTGCAACTGAAATTGAACCCTGTAACTTGAGAGGCCTAAAAAAAAATTCTTTGACTTGCAAAGGCTGCACTCACTGAGGCTACAAGAGCTTTAAGTTACAGCAAACAATGAAATAGGGGTATATGGCAGCCTTATAATTAGAACAGTTTGAATGTCACATGTGTGACTGTCATGCAGTAAGAACATATTGCCATGCAAATAAATAACTTCAAAATGTTAGCAACACACAAAAACTAAATTTAGATTCAGTTAGTTATATATTATTTCCTTTTAAGTGTTAAATATATAAAATCATGCAGTTATTATAAATTCCTGTGTAAATAAATAGGAAAGATGTGTATCTTCGTACCGTGTTAGCCAGTAGATAGAAAAATATTTAGACTTGAGAGTCCTCAGTGGTTGATACCTTTTAATGGCTAACTGAAAAGATGGTAACAAATTGCAAGCTTTCGAGACTACTCAGGTCTCTTCATCAGGCATAGACTAAGATGAAGAGACCTGAGTAGTCTCGAAAGCCCGCAACCCGCCACCATCCCCCCAGCCAGCCACCAAAAGGCATCAACCACCGAGGACTCCCAAGTCCAAACATCCTTCTATCCACTGGCCAACACGGCACGAAGACACACATCCCTCCTATATATACATCTCTATATCCAATGGACCCATCCAGAGGAGAACAACAAGGAGGAGAACATCCATGGTGGACCCACTCCACTAGGCGAAGACCCCACTCTGTGACGCGATAGAAGGAGCTTCCTTCTATCGCGTCACAGAGTGGGGTCTTCGCCTAGTGGAGTGGGTCCACCATGGATGTTCTCCTCCTTGTTGTTCTCCTCTGGATGGGTCCATTGGATATAGAGATGTATATATAGGAGGGATGTGTGTCTTCGTGCCGTGTTGGCCAGTGGATAGAAGGATGTTTGGACTTGGGAGTCCTCGGTGGTTGATGCCTTTTGGTGGCTGGCTGGGGGGATGGTGGCGGGTTGCGGGCTTTCGAGACTACTCAGGTCTCTTCATCTTAGTCTATGCCTGATGAAGAGACCTGAGTAGTCTCGAAAGCTTGCAATTTGTTACCATCTTTTCAGTTAGCCATTAAAAGGTATCAACCACTGAGGACTCTCAAGTCTAAATATTTGTGTAAATAAAGGAATAAATCCATGTAAGAGAGTTTTTCCCGATTTAAATCCTACTTTGAAGTGAAAATTCTAAGGATACATAAAAGATAAGGTTAATATATTCATTCAGAAACAAAACAATTGCAATGTCTTATACATATATGTATTGGCTTTAATGTAATTCTAAATATTTTCTGTAGTTTATTTTAATTATATCACTATAGATATAGATATACAGTTATACAATTTCTACTTATACAAGTATACTATATACTGTATGAATATATATATATATCTACAAAAACTGTGAACTACAGAATTATATTTATAAAATAATTACAAATAACTGAATAATATATTGTATAATACTTTTACACAACATATAATTTCATTTTCAGTCAATTCCTAAACCAAATCTTATTTCTTTGTCAAAGATGTCCTAGAAAACTCTGTTAATCATTCCTTTTTTTATTGATTGTTTGAGCAGCTCCGATAATGAGCTGTAAACTGAAGACTCAACTATGTCTCTTTGAAGAATCATCTGTTCCTGTCTTTCAATGTCCGCCATTTGTCTCTTTACAGAGAGGTCTGAACTTTGAATTATTAACTCTTTCTGCAAAGCGGACTCTTGGATTTTTTATAGGGCTTATAACTAATATGTAATTTCCTCCGTATGTCATAGATTTGATTCCGGGGATGACTCAGTTTAGGAGATTTTGACACTGGCTTTTGAAAAGATCTTACTCTGTCTGTTTGATTTATTTTCCTATCACGATTCTCATGTTTTCTAGCAAAATCAAGGAATTGCGCACATTCAAATAAAGTATCTTTTTGTGACGCAATAACACGAGATACAGAATTTAGGAATCCAAATTTGTCCACAAAATACTTTATCATTGATTGTGTTTTGACATTGGTAATTAGAGTTTTGTACAACCTTTCAAATATGGACATGAATGTAAAAGTACATTCTTTCCGACCAATCCTTAATTTTTGAAGAATATCAATATCTGGACAATTTTCATTTAATGCACAGAAAATCAGAATTTTCAATCTGTCTTTATCATCTAGATCTCCATGTAAGTTATCACAAGTCAACTTCAATGTTAAGCGTCTGGAAAAGGTTGCAGGAAGCCACAATTTAAATAATTGATTTTTCTCAGCATTACTTAAATCAAGCTTATCAATAAAGCTTTCGAAGATTTCAGAATTTCTGCACACATGGATTTTGTTATCATATGCAGGAATGATTTTGCATAATTTTAACAAATTTTTCCTAACTTTGATTTGGAGTTGGGCCTCTGAATTGTCTTCTATTTTTGGTGGCCTTTGAACATCCGTCTCTCGTACGTCATCTGCATCAGTTCTCAAGTCTCCTCCTATGTTCCCTCCTACATCAGTTCTCAAGTCTCCTCCCATGTTCCCTCCTACATCAGTTCTCAAGTCTCCTCCCACATTTCCACCATCTTTTTTTACGTCATCAGAGACAAGGTCACCTTGAGTAGCCATTACAGACACATGTCCCACATCTTGCTCAATTTCCTCTTTACAGTCAATTTCGGGAACATCACTGGTATCTTCTGACACTATTTCTACACAGTCATCTTTAGATTTCTCTAATACAAACTTGTGAAATACATGAACCAACTGTAATATATTTTTAAATTTCTCTCTTTCTCTATTAAAGGACACCAGCTTAGATTCTTGCTTTAGATTTTCCTTTTCACATTCTGCATATAAGCTGAGCCATAAAACTTCAAAATTAGACTGATCTACAGACATAAATTTCAGTCTACTTTGCTTAGAAAAAGAAGTAATCACATCCATTGTTTCTTACCTTGAAATATCTCAGCTTGTAGCTCCTTTCTTGAACAATGATCTCTTGTCATCAGCACGTCTGATTCCTGTAGTACGTCTGGCAACTCTTAGTCCTCATTCATAGGTTCTTTTCTTGATCCTGAAATATCGTAGTGTGATTTCTTTGACGACTTGCACATCTGACGTAATTTTTCTTCTATTCCTCCTCCCCTTGCAAGTTATCAAAAATTCACACTCTAAAAATCAAGTGTGACTGGCTGGCTCTCCAAAATGTTAAAAATGCTTAATTTTGTATATTTTTCAAGGACTTCTTACCAGATGCGATACTTTAAAGAAAACGTCACGTTTCTTATATAAAAAAAGTAGTGGTTTATTGGACTGTCCATCAAAAAAACATCATTACAGGAAAACATAAAATGAGTGAAATAGTTACGAAAAGATTGTCCATTTGTCCATAGCAAAGCTTGTACACATCTTTCCTTGGTGTCCTGAATGGTAAAATGACATTCTGGCCTTGTCAGCAGCGTCTTAGAGAAACAACACGTGGTTGCAGCTGTTCATTCATCATAGTCCTTGTCCCATCATCATAGTGTCAGAGTAAAGTGTCTGTGGAGAGAGTGAGCGAGCAAGAGCCCCCCCCTTCGTGTAGCCATTATATAAAAGTCCCTTAGATCACGTGGTCTCTGTATATGGAGATGACACTTTACCATACAGAAATAGCATCTGTAATGTCAGCGATCGTTAACGTGCTTGGTACAGAATTGAGTGTATAAATCCATAACCAATAATTAATATTTAACAAAGATTGAATAGGAAAAACAGGCAATAAAAAGTCAGGGGCAAAAAGAGTACATTCTGTCAGTCTATACTTACAGGCCGCCTTCACTCGGACTTTGCTGCTCCGCCTCTTCCTCTATTGCTATGGACGATATGGACTGAAAAAAGAAAAAAAAATAATTTGCCACATGTGTCCATGCAACAGTAAATACTTACCAATCAGTAGGGAAGGAAGATAGTCACTTCACCCTCTGCTTGGGCCAGTTCACCAGGGGCCGGAACATACTCATCTCCTGAAGACATGCTGCAATAAAAAAAAGAGACATTAGTACCTAATAAATTGAGAAAAAAGGAAAGAACGACATTAGATTTCATACTCACATTATCCAAGTTTTCTTTCCTGTGCAATGCAGTAGCTGCTGTGTCTGTGTCTGGAGCTGCTGTCTCTCTGGCTGGATGGCTATAGAGTAGTGGACAGAAGTGCCAACACCTTCTTTTATATACACTACCCCATACAATGTTTCTTTGTTTAGTGGGTGGTTTAAACCAGTGTCTAGACATGTTTATCTCAGACAACGCATGCGTAGAAGAACGCTGACGTGCACCTGTCCCAGCGCACGTCAGCGATCACATAGACTGTAATGTGTTGTTTTGGCGCATTCCGTGCGTGATGCGAGCACATGCGCCTTTATAACGACTTTGGGCGGACCAAAAAATGCAACATGTTGCGTTGTGAGCGTCAAGTCGTTTACGTAGAAATAACGCTGATGATCGCATGATAACGCTAAACCATGCGCCCATCCATGTTAAAGATGGGGCGCATGGCGCATGCGATCGGATGAGCACGATGCGCTGTGATAAAAAACGCCAATGTGAAACCAGCCTTAGAAAAGACTGTGCAGCTGTTATACTGCTGCACAGTTCTCTCTATTAGGCATGTTCACACATTCAGTATTTGGTCAGTATTTTAGATCTGTATCTGTAAGCCAAAACCAGGAGTGGTTGAGAAATGCAGAAGTTCAAATACACAGTAATCTCCAGCGATCTCAGGAAGGAAGGTAAGTCTAAACATTATTCCTTTATTTTTTTAAAATAACGCGTTTCAACTCAAAAGAGTCTTAATCATGGATTGGTAATTTGGATTGGTAGTTGGAACGCGTCGGATTTTTTACCATCCACTGGGGTATCCACTGCCTGTAATATGTTCTTTTAACAAAGAAATAAAAGAATAATTTTTAGACTTACCTTCTTGCCTGAGATCGCTGGAGATTACTGTGTATTTGAACTTATATCCACCAGGCCAGGGCGGCTCTGTGCGACAGTGTGGATCCTGCTGTCCAAGGACGCCATGGGGTGAGCTGAACATTTTTTTCATAGAAATGCAGAAGTGGTGTACGTGTTTCCATTAGACTTTTCTTCTGATTGTTCCACTCTTGATTTTGTGACACGAGGTTTTCTCAACCATCTCCAACTGTCATGGCAACATCAGTGTCTGTGGTTTCCACAGGTTCAGACAATCTTCCTTGTGACTCCATAGTTATGGTCAGCACAGAGTGACTCGGGCTCCAGCTTCTACAGCTGCAGCTCATAGGCAGGTGAGAATGAGTTAAATCTTTGCTGAACTTAGCTTGTTGATTGCCTATGGTCACATGCTGCAGGAGAACCAGTCATGTTTACTCTTTCCCTACTTAAGCTAACTCCAGTGATATGGGGATGACAGCAATAGTTTCCTCTATACTGGTCTAGGAGAGGCCAACACCTTCTGGTGTACTAGTTATTACCTAAGTTGATAGGAGCCGTGTTTGGTTAACCCTTTCCTTGTTCCTTTGTCATCCTTACATTTCTTTGTTGCCTCTATGGCTTTACACTTTATGTCTCTTTGTGTATTTCCCAAAGAGCGTGTTGTGTGACTGTGTTTCAGCTCTGTTCTTTTTGTCTCGTTTTGTATTTCCCCATATATATGTTTCAGACTAGTGTTGCTTAGGAGCAAATTAAGGAGTTAGTCTCGGGCATCTCCACCTTCAGGAATAATCTCGGGTACAAGGATAGCTAGGGACTCCTAGACTTAGGGTCAAACTAGAAGCACACTTGCTATCTCACACTGACCAAATACTGACTGTGTGAGCGTGGCCGTATGGAGAAAATCATAATCAGTCCTCTGACCATTTGATCACTAAGGAGAAGTCTCCTGGAGTCTGCAATGAAGCAGACTTTCTTTGAGCAGTGCGAGTTGCTAAATTTATTGGTCACACAGCTAAAATGAATGGTGGATAGAACTGAGACTGGCACTTCGCTGTGTAGGGGAGCATTTGTGCATTGCTGTAAGAGATCCTTTGGTTGTTATTCTATGTCTTCTCATAGTACAGAGTTGAAGAAAATATATAAAAATATAATGTAGAGTATAGAAATTTATTTGGCCTGTGGAGAAAAAGAAATGATAGAGCTGATCATTCTGTTGAGCTCCCTTGATTTTTATTTAATGAAAGGATCAGAAGGTAACTGATCCAAGCAGACAATCTCATTAAGCAAAAATATCCCTTTAGCCTGTCCACTGTGAGCCAGAACCAACGCTAAAAAACTTCATTTGGCAATCAAATACTACAAATTGCCTTTTTTTAACATGTTTAGCTTTTGATTAAATTTAGACATTCAGTAATGAAATTATGTGTGGTTGTTAGCTGGCAGTGCAATCATTCCAAGCTATTATGCTGTAAAGTCTAAGAGGTCTTTAGCACTCATCAGATGATATAAAATCGCTGATATGTCTCTCTTAGAAGTTAGCATATGGTTTTTGGTTGTGAAGTGGTAATCATTGGAAATAATGATAGTTTTAACTCTTTAGTGCACTGTTTGAATGCATCGCCAGGACAAAGGATAGATGATGTCATAGGGTGCTACCACAGACGTCCCTAATTGACTGTAGGAGGGAGAGGGTACGATTTAAAAAGAAATGCGGTAATTCAAAAAAATGTATTCCATATAGGGGTGACTGAAGCATAGGCACCCATGGGAGCAGTATCAGTGAGTAACTAACACACCTCCCTGGTCTGTCTGCACCCTGGCTGTTGTTCCTACATTCAATTGCATTAGAGTCTTTAAGACACAAATAATATTTAAGATATGAGCATTGGCACTGCAGGGGCAAAGGAGCGCTAATCAGCTTCCTTCTCCTATATGCAGTGGCTAATGACACCCCAGAGGCAGCAACAAAGCTAAGTGCTCCTCAGTGGAGCCGAATATTCAAGGGACTTTTACTGTAGATGTATGTGTGTATACTATTTTGAGGGTGGAATAGTATGAGGGCACAGTTTACAATCACTTTACATGATGCCAGGGATAAACAGCAATTTTCCTGAGGAAGTGACAAGAAAAGCGCTTCGGGGTGGGGAACACAGGACAGGGCAGCACCACTCTTCTTTGGATTCACATCCCGGTACATATACATTTAATATGGACTATATGTCTATTATCAAATTCATATATAATGGGGGAGATATTGTATAATAAATTTGCCTGTCATTGTCACTAATTCTACCCTCTGTGTACATATGGATATAACAATTTCTTCTTCTGTGTCCCTCCTTGTTAAAGTATCATATTTTATATTCTTTTAAATATATTCTAATAAAATAGTATATTTTATCATTTAATGTGTGGTAGTCACTTGATATATCCAACCAGTGGATTTTTTGTTGTGGTAATTTATTCTTTATGCATTAGGCTATGTGCACACGTTCAGGAATGTTTGCAGAATATTCCTGAGCAAAACCGGACTTTGTTCGCGGCAAAAACGCGCGGTTTTTGTGCATTTTTTTGCGCATTTTTGGTGCGTTTTTTTTGCGCGGATTTGACCCGTTTTTACAGCGATTTTTTCCTGAACTTTCTAGGTCAATAATATAGCGGGAAAAACGCTAGAAATCCGCAAAATTAATGGACATGTTGCTAGATTTTCCGCGATGCGTTTTTTTTTCGCGGAAAAAAACGCACCATGTGCACAAAAATTGCGGAATTCATTCTAAATGATAGGATGCTTAATTCATGTGTTTTTGACGCGTTTTTTCCCACGAAAAAACGCGAAAAAAACACAAATAATCCTGAACGTGTGCACTTAGCCTTATAGTTGAACCCTATAAGTTTCCTTAATTTGATTTAGATTTGACATTTAAAACTTACCAATTTAACTATGAAAATTGCTATTTACACCTGGCATCATGTAAAGTGATTGTAAATTGTCTGCATACAATATATAATTGCTAGTAACTGTGAACTCACACCCACTATTAAGCCACATTTCCAAACCCCACCCTCAATTTTTTACATTGGCTGTTTTTTTGGGTTAAAAAGGTGGCAATTTTAGTGGGAGTGGTCGTCAGAGCTTGTTACCTGGTTCACGAACCCATTTGGGAAGTGCAATAAGAATCCTATTATCATATTCTCTGATCCATTACTTTTCTAGGTAGCAAAGGAAGGGGATAGAGTGCCACTGACCTCATCTGTCTAAGGTACAAAAATACCTTGTTCCCGCCATGTATGTGTGCACCAATTTCAAATGTTTAATGGGAGGTGTGTTTTAATTTGTTTCCAAATCACCTTATTCAAACCATTTGAAAGGTTTAAGTAACATAGAAAAGAACAACCAAAAAGCATCAAAAACAAATTATTTGATATCAATGGATGGGTTCATGTCGATACATATTATAAGAATAAACTCCCTCTCTTTTACACTTTAACCTCTATAAAGAGATGTAAACTTCAATTCAGTGGCCTTCATATTTCGTCTGCAGAGTAGCTGCTTACCATTGAAGCTAGGTAAAGAGAAAACCAAACAAGCAGTGGGTGCAAATAGAGAGGCAATAAGAATGAACTTATCAAAAACTAAAAAAATTTAAAAATTCTTAGGGATACTCAGATAAATATAGGGGTTAAAGGTGTTGTCCATTACTAGTACAACCCCTTCTTGATCTAAATGTTTGGCTTCAATAAAAAAAAAGCTTATATTCACCTCCCGTGCCTGGGCCATTCCAGCTGTGTCAGCGCTCGTGGTCCCAGGGCTCTCGTGTGATTACATGACATGTAGAGCTGCACCCAATCAGTAGAGTGGCACCCAATCAGCGCTGGCGTCACTGTCTCTGCCTTCAGACGAATTGAAGATGAAGAGGAAGTCAGAGAGAAGCTGTAGCCTTGGCTTCCTCTTCATATTCAGTTCATCTGTAGGCAGGGCCAGTGATGCCAACACTGATTGGGTGCCGCTCTACATGTCATGCAATTACATGATAGCCCCAGGACCACGAGTGCCGACACCACTGGAATGGTCCGGGCACGGGAGGTAAGTATAGGCTTTTTTATTTTATCAGGGACAAACATTTAGATTAAGAAGGGGTTGCCCTAGTAATCGACAACCCCTTTAATCAGCAAGCTCCCATGCCACAGGCAGAGATTTAACAGCTTCAATTACATTATGTTAGAATAATAATATCCACCAGTTACTTTGTCATAATATGTAATGGAGATTCTTTAATGAACATTATTTTTAAAGGCAAAGTAAATATTTAAAATATGTGACTTTTGATAATTATTAATGCTGTTTCTGCTGATTCTGTACCTGGACAATTTACAATATACTATATAATGTGTATACTGCTCATGTTAATTTATAATGCTGTTTAAAATTATATTTGGCATATTTTCCATCACACTCCTAATGTATGAATCATTTTTTGTCATGTCATTTTCACATATGATAACTCTGTATATTCTATATAAAGGAAACAATAATGACATTTGCTTAATTAGACGGGGAAATTACATAGCCTCTTTTTATTATATTCTGCCATATGCAGTGATGATTTAATTAAACTTTTCAAGTGACACATAATTTAATATGATCTTAATGAACCAGTTACCGTACCACCGGTCAAAAAAATGTTTAAGATGAAATCTACATAATTGTGCATAATTGTGATGCATAATTCTTCCATGTCTTTAGGGAACAAGTCATTTTGCCTTTCTGAAGTACACATCATAAAATCATAGCATGCTAAAATTTACTAATATAATATTTGTGGTTATCATAGCATTACCAGAAATTACTCATGAAACACAAAAAAACATGGACTAGAGCTGCTCATTGCAGATTATTATTTATTGCTGTGTCAATGAATTTGAACTATTTATGTGATCACAAAGAAGAAATTGTTTTAAGTGTTTGTTAGGGAATGAGTTATAGATGCCTCATTAACCCCTTAATGTCCAATGACGTGCACAGTCCGTCATGGCAAGGTGTCAGTTTTGGCACCTTGACGGACTGTGCACGTCATGCCTTTGAACTACCACTGCGTGTAAACACGCAGTGGTAGTTCAGTGCCAACAGCTGTCACAGACAGCTGACAGGCACAGCAAGCGGTGCGGGGACCTTTGCCGTCGATCCCCGCACCTACAGCGCTGTGATTGGTCAGTCAATGTGACTGACCAAACACAGCAGCGATCAGGCAGAAGAGGCTGAAATTTCAGCATCTCCAGCGCGATCAGTGCAGGAGCTCAGCGCTGCAGTGGCCGAGCTAACTGCACTGACAGCCGGGAGCGGCGATCGCAGCGCTCAGGGGGAGAGGCAGAGGGTCGGGAGCTCCCTCTGCCTCAGATCGACACCCTGCAATGTATTTGCAGGGCCCGATCTCTGCCTTGATGACCCGGGGATTGTCATGACAACCTCCGGGTCAACTAGCTACGGAAAGCCGCTGTGACCATGGTCACAGCAGCTTTCACTATAGTTACAATGCTAGAGCATTGCAATACATTGTACCTGCAATCAAAAGTAAAAAAGTGAAAGTCCCATAAAGGGACAAGGTAAAAAAAAAAGCATTTTTTAAAAAAAATTGTAAAAAAAATATTAAAAAATAATTTTAAAAAAATCCCCTAAAAAATACACATTTTTATGTAATAAAAAACAAGAAACAAAAAAATACACATGTTTGATATCGCCGCGTCCGTAAAAATCCCATCTATAAAAGCGTAACCGTAATTAACCCCTTCAGTGAAAGCCGTAAAAAAAAAACACAAAAAAGTAGTAAATTATACTTTTTCCAAGCGGTATCATCATACCGCTTGGAAAAAGTGCAATAATAAGCGATCAAAAAGTCGTATATAAATAATCATGGTACCGCTGAAAACGTCATCTTCTCCCGCAAAAGCAAGCTTCTATACAGCATCATCAGCGAAAAAATAAAAAAGTTATAGCTCGCGGAAAAAACTGATGCAAAAATAATTATATTTCTCTAAAAAATTTTAATGCGTAAAAAACGCCAAAACATAAAAAAATATATAAATGAGGTATCGCTGTAATCGTAGTGACTCGAAGAATAAAGCTGCTTTATCAATTTTACCACACGCGGAACGGAGGAAAAAAAAAAAAAAAAAAACAATTCCTGAATTTCTGGTTTTTGTTCATTCTGCTTTCACAAAAATCGGAATAGGAAGCGATCAAAAAACGTTATGTGCCCAAATATGGTACCAATAAAAAAGTCAGCTCGTCCCACAAAAAATAAGCCCACAGATAACTATGTCAGACGGAATATGGAAAAATTATAGCTCTCAAAATACGGCGATGCAAAAATTTCTTACAAAAAATTCTTACAAAAAAAAGCATCTTTTAGTGTGTGACAGAACCTAACATGAAAAAAGGGTATAAATCTGGTATCGCTGTAATCGCACCGACCCGAGGAATAAAGTCACCTAATCACTAATACCGCACGAGGAACGGTGTAAAAAATAAAACCAATTCTTCACCTTTTGTGGATTTGTTCATTCTGCCTCCCAAAGATCGCAGTAAGGCGATCACAGTGGTTCCCCCCACATATGGGATATCAGTGTACTCAGGACAAGTTGCACATCAACTTTTGGGGTCCTATTTCTCCTGTTACCCTTATAAAAATAAAATTTTGGGGGCAAAAAGGTCATTTTTGTGGAAAAAATATGATTTTTTTTATTTTCACGGCTCTACGTTATAAACTTCTGTGAAGCCCTTGGGGTTCAAAGTGCTGACCACACATCTAGATAAGTTCCTTGGGGGTCTAGTTTGCAAAATGGGGTCACTTGTTGGGGGGTTTCTACTGTTTAGGCACATCAGGGGCTCTCCAAGTGCGACATGACACCCGCAGACCATTCCATCAAAGTCTGCATTCAAAAACGGTGCTCCATCCCTTCCGAGCTCTGCCATGCGTCAAAATAGTGGTTCCCCCCCACATATGGGGTATCAGCGTACTCAGGACAAATTGCACAATAGCTTTTGGGGTCCTATTTCTCTTTTTACCCTTATAAAAATAAAAATTTGGGGGCAAAAAATTATTTTTGTGGAAAAAAATATGATTTTTTATTTTCACGGCTCTACGTTATAAACTTCTGTGAAGCACTTGGGGATTCAAAGTGCTCACCACACATCTAGATAAGTTCCTTGGGGGGTCTAGTTTCCAAAATGGGGTCACTTGTGGGGGTTTCTACTGTTTAAGCACATCAGGGGCTCTCCAAACGTGACATGACACCCGCAGACCATTCCATCAAAGTCTGCATTTGAAAACGGCGCTCCTTCCCTTCCAAGCTCTGCCATGCGTCAAAATAGTGGTTTACCCCCACATATGGGTATCAGCGTACTCAGGACAAATTTCAGTTCCTTGGGGGGTCTAGTTTACAAAATGGGGTCACTTGTGGTGGGTTTCCTCTGTTTAGGCACACAGGGACTCTCCAAATGCGACATGGCGTCCAATCTCAATTCCAGCCAAAAAAGTCAAATGGCGCTGCTTCCCTTTCGAGCTCTGCCATGCACCCAAATAGTGGTTTACCCCCACATATGGGGTATCAGCGTACTCAGGACAAATTGCACAATAACTTTTGGGTCCTTTTATCCTTTAGAAAATAAAAATTGGGATGAAAAGATCATTTTTGTGGAAAAAATATGATTTTTTAATTTTACCGCTCTACGTTATAAACTTCTGTGAAGCCCTTGGGGGTTCAAAGCTCTCACAACACATTTAGATAAGTTCCTTGGGGGGTCTAGTTTCCAAAATGGGGTTACTTCTGGGGGATTTCCACTGTTTAGGCACATCAGGGACTCTCCAAATGCGACATGGCGTCCAATCTCAATTCCAGCCAAAAAAAGTCAAATGGCGCTGCTTCCCTTCCGAGCTCTGCCATGCGCCCAAATAGTGGTTTACCCCCACATATGGGGTATCAGCATACTCAGGACAAATTGCACAATAACTTTTAGGATCCTTTTATCCTTTGAAAAATAAAAATTGTGGGTGAAAAGATCATTTTTGTGGAAAAAAATGATTTTTAAATTTTAAGGCTCTACGTCATAACCTTCTGTGAAGCCCTTGGGGGTTCAAAGTGCTCACCACAGATCTAGATAAGTTCCTTGGGGGTCTAGTTTCCAAAATGGGGTCACTTATGGGGGATTTCCACTGTTTAGGTACATCAAGGACTCTCCAAATGCGACATGGTGTCCGCTCTCGATTCCAGCCAATTTGACATTCAAAATCTCAAATGATGCTCCTTCCCTTCTGAGCACTGCCGTGCGCCTAAAGATTTGTTTTCCCCCACACATGGGGTATCCGTGTACTCAGGAGAAATTGTACAACAAATATTGTGGTTCATTTTCTCCTGATACCCTTGACAAAATTTAAAAAATTGTGTCGAAAGAAAAATTTTGGGAAAAAAAGTTAAATGTTCATTTTTTCCTTCCACATTGCTTCAATTCTTGTGAAGTATATAAAGTGTTAATAAACTTCTTGAATGTGGCTTTGAACACCTTGAGGGGTGCAGTTTTTAGAATAGTGTCACTTTTGGGTATTTTCTGTCATGTTGACCCCTCAAATTCACTTCAA
This sequence comes from Oophaga sylvatica, assembly GCA_033576555.1. NCBI lineage: Eukaryota > Metazoa > Chordata > Amphibia > Anura > Dendrobatidae > Oophaga > Oophaga sylvatica. Next base: position 141,122,942 of record JARQOD010000006.1, read on the forward strand.
ATGTGAGGTGGTCCCTTAAAAAAATGGTTTTGTAAATTTTGTTGGAAAAATGAGAAATTGCTGGTCAACTTTTAACACTTATAACTTCCTAACAAAAAAAAAATTTGCTTCCAAAATTGTGCTGATGTAGAGTAGACATGTAGGAAATGTTATTTATTAACTATTTTTTGTGACATATCTCTCTGATTTAATGGCATAAAAATTAAAAGTTTGAAAATTGCAAAATTTTCAAAATTTTTGCCATATTTCCATTTTTTTCACAAATAAACACAAGTTTTATCGAAGAAATTTTACCACTATCATGAAGTACAATATGGCACGAGAAAATAATCTCAGAATCTCAGAATCGCCAAGATCCGTTGAAGCGTTCCAGAGTTATAAGCACATAAAGAGACAGTGGTCAGAAATGTAAAAATTGGCCTGGTCATTAACCTTCAAAATGGCTTGGTCGTTAAGGGGTTAATATTAGATCAGTGGGCTCTGACAAAAAAACAGTTCATCCATTAGTTCGCTGATTTTCATGCCGGGCTTTATGAGGGGGCATGTCAGATGCTACTGATGCATGAAGAGGAGTCTGATGAGTGAGTTGCGCCTCACCTCTAATCTTACTCCAGGCAAAGACTGGAATAATATTTGTGGTTTAAGGAACACCATGAATTAGATAAGCTGTGACGCTCATGTCTCAGCCCTGTCCTGCCCTAGTTTTGCCCATTTTGGCAGAGCGTGAAGGAACTGGCATGAAAAAAGTTGCAACATCTTTGCACTACCCTGAGTAGTGCAAGAATTTTCCAGCTTTTCAAAGCAATTTATGCCAGAATTCTGGAGAAATTACTTTGATGAGTCAGGGCCGAAGTGTATAGGGATTGGGCCAGAACACAACCACACAAACACCAGGTTGCTTCTACAGTCTCCGCAGTAAGGTAAAAACAGAGAGAAACAACCAATCAACTAAGTCCATACTGTCAGGGGTAAAAAAAAAAGCAAAATGCTTTATTGAGTATCAAAAAAGATAACAGGTGGATATACAAAAATTGAGAAGAGGGGCCACACCCTGAAGTACGGTATATAAGCCAAGCTACATGAATAGGGAGTAGTTAATTCCTTATAATAATGCAGTATTAGTAAGTGCATAATGACACAGATAACTGTACATGGGCACTTACTAAGACTAATATCGGGTGTATATCCATATCTATCAAAAAGGCATGCGTCGTAAAGTGCAGAAGTGCAACGGAGAAAAAGATACTATTGCCAAAATGTACGGCAGAGAGGAAATTGCAAAACTAAGTAGGAAAAGTCAAGGGATTCTGGAAATCATATGATAGATAGACAAGTTAATGATATTCAAGTGATGGATACAAAATATCTCAATGCAGTTATTAAGCATTGTCTGAGGAATGTTTTTTCATGCTAAATGAAGTTAGTTATGAAAATCATTAGGATCTGCTGCTGGCAGCTTTTTGTGCAATTGCTAACCAATGACAACCCAGATGTGCTGATGGGAGATATGTTTAGAGACACTTTAGGTCATGGTAGTATGCATAGGCCATGCAGGCTGCTCACTGTAGCACAAACAACATGCAGCCTGGAATTATTGTGTTGAAAAATAGCTACTGGGACACTAGAGAAATTACCGTAATACTGGTTCCACACCAAATCAATGTAATGCCAAGCTGTCATAAGCTGTTAGTGTACCTGAAATAAAGACATCAGGGGTCCAGCTACCTTACGTTATGCCACCCAACACCATAATCCCAAGAGTAGGATTGTTGTGGCCACTGCAAGGCTTTGCCAACATGGTCTTCAGATGGAGACTGGAGACTGGAACGGAGCAATGAAGGCTGGTATGGAGTTTTATTAATTTCACCAATGAGTACTGACTTTGTCTTGGACGCTATGATAGTCAAATTTTGGTCTGGAGACTACATGGGCAATACAATGAAGAGGCCTTCATGATGGAACATCACACCAGTCTTTCTCTTAGGATATATGGTGTGGAATAGCATAATGAACAATACCTGGACTCTTGTCGTCTTCATTGTAGATGCATTAACAGCTCAGCATTGCATTAACTTGGTTGTGAAATCACTGATGCAGCCACTTCTCCAAAGTGTCTCAGGAGCTGTTTTTCAATGCCACAATGCCATGTTGCAGCAGTCTGTATGACCTAAATTTGCTACTAAGGTCTGAAGAGTATCCAGACATGTCTCCCATTGAGCACACCTGTGACGACAATTGGAAAAAGAGAGTTGCCAACAGCAGATCTTCATGATTTGAGTGGCTAAGAGCCTTCAATAAGGCAGAAAATTCCTCAGAACCCAATTAATACCTTACTGGTTGCATGGCAAGTAATGTAAATGCTAGAACTTCTATGCATGTTGTTCATACTCAATAATTATTAAATCAAGATATTTCAAAAATTTTGTTTTCATTTATTTACCATTTTCATGTCATTAATATGTAGAAATTAATGGCAGCCACGCATCTAAAAAAATATGGAACAAAGCTTGCCTACCATTATGTAGCATCTCCTTTTTTCTACAGGCTATTAATGTCTGGGCAGTAAGCAGATCAATTGCTGCAGTTTTGGTAGTGGAAATTTGTCCCATTTTTGTCTCATGCACGATTCTAGCTGCTTAAAAGTCCGTGGTCTTCTTTGCCAGATTTTTTCTTTTCATAAAGCGCCAAATCGTTTCTATTGGTGAAAGATCCAGACTGCAGGCAGACAAACCTTCTGAACTCTTCTGTGAAGCCATACTGTTATGATGGATGCATTATGTGGTTTACCGTTGTCTTGCTGAAATATGCAAGGCATTCCCTGAAAAACATGCTGTCTGGATGGGAGCTTTTGCTGTTCTAAAACCTCTATATATGCTCAGCATTGATAGTGCCTTTCAATATGTGTAAGCTGCCATTGCCATATACACTAATCCTATCCCTTATCGGAGAACTCTGCACTGATAAGCTGAATGGTCCCTTTCCTCTTGAGTCTGCACAATACGGCATCCATGGTTTCCGTAAAGAATTTTAAATTTTGATTCATCTGATCACAGAACAGTTTTCCACGTTGCATCAGGCCATTTAGAAAGAGTTTTAGCACAGAGAAGATGGCAGTTTTCCTGGATTGTGTTGATATAAAGCTTTCGTCTTTGCATAATAGAGGTTTAACTTATATTTTTGTGGATTGCACAGCAATTTATGCTCACAGACAATTAATTTTGGAAGTATTTCTCAGCCCATGCAGTGATTTGCATGACAGACTCATGCATTGTTTTTAATACAGTGTTGCCTAAGGGCCCGTAGATCATTAGCTTCCAATATTTACTGTCAACCTTATCTCTTGTGCCAATGGATTTCTCCAAAAACTCAGATTTTTTTCATATCATGAACTGTAGATGGTGGGATATTAAGTCTTTGAAATTGTACAGTGTGCAGCATTTTTCTGAATTTGTTGTATAACTTTTAGATACAGTTGTTCAAAGATTGGTGATTCTGTGACCATCTTTGCTTTTAGGAGACTCCTCTAACATGCTCTTTTTCTATACAGTTTTTAACTTTGTTGAAAATTCATCCTCCAGCTATTTTTCATTAGTATCACTTATTTTAACAATCCTTTGTTAAGTAGATGTGCTGCTGCCATCAATTTCTAAATAGGTTCTTTTTTTTCAAATGAAATGGAAAATGTCTAACTTTCACCTTCTGATCTGTGCTCTATGTTCTAAATAATTTATGGCTATAAGAGATTTCCATCATTACATTCTTGTTTTCTTTTTATTTTACACAGTGTCTCAACTTTTTTGAAATTGTGGTTGTAGCCGTCTGTGTAGCAGAAAGATAAACATGAAATTGCAAATGCCTAAAGGGTATGCCACACTAAACAACATCGCTAACGGGATCGCTAAAAAACGTCACTATTTAGCGATCCCGTTAGCGATGTTGTTGTGTGCGGCATCTGTCAGCTCCCTGCTGAGATCCTGCTGTGATCTCGCTCGTCGCTGGAATCGTTCCGGACCCTATTTTATCGTCGGCGCTCCCGCTGGGTAAGTATCTAATCGCTGTGTGGCACCTTTTCTTAGCGATTTAGCGGTACTTTTGTACCGCTAAAGTCGTTAAGGAGATCGCTAACCGCGATAGCGTCGTTAACTATATCGCTAAGTTAAGCCGCACTCAGCGATATATAAACAATCCTGCTAGCGATCGCATTAGTATGCGTCGTTATTGTGATCGCTAGCGGGATTGTTTAGTGTGGCAGGACTAAAATGTAATATATTTCATTGTTTTACTTTCCACTTATATACAAACATACTGATTTTTAAGTGCCCAAGGCACAAGATTTATTTATAATTTTAAAATACACTCACCTAAGAAATAAAAATTCCCCCCACCTAAAAACTAGAGTATATTAAGTTTCATTAAAACTATGTAGCCATCAATATAAAAGAGAACATGGTACCAAAAAAGACAACTAATAGTGAGACTGATGTGTAGGTAAACCAAAAAAAGTTTGATATGCAAATAGTCTGGTATACAGGTAACAAAATCCTAGCAAGTCCTTATACTAGAGCTCTTCATGTCATGATTAAAATTGAACAAGTGTCTTTTTATTATAATCGAATACAATGCTGTTAGTCAGTACTTGCACCTCTTTATCTCTCCCTCGTATGGTTAACACCTTCACTAGGCGTCTCTGCCTTTGATGTGGGCTCACATTCTGTGCCCACATCTTTCCCCACACTTGATAACTGATTTGACAGTTATCTCCCATTTAACACGCCCAGACAGGAAGAACACCATTAGTCCTGCCCATCGGTGCGCTCGTCATGTGATTATAGGGCACCTATGGGCTGTCATGACAGCTTGAGGTCTGCTGAAGACCCCCGTGCCAGTTATTATGAACCACATGTGAACGCTGGCTATTGGCCGGCATTCATAGGAGATCATGATTTTTGCTATACATAGCAGTGCCGATGCACTGATATATATAGTACAGGTGATCGAACAATTACATCTTCAGGTTTTATAAGGGAACTATTAAATACAGTAAAAAGTTTTTAAAAAAGTTTTACAAAATATAAAAAAACACAAAAGTTCAAATCATCCCCTTTTGCTCCATTAAAAATATAACAATTTAAATAAAAATACACATATTTGGTATCGCCGCATTCAAAAATGTCCGATCTATCCACATATAAAGTAAATTGATCTAATTTGTAAATGGTGTAATGAAAAAAATAATCAAAACACCTTTTTTGTTCGCCGCATTATTGCAACTAAATACAGTAAAACGTGGTAAAAACATCGTATCAACCCCCAAATCAGGAAAAATTTCAGCTCAGTGAACAAAAAGTAAACCCTCACACAGCCCCAGATCCAGAAAAATGAGAATGTTGCAGGTCTCGAAAAAGTTAGAAAAAAGCTAAACATTTTTTGACAAATTTCTGAATTTTAATTATACATGTTTGGTATCTGCGTACTCATATTTAACTGGGAAATCATATTTTAGCATTTAGAAAACATGGTAAATGAAGAACCCTAAAAACAATTGTGGAATTGCACTTTTCTGCAATTTCAAAGTACTTTTTCACCTGATTTTTTAAATCATTTTCCAGTATACTATGTGGTAGAACAAATGGTGTCATTCAAAAGTACAAATGTCCCTCTAAAAAATAGTCCTCATATAGCTATATGGCTGTAAAAATAATAAAAGTTATGGCTCTTGGAAGAAGAGTAAATAACGAAAACGAAAAACGGAACGGGATGAAGGTGATAATCTTTGCCCCTTTAGACATTTTAACTTAAAATAGTTATTTATTTCTATCTTAGCATGTACACTTTTAATATGCTAAAATGTTTCTGTTGACTGCCAGTAATCCATTATGGTCTTCATTTACATTAGCTTTTATTGGTATTATAGTATCTATTTATTTATGCATTTATAATGGCCATATATAATATGCACATGTAATATCCATATATAATGTGCACACATAATATTTCCTGTCAATATACATATACACTGCTCAAAAAATAAAGGGAACACTCAAATAACACATCCTAGCAGGGCTGCCACTAGGAATTTCAGGGCCCCATACTGGCAAAATTTATGGGGCCCCCCTTGAGACTGCCCAGGCTCCTCCCCCCAGTTCTGCATCCACCCTAGCTCCTCCTCCACCATGCAAACCTTCCAAAATCCCTCCGCCCTTTCATGGAAAAACTTCACCTCTGCACCATGCCCTCACCAATGACACATTCAGGCTATGTGCACACGTTCAGGATTATTTGCGTTTTTTTCGCGGTTTTTCGCGGGAAAAAACGCGTAAAAAACGCATTAATTAAGCATCCTATCATTTAGGCTAAGTTCACACGTTGCGGAATTGCCGCAGAAATTTCCGCGGCAATCCCGCACTTCTCCCGCAGGAAATACGCACGTTTTTTGTATGCTGATTCCCGCCAGAATAATAGCGTTTTGCAAGCGTAATTAGCTAGCGTTTTCTAGCGATCTGTAGCATCGCTTGGAAAACTGATTGACAGGTTGGTCTCACGAGTCACACATAGTGTTTGACTCGTGTGACCAACTTTTTACTATTGATGCCGCCTATGCCGCATCAATAGTAAAAAGATCTAATGTAAAAATAATAAAAAAAATAATAAATAATGATATTCTCACCTTCCGGCGGCCCCCGCAGCTTTCCCGCCTCTCAGCGACGCTCCCAGCAACTCGCGGTCCCAAGGATGCATTGCGACAAATCACACCGATGAAGTAGCATCTCACGAGACCGCTATGCCATCTGGGTGATTCTCGCAAAGCACTCCTGGGACCGAGAGTTGCCGGGAGCGTCGCTGAAGGCAGGAAAGCTGCGTGAGACGCCGGAAGGTGAGAAATATCATTTTTTATTTTAATTATTGTTTTACCAGGGATATGGTACCCAGGGCCTGGAGGAGAGTCTCCTCTCCTCCAGACCCTGGGTACCATCCGCACATGAACCGCTTACATTGCGCATGGTGGGCACAGCCACATGCGGAAAGTAATTGGTTCAATGCATTTCTATGGCGGCGGAATCACCGCGGTTACGCTAAATTAATGAACATGTTGAAAATACCGCAACATGTGTACAAAACATGCGCAATCAATTAACAAGTATAGAATGCTTAATGCTTGCGTTTTTTTCGCGGTTTAACTGCTGAAAATCGCGGAAAAACCGCGAAAAAAAAGTAATTATTCCTGATCGTGTGCACTTAGCCTTAGAATGAATTCTGCAATTTTTGTGCACATGGTGCGTTTTTTTCCTCGAAAAAAACGCATCTTGGAAAAAGAACCAACATGTTCATTAATTTTGTGGAATTCTAGCCTTTTTCCGCTATATTATTGACCTAGAAAGTTTACCGCGGAAAAAGTCAGTTTTTGCTCAGGAAAATTCTGCAAACATTCCTGAACGTGTGCACTTAGCCTAATACCAATCACTCGATGAATATGCAGCATTTTGCTTGTTTAGTATAATACACCCCATAGTCCTCCATATATTATAATGTGCACCACAGTCCTCCATATTGTAAAGTGCACACCACATAGTCCTCATATAATATAATGTATCCATAGTCCTCCATATAGTATAATACACTCCTCATAGTGCTCCATATAGTATAATGCACCGCCATAGTCATCCATGTAGTACAATTCACTTCCCATAGTATAATGCACCCCATAGTTCTTCATATGGTATAATGTATTCCCCATAGTCCTCGATACAGTATAATGCAGCCCACATATAGTATAATGCAGTCACCCTATAGAGCATAATGCAGCCACCCCACAGAGTATAATTTAAACCCCCATAGAATATAATTGAGCCCCCTTATATAGTATAATGTAGCCCCTCCATAAAATACAATGTAGCCCTACTCATATAGTATAATGCAGCCCCTATAGAATATAATGTAGCCCCCTCAAAGTATAATGAAGCCCCCATACAATATAATCTAGCCCCCATAGAATACAATGTAGCCACCTCATAGAGTATGATGCGATCACCCCTCATAGAATATAATAAATATAATACAGCCCCCCATAGAATATAATGTATCCCCGAATAGAATATCATACAGCCTGCCTCCCCAAAGGAATATAACGTAGCCCCCCCATAGTATATAACACAGCCACAAAGTATATAACACAGCCACCCTATAAAATATAATATATCCCCCATAGTATATAACACAGCCCACATAGTGTACAGCGTGGCCCACATAGTGTACAGCAGGGCCCACATAGTGTACAGCAGGGCCCACATAGTGTACAGCAGGGCCCACATAGTATATAGCAGGGCCCCCATAGTATATAGCAGGGCCCACATAGTATACAGCAGGGCCCACATAGAATATAGCAGGGCCCACATAGTATATAGCAGGGCCCCCATAGTATACAGCAGGGCCCACATAGTATATAGCAGGCCCCCCATAGTATACAGCAGGGCCCACATAGTATATAGCAGGGCCCCCATAGTATACAGCAGGGCCCACATAGTATATAGCAGGGCCCACATAGTATATAGCAGGGTCCCCATAGTATACAGCAGGGCCCCCATAGTATACAGCAGGGCCCACATTGGATATAGCAGGGCCCACATTGGATATAGCAGCGCCCACATTGGATACAGCAGGGCCCACATTTTACAGCCCTCATCTCTCCTCCCCCCAGGAATGGCCCCACAGCAGGACAGATTTATAAAAAAAAAAAAAAAAAACACTCCTCACCTCATCCTCGTGCCAGCGCTGCTCCCAGCTCCTGTCTCCTGCTCTGCCCAGCACACAGTGAGCGCGCTGTGTCAGAGGCAGGGCAGGGAATGATGGGAGAGGGAGCGTCGGCTGACGCTCTCTCCTCCATCATCGCTTTGAACTGTACCGGTATAGTTCAATGCAGCGGTGGGGGGAGTTGGCGCTGGGGGCAGGCGGGCACCCCTGCCACACAGGGGCCCCCATAGCGGCTGCGTGATGTGCCGCTAGCTGGGGGCCCCGTGAGGTGCAGGGGAGCCTCAAAATGTTGGGGGCCCCCGGGCCCGAGCGCGGACCAGCGTGCTCGGGCGGCGGGCCCCCCTAATCACCGGGCCCCATACAGCAGTAAGGGTTGTCATGCCCTGATGGCGGCCCTGCATCCTAGATCTGAATGAATGAAATATTCTCATTGAATACTTTGTTCTGTACAAAGTTGAATGTGCTGACAGCAAAATCACACAAAAATCATCAATGGAAATCACGTCCGGGTGGCCCCCGTTGAGAGGGGGGTACTGTCATGACCCAGGACGGGGTTTGGTCTTTGTCCCGTCCTGGCCAGACTGGGGTTAATGGTTTCAGCCTCTCTCTGGCAGAAGGCGGCTATTTAGTTGCCAATTGACCTAGGTCTGGTGTCAGTTATACTCCTGCCCTCGGCTGAGTTAGTTGACCTCCTGTGTGCCTGTGCCTTGTGCCTGATCTTGTTGCTTGTTTGGTTTTGACCCGGTCCGTCTCTTCGTTGTGAGTTTGCCTACTGTCTTGGTACTGTGTATTTGCCCATTCTGGTTTTCTGATCGCTTGGCTACGTTTTGGTTATTCTCTGCCTGCTCCTCTTGTACTGCGTTGCTCCCTCTGTGTATGACCTGGCTATCCTGACTATCCGTTTTGTCTATGCCCCTTGGTAACTCTGTCCCGTAGTTACCCTTCTAGGAGTTTTCCTTCTGCTCATATCTCTCTGGAGCTTAGGCCACGCCCACCAGCAGTCACGTGCTTAAGGTCCTCTGGCCTGAAGCATTCTCTGTCTGTTACTGCTTTCTCTGAGAGACCTGTGTCCGGCGCCGCCCCTTGGCAGTCACGTGCTTTTGGGTCCTGTTAGTCTGAAGCACGCATCTTCACCGCTGCTGCCTCGCTCCACAGGTATCTTTGGGTGCAGTCTGTCTTATTCAGGACGTCACACTGGCTCAGTGAGCAAGTGCAGTGCGGTGTTCGTGATATTATAACTGACCGCTACTTTTTTTTTTTTTCTCCTGTGTGTGTTATGGATCCTATGTATGCCCTTTCTGAGCAGGTAAAGCACCTGACTCAGATGTCTCAGAAACTGAATGAGGAACAGCGAGTTCTGGCTCAGTCTCAGCAGCTGATGGCTGACACTGTGCAGGGGGCTTTATCATCTGGTGCTCATGGGACAGGGGTTCAAGATGTTACATTAGTTTCCCCAGAGCCCCCGGTTAAATTACCAGATACCTTTTCCGGAGATAGAAAGGAATTTAAAGTTTTCAAAGAGGGCTGTAAACTTTTTTTTTCTTTAAGACCGCACTCTTCTGGGGATGAAAGTCAGAGGGTGGGGGTCATTATGTCTCTGTTAAGGGAGCCCCCAGGCCTGGGCTTTTTCCCTTCCTACCACTGCCCCTGAGAGAATGACTGTGGATGCATTTTTTGAGGCCCTGGGGCATATTTATGATGAGCTTGATCGAGTGCTGATGGCTGAGGACATGGTGATGAGTGTATGTCAGGGGAAGCACTCAGCCGAGTGGTTTTGCTCAGAGTTCAGACGCTGGGCTGCTGAGGTCTGTTGGGATGATGCCGCCCTCCGGGGCTTGTTCCGTAGAGGTCTGTCTGAACGTCTGAAAGATGCCTTGGCACTCCACCCTCCGCCTGATTCTCTGGAGGACGCCATGACGCAGGCCGTCCGAATGGATCGCAGGCTGCGGGCGAGAAGTGTGATGCAGGTTGAGACACCATTTTTCTCCAGTGGAAGGGGAGCCAGTCCTGTATTGGAGTCCATGGAGATGGGAGCCATCGACCTCAAAGAGAAAGAAAGGAGACGGAGGCGCTTAGAAAAGCTGTGTTTTTACTGCGGTGATCCTGGACATTGGAAAAGTAACTGTCCCTCCTGCCCACCGACTAACAAGCGACTGAGTCTGGGTGATCATCGTGGAGGTCACTCAGACTCTCAGGTACCCTTTCCTTCATTTTCTAAGATACTGTTAAAGGTGGAACTTGGTGTGAAGAACTGCTTTTTCCTTACTTCAGCTTTTGTGGACTGTGGGTCATCCTTGAACCTGATTGACTCTAAGCTGGTGGCCAGCTGTAGATTAGGGACAGTTAGGTTGGAGACTCCTATAAAAATAATGGCCATTGATTCTACACCTCTCACCAAGGACGGTGTCCATTTTGTCTCTGAAGAATTCACCCTCAGGGTGGGGGCCCTTCACCAGGAGCGTATGTCATGTTTTGTTTTGGATAACCTCTCTGCTGGCCTGGTGTTAGGGTTTCCCTGGTTGCAACGGCATAACCCGATTATTGACTGGGATTCCCGTGATATTGTTAAATGGGGATCTAATTGTTCTGAAAGATGTCTTGCTACTGTGTCTGTGTCGTCCGTTGGTCTGGAAGGTATTCCGGAGTACCTGAAGGACTATGCGGACGTTTTCTCTGAAAAAGAGGCTGAAGTTTTACCACCACACCGCCCATTTGATTGTGCCATTGACCTGGTTCCAGGTACTAAATTGCCCAAGGCCCGCTTGTATAACCTCTCGGGTCCCGAGCGGGCTGCTATGAAAGAATACATTTCCGAGAGCCTTCGTAAGGGACACATTCGTCCTTCTGTTTCCCCCATGGCGCCGGGGTTCTTTTTCGTAAAGAAAAAAGACGGTGGTTTGCGCCCATGCCTCGATTTTCGAGAGTTAAATAAGATAACTGTGAGAAATACTTACCCCCTCCCACTTATTCCTGATTTGTACAACCAGTTGTCTGGGGCTAAGTGGTTTTCAAAATTGGATCTGCGGGGGGCATATAACCTCATCCGGGTCCGGGAGGGAGATGAGTGGAAGACTGCTTTTCTCACTACTGAAGAGTTGTTTGAAAACTTGGTCATGCCTTTCGGTCTGACCAACGCACCAGCAGTCTTCCAAAATTTTATTAATCATGTGTTCTCTGACTTTATTGGGCGTTTTATGGTTGTGTATTTGGATGACATTCTTATCTACTCGCCTGATAAACAAACTCACAATGATCATCTTCGGGCAGTTCTCCAAAGGCTCCGGGAGAACTGTCTCTTTGCTAAGCTAGAAAAATGTTCATTCTTCGTTCAGGAACTGTCTTTTCTGGGGTTCATTGTGTCTGCTGAGGGGTATCGCATGGATTATAATAAGGTGCAGGCCATTGTTGATTGGGTACAACCTCGTGATTTGAAGGCTCTGCAGCGTTTCTTAGGATTCGCAAATTACTATCGCAAGTTTATAAGGGGGTTCTCACAGGTAGTTAAACCTCTCACAGATCTGACTCAAAAGGGGGCTGATGTCAAGAATTGGTCAGCCGCAGCGGTGGCGGCGTTTCAGTTTTTAAAAAAATGTTTCATGTCTGCTCCGGTTCTTATTCAACCGGACCCGTCTGAACCATTTATTGTTGAGGTGGACGCCTCGGAGGTGGGGGTTGGGGCGGTGTTGTCCAGGGACCCGCCACTTTGACTAATTTGAGACCCTGTGCCTTTTTCTCTAAGAAATTCTCTCCTGCAGAGAGAAACTATGATGTTGGGAATCGAGAACTTCTGGCCGTGAAGTTGGCCTTTGAAGAATGGAGGCATTTTTTGGAGGGTGCTGTCCATCCTATTACTGTGGTTACGGACCACAAGAACCTAGCTTACATTGAGTCTGCTAAAAGGTTGACTCCTAGACAGGCAAGATGGTCGCTTTTTTTTTTCCCGATTCCAGTTCTCCATCACTTTGCGGCCAGGATCCAAAAATGTCAAGGCTGATGCCTTGTCACGCAGTGTGGATCCGGTGTCTCCCCCGAACCTCCATCCTCCATTCTTCAGTCTGGGGTGGTGGTGGCAGTTATTTCTGCTGGGTTGGAGCAGGAGATTCGGGAAGCTCAGTCTCTTGCCCCTCCGACTAAGCCAGTGGATAAACTTTTTGTACCAGTTCAATTTCGTCTCAGGATCCTTCGGGAATTCCACGACTCAGTTCTGGGTGGACATCCTGGGATCTCGGCTACCCGGAGGGCCATCGCTAGGATATTCTGGTGGTCTTCTTTAGCCTCTGATGTTGGGGAATTTGTGTCTGCTTGTGGGGTATGTGCCAGTGCGAAACCCCCCCATAAACCGGCCGGCCGGGGAATTGGTGCCACTGCCAATTCCTTATAGACCATGGACCCATTTATCCATGGATTTTATCACCAACCTTCCTCCTTCCAAGGGTAACACTGTCATTTGGGTAGTGGTGGACAGGTTTAGTAAACAGGCACATTTTGTACCCTTGGCGGCTTTACCTAATGCGGAAACGTTGTCCAGATTGTTTGTTGAGCATGTGGTGCGGTTGCATGGGGTACCCTTGAATGTGGTGTCTGATAGGGGGGTACAATTTGTTTCCAGATTTTGGAGGGCATTTTGTAAGAGGTTGGGTATTGGTCTGTCTTTTTCATCCGCTTATCATCCAGAGACTAATGGGCAGACTGAGCGGACCAATCAGTCTCTAGAGCAAATCCTGCGTTGCCTGACCTCAGCCCGACAGGATGATTGGTGTACTGCGTTACCTTTGGCTGAGTTTGCGTTTAACAACCGCATTAACCAGTCTACGGGCACATCTCCCTTTTTCTGCAATTATGGGTTTCATCCACATTTTGGGGAGTTCTCCCGTTTGGACTCTGGGTGTCCTGGGGCGGATGGGACAATCCAGCGGTTAGGGGAGTTATGGCGGGAGGTCCAAAGGAACATTACGAAGGCTCAGTCTAAATATAAGTTTTTTGCTGACAAAAAAAGGTCTGTGGGGCCGGTGTTCCAGGTTGGGGATAAGGTATGGTTATCTACTAGGAATATAAGGCTCAAGCTCCCCTCTGCGAAACTTGGACCTAAATTTATTGGTCCTTATGAAATTACGGAAGCAGTTAACCCGGTGGCATTTCGGTTGCGTCTCCTCCGTCTCTACGGATTCCCAACGTTTTCCATAGGGCCCTTTTGAAACCTGTGGGGTCCTGTAGGGAAGGACCGTTGTCTTCCCCACCACCGGTTTTGGTAGACGGGCAGTCTGAGTACGAGGTGGAACGAATTCTTGACTCTAGGTTTGTCCGTCGTGCTCTTCAGTATCTGATACATTGGAAAGGCTACGGTCCAGAGGACCGGTCGTGGGTTCCTGCCGATCTGTTCATGCGGATCAGTTGGTCCAGGCCTTTCATGCCAGGTGTCCTGAGAAACCCAGGGTCCGGTGGCCCCCCGTTGAGAGGGGGGTACTGTCATGACCCAGGACGGGGTTTGGTCTTTGTCCTGTCCTGGCCAGACTGGGGTTAATGGTTTCAGCCTCTCTCTGGCAGAAGGCGGCTATTTAGTTGCCAATTGACCTAGGTCTGGTGTCAGTTATACTCCTGCCCTCGGCTGAGTTAGTTGACCTCCTGTGTGCCTGTGCCTTGTGCCTGATCTTGTTGCTTGTTTGGTTTTGACCTGGTCCGTCTCTTCGTTGTGAGTTTGCCTACTGTCTTGGTACTGTGTATTTGCCCGTTCTGGTTTTCTGATCCCTTGGCTATGTTTTGGTTATTCTCTGCCTGCTCCTCTTGTACTGCGTTGCTCCCTCTGTGTATGACCTGGCTATCCTGACTATCCGTTTTGTCTATGCCCTTGGTAACTCTGTCCCGTAGTTACCCTTCTAGGAGTTTTCCTTCTGCTCATAGCTCTCTGGAGCTTAGGCCACGCCCACCAGCAGTCACGTGCTTAAGGTCCTCTGGCCTGAAGCATTCTCTGTCTGTTACTGCTTTCTCTGAGAGACCTGTGGCCGGCGCCGCCCCTTGGCAGTCACGTGCTTTTGGGTCCTGTTAGTCTGAAGCACGCATCTTCACCGCTGCTGCCTCGCTCCACAGGTATCTTTGGGTGCAGTCTGTCTTATTCAGGACGCGCGCACTGGCTCAGTGAGCGAGTGCAGTGCGGTGTTCGTGATAAATGTAATGTCCTTAAAACAAGTCAAAATGATGCTCAGTAGTGTGTGGGGCCTCCATGTGCCTGTATGACCTCCCTGTGCCTGTATGACCTCCCTACAACGCCTGGGCATGCTCCTGATGAGGTGGCGGATGGTCTCCTGAGGGATCTCCTCCCAGACCTAGACTAAACCAACTCCTGGAGAGTCTGTGGTGCAACATGACGTTGGTGGATGGAGCGAGACATGATATTCCAGATGTGCTCAATCGGATTCAGGTCTGGGGAACGGCGGGCCAGTCCATAGCTTCAATGCCTTCATCTTGCAGGAACTGCTGACACACTCCAGCCACATGAAGTGGCAGTCAGGCTACCTATGGTCAGAACATGGAGGGCTGTGTGGCCCTTCAAAGAAATGCCACCCCACACCATTACTGACCCACTGCCAAACCGGTCATGCTGAAGGATTTTGCTGGCAGCAGATCGATCTCAACGGTGACTCCAGACTCTGTCACGTCTGTCACATGAGCTCAGTGTGAGCCTGCTTTCATCTGTGAAGAGCAGAGGGCACCAGTGGCGAATTTGCCAATCCTGGTGTTCTGTGGCAAATGCCAAGCGTCCTGCACGGTGCTGGGCTGTGAGCACAACCCCCATCTGTGGACATTGGGCACTCAGACCATTCACATGGAGTCGGTTTCTAACTATTTGTGCAGACACATGCACATATGTGCACATCAGAAATAAGAATAAGGACTATGAGGAGAATAAGGACTTGACAATGCGTGCAGATAAGGTTTTATTGTCTCTCCTGATTATATGACTGGCTAGGTAAACACCTCTACAGGAGCGCTGGTATGGTGGTTGCTTAGAGATGGTGGAAACACTGCGGGACCACACATGGCTGGTAATGACTCGATTGAGTCTTGTCTGTTGCCATGATCTGAGGTGGATACAAGAGCGCATGTGCTGGGGGTGTGGCATGGAAGAGTCACATGATATGATGTCAGACGCTGCAGGACGCTTTAGTGAGAGGATGTGGTAATAGCTCTCACACGTGCTATTGTTTATTTCCCTAAAGAGGCGGTCTGATATGGCTAGTCCAGCTATGAGATACCTGCACGGATAGGGTAAGTTTCTGACGCCAGGGGCTGACTTGAACTTTCATTGGTATAAATGACCTGATCACTAAGAATGAAGGTGATTGGTTTTTACACGGTATGGAGCTATACCAACTAGTCATCTATTGGTGGACACTATAGGACACTTTGTTTACAACAGGGAGCTGTTGTGAAATTTTACATCTCGTATAGGTAATTTTGTTGTTAGTCACAATATATACAGTACATATGTGCTGTTAGGTGATCGCTGTTTTAAATTGTATGTAATTATTTTTTGTCATGTATTCACTATCTATGCTTTGTATGGCTATTTGATTAAGGGGCGGTACCTGGTTGGTGATTGGCTTCTCCACACCATTTAAGGACGCCATTATGTTCACTGTATTATACTTGACAAAGGCCACAAGTGCGCCGAAACGTTGTATCTGTATGGCAGAATAAAGGATTGTCTTGTTATTTCACCCGGATTGGATGCTGTTCTTATTACTGATGTGGACTTTTCTGTTCAATTGGATCCTTGAACTCTGAACGTGCATCCCACACACTCCTGTGTGCTGTCAGCCGCTTCTTTTTTTACATGCACATATGTGGTCTGCTGGAGGTCATTTTTCAGGGCTCTGGCAGTGCTCCTCCTGTTCCTCCTTGCACAAAGCCAGAGGTAGCGGTCCTGCTGCTGGGTTGTTGCACTCCTATCGCCCCCTCCACGTCTCCTGGTGTACTGGCCTGTCTCCGGGTAGTGCCTCCAACCTCTGGACACTACGCTAACAGACACAGCAAACGTTCTTGCCACAGCTCGCATTGATGTGCCATCCTGGATGAGCTGCACTACTTGAGCCACTTGTGTGGGTTGTAGAGTCCCTCTCATGCTACCACGAGTTTGAAAGCACAACCAACTTTCAAAAGTGACCAAAACATCAGCCAGAAAGCATTGGTACTGAGATGTGGTCTGTGGTTCCCACCTACAAAACCACTCCTTTATTGAGTGTGTCTTGATAATTGCCAATAATTTCCATCTGTTGTCTATTCCATTTGCACATCAGCATGTGAAATTGATTGTCAATCAGCGTTGCTTCCTAAGTGGACAGCTTGATTTCACAGAAGTTTGATTTACTTGGAGTTATATTCTGTTGTTTAAGTGTTCCCTTCATTTTTTTAAGCAGTGTATAATATATGCTGCATATACAACATATACTATGAAAATTAAGGAGGGGTTATGGAAACCAATGGATGTGGGTGATTTATTTACTTTACCACCATATTTTGAGTAAAGGGACTGTGTCATGATGAAAATCGTGTCTGATCTGCAGACAGGATGTTATAGAGAGAGGGAGGAGGAGATCAGATTGAAATATATTTTTAAGTGTGTTCATTAAAGTCTATGGAGTTTGCATATGTGTCCAATGGGCAGTCCTATTTAATGATTCATGGTTTTCCCTGTATGACTGCGTGCAGATAGCTGTCAGTTGCTGAGTAGGACTGGACTCATTCACCAGGGATTTTAGTTACTAAATTACAAGTTATACTGAATCCTTTCCCACAAACCTTTATACCACGCCTTAAAAAATGTTCATACCCCATTAGCAACATTTTTTTCACACTTCATATCTTTTTTTTCTATGGGGACTATACTGTTTTTAATGATAATTAATAATCTCTATTTTTAGAGGGATATTTCTTTCATATTGAGCCTATTTGTAATAAATCTCTTCAATTTGACAATCCTTTGTTTGTATAAATGCAATTTGTGAGTCAAAAAAATCACAAGAGAAATGTGTTTCTTTCTCTACTGATCAGCATTCACTCTAAAAACTGACATAATGTGTTTTAGTCAAAGCCAGATGGACTTCCAACTTAATGAAGGGTTGGGTTATAAATTTTATTAAGTGCATGGAGATGAGAATGAAAAAGAGAGAGGAGCAGGGAGAAGCACAGACACATAGATGGTGCTGCAGCTTTCTAGCAAGTGATTTTACCTCACTGCAATGCTGGATTCAGAGCTACAATGCTCAGTACTGTTGTTAAATATCCACCATGCTGCTGCTGTTGCTTCTGAACATGTGCTACACAAATAAAGAAGAGTAGTGTATAAGAGACATCATAGCAGTTAGTCTTCACACACTAACTCAGAGAAAACTTCAAAATTAGAGTGATAAAACCTGAAGATGGAAAAAATGGTAATAATACTGGATATAAGTCATATAATAACCATAGTTCTTATGTACAAACACATGACAGTCAATTCACGACCAGAGGAGTCTAAGCTGCTTATTCCACTGAAAGCACACACTTTGCCTTGCCGAGTCTGCATTTGTATGTGTGATTAAGATAGCTGCTGGCCAAACAAGTCGATCACTATCTAATGTGTATGGCCTCCTTAGGTATAATCTTATTATTTGCTCTCAGTCCTACCTTTCTCTGCCATCTCTCTAGCATTTATCTTATTTTTGAAATATACGGTTAATTTCCCTCCAGCTTTATTACCTCTACAGGCCCTGTAGCTTCTCTCTGTTTTATACTCATTCACTACTTTGTCACACTCATACTCTATTAGAAGTCACTACTTTTTAGAGGAAACTGTTGTCATGCTGTGAAAGCATTTTCTTTTGTTCAGTTCCTCCAGCAAAAATCAAAAGGAAGCAGTCATCACACCCCAGCATTATCACCCTCTTGGACAAAGCATCTACTTGATTGTACAATGGCCAAAAAAGCATAGCCTTGTCTTTTATTTCATAACTTTCCTTGTTAATGGTGCCCTAGTCTTCTGCCTACTCAGGCCACCTATTGTTCTCCTTGCACTATACATATCAGTATATGTCAATATGTTAAAAGTAAAATGTCACTTAGAGGAAATGACATACTTCCCTGCCCTGGTAATACCAAGCACATTATTTTACCTTTTACCTTCTTTACCAAACATAATCTTTTATAACAACTTTCCACATGTTAATATTTACAGTATTTGGTTACACTGCATTTTACTATATGTTATAAATTCACAATGTTCCATAAATATTGTTGAAAAACTTGATAGAAACTAGATGAACTGTATAGTAGTGGTAGACTATTTGTTTGGCCATGATTTTCTTTAAATTGTCATATCTACAGTCATGGCCAAAAGTTTTGAGAATGACACAAATATTATATTTTCACATGATCTGCTGCCCTCTGGTTTTTATGTGTGTTTGACAGATGTTTTTATCACAGACAGAAATATAATTGCAAACATATGAGTAACAAAAGCTTATATTGACAGTTAAAATGAGTTAATGCAGCAAGTCAATATTTGCAGTGTTGACCCTTCGTCTTCAGGACCTCTGCAATTCTCCCTGGCATGCTCTCAATCAACTTCTGAACCAAATCCTGACTGATCCATTCTTGCACAATCAATGCTTTCATTTTGTCAGAATTTTTAGGTTTTTGTTTGTCCACCCATCTCTTGATGATTGACCACAAGTTCTCAATGGGATTAAGATCTGGGGAGTTTCCAGGCCATGGACCCAAAATCTCTATGTTTTGTTCCCTGAGGCATTTAGTTATCACCATTGCTTTATGGCAAGGTGCTCCATCATGCTGGAAAAGGCATTGCTGATCGCCAAATTGCTCTTGGAGGGTTGGGAGAAGTTGCTCTTGGAGGACATTCTGGTACCATTCTTTATTCATGGCTGTGTTTTTAGGCAAGACTGTGAGAGAGCCGATTCCCTTGGCTGAGAAGCAACCCCACACATGAATGGTTTCAGGATGCTTAACAGTTGGCATGAGACAAGACTGGTGGTAGCGCTCACCTTGTCTTCTCCGAATGAGGCGTTTTCCTGATGTCCCAAACAATCGAAAAGGGGATTCATCAGAGAAAATAACTTTACCCAGTCCTCAGCAGTCCACTGCCTGTACCTTTTGCAGAATATCAGTCTGTCCATGATGTTTTTTCTGGAGAGAAGTGGCTTCTTTGCTGCCCTCCTTGAGACCAGGCCTTGCTCCAAGAGTCTCCGCCTCACAGTGCGTGCAGATGCACTCACACCTGCCTGCTGCCATTCCTGAGCAAGCTCTGCACTGCTGGTAGCCCGATCCCACAGCTGAAACACTTTTAAGAGATGGTCCTGGCGCTTGCTGGTCTTTCTTGGGCGCCCTGGAGCCTTTTTGGCAACAATGGAACCTCTCTCCTTGAAGTTCTTGATGATGCGATAGATTGTTGACTGAGGTGCAATCTTTCTAGCTGCGATACTCTTCCCTGTTAGGCCATTTTTGTGCATTGCAATGATGACTGCACGTGTTTCTTTAGAGATAACCATGGTTAACAGAAGAGAAACAATGATGCCAAGCACCAGCCTCATTTTAAAGTGTCCTGTGGTCTCATTCTTACTTAATCATGACAGATTGATCTCCAGCCATGTCCTCATCAACACCCACACCTGTGTTAATGGAGCAATCACTGAAAAGAGGTTAGCTGGTCCTTTTAAGGCAGGGCTGCAATGATGTTGAAATGTGTTTTGGGGATAAAGTTCATTTTCTAGCCAAATATTGACTTTGCAAGTAATTGCTGTTAAGCTGATCACTCTTTATAACATTCTGGAGTATATGCAAATTGCCATTAGAAAAAGTGAAGCAGTAGACTTTGTAAAAATTAATATTTGTGTCATTCTCAAAACTTTTGGCCATGACTGTAATCTGGCTCCTCTGTGTCCCTCTGGCGTGTCTTACATAATGCAAGAGACTCGAGAATGAAAAATACATGCTCAGAGAACATAAAAAGAGAGGTTCCTGTTTCCAGCCCGAAGCTCTAGTCTGGGCAGATCCAAGCACATTCACTGCGGAAAAACTTAACAGTGTATTCAACTATAAGAATCCCAGTTCTGGATTTATTTTCACACTCTTGTATCTTCAGTCGGAAAACTTTTCTTTGGTAGAGTTTCTCTTAGTGGGGTGCACACTGTTGATACAAACACATTTTCTTTGCTTAGTAAGTTTTATTATTTTGAATATTAAAGACTTGTTGTGATATTAATCATTCCTGTCGAGGCTTGAAACGAAACAGCAAAAATAAATGCATGTCGAAGAAAAAGCCGATAGTGATGTGAGTTATATTTATATGAAGCTGTGCTCAAGCTGTGGATATTGACTGTCGCATCCACCCGCTGCTCCTGAAAAAGTATTTAAAAAATGGAATCAATCACTTCTGTAACAATTGCCTGTCACATAAGAGCTTATTTTAGAAGGCTGTAATTCCTCATGGGCACGAGTGACAGAGTTTTCATTTACTTAGTGATTACTCCAGTATGCCCAATAACAGGTGGGGAACACGTTGCTCCACTCACTTCCACATCAGGAGGTAAATGGGACCAGTGACGTCATGTCTACAGAATATGTTTGCCATCTCATGCAGCATTAGAATAGGAGTGCTACGCAGTAGCGGACGCTCAGACATGTGCCCTGGTAAATGTCTGTAGACCTTATATCACTGGTCTCAGTTACCTCCTGATGTGGCAGTGAACTGATCCAGGTGTAATTGAAACAAATAATTTGTATAATGTAGAACACAGTAGATAAGTTAGATCATATCTCAGTCTAGCCCTGCAGATATATATCAAGGTATGATTCTCACCATTACACCAGTAGGCACTGGTCATTTCCAAATCATTTTATAAAGAAAACAAATGTACAGTGATAGCTTTTTGTCTTGTAGAGCAAATTCCTTGACTACTTAGTATTATATCAGGACAGGTCATACCCAAATGATTTTCCATGTGTCCAACATGGGTACAATCAGGGATGGATTAAGGGTAGCCAGACTCTGTGGGCCCCCCGGTCATGTGACGGGGTCATGTGATGGGGTCGTGCGACGGGGTCATCATATACCTGAAACAGATTATTCCAGACACCTCCACCCCTCAAACTGTCCACAGTCCCACGCTTTCTCTTGGAAAAACTCCACTTCTCACATATCACACATTAACAGTTCCCATCACCAGATCACAAACATAACCAGCAGCTTTTGTTTTGGCCAAAAGATTTTTTAAGCCACCACCATAACACGGTGTTAAGGGCCTGCGGAACGCACCTAAGAGATATTAAGGAGAGGTGCGTTCGCAGCCCGGCGTCCACCGTGCAGGCAGAGTCTGCTACTAGTAAGATGGCGTGAGTAGCGAACTCTGTTGTCCCACAGAGTCGCTAAAATAAACGCCGTAGCGCGCTGTGGCAGTTAGTGCGAACTCTGTTAATCCACAGAGCCGCTAGAGGGAATGCCACAGCGCTATATGGCGATAAGTGCGAACTCACTTAGCTTCAGTGAGCCGCAAAGTAAAACACTAGGGCGCTGACTAGCGTTTTAAAGCGAACCCTGTTGCATCACAAAGTCGCTGAGTAACCCTACTGGGTCCAGGTACACGGTTAACTGCTGTGCGGATAGCAGTCCATGATCATGCAATCAGAACACAAGCAATAATCTCCTCCCCGGAGTAGCCGGTATTCTAATGGCGTTTTCAGCTGAGCCCTGAACACGTGCATACAATCTCCTCACTGGAGGTGCCGGTATTCTAGGGGCTTATTTCAGCCAGACCTAACCACATGCATACATGACCACACTGGCGAAAGCACGTAACGGATTTGATACTAGCGCATGGCGGCCCAGCCATGCCACCCTTTTATAGTAGCAACTGCAGGACCTACCAGAAAAGGACCAATGTGAAACCATTCCAGAACACATGTAGTTTCAGGACCTTCCTGGCGGACCAATGGGAGTCGCTGCTGTAACCGAGCATGTGACCCCTGATCTCCAATGGGAGATCTTGCCCTGGGCATGCTCAGATGGAGAAAGCAGGAACTTAGTTCCTGAACTGCCTGCTCCATTGGTTATAATAGAGGAACCAGGAAAGACCACAACAAGCCTCTGCACAGTGTTAAACTGGGCAAGACGCTGGGACCGACGTCTTTGCTGAGCAGGCTCCACTGCGGCTGGAGATGGATGGGGGACCGCAGCGGGACTGGTTCGAGACTCCCCTTGTGCAGCAGCGGGAACTCGAACCCTAACACACAGTAGACACTGTTGGCCGGGCCCTACTCTAACCTATTAAATATTTGTTAAAATATGCAATACAATTTAGGTATATTTTTATTTATTTTTCAATTTTTAAAATGACCAATGATATCACATACAAGGAACAAATACCACAACACCATGTCCAGACCACATATTACCACCACAAAGTGACCTATAATACCACACGCAAGGAATAAATATCGCCACACCATGTCCAGACCACATATTACCACCACAGTGATCGAATAATATCACATACAAGGATCAAATACCACAACACCATGACCAGACCACATATTACCACCACATAGTGACTGAATTCTACAATACTAATCAGTAATAAAAAAAAACACAATACTATCACCATAAGTGCCATTATACACAGGAGATCTGTACTTAGTATGCAGTGTCTGTGTACAGGTAATACAGTGATCACCAGTGACATTATACACAGGAGCTCTGTATATAATGTATAGGTAATACAGTGATCACTGGTGACATTATACACAGGACGGCTGTATATAGTATACAGTGTATAGTATCAGTGTATAGGTAACACACTGACTCACCAGTGACGTCTCTAGGTGAATTCCTTCATCTTTGTTTTTCATCTTTCATCCCGCACAGACTGCCATCATTCTTCCAGCCAGGGCTCGTCTCTGCAGAAAATAACACAGTTATCTCGAGCTCCGCTTGCAGAACACATTACTTAATTTTTCCCAACTTCAATATTACACCACATGAAGAAAAAAAGGCGACATAGTATCACTCTACACAGTAACAGGACCTCCTCCCATTTAAAACAGTATACTCAAAAAATAAAATAAATACATCACTGCAGTAATACCCTTAATTAGCCCCTATGATAATAATATTCCCCATCCTAGCCCCATGTGTCTCATTCCTGGCTTCAGCCATATGTTCTCCCATCCCGCCCTCATGAATATCCATTCTGCCCCATACGATCTCACCATCCTGCCCCATCTGTCTCCATCGTATCCATCCTGTCCCATGATCCTGCACGATCTGGCTGGAACCCTGCCCCATCTGTCTCCAATCCTGCCCCATGTCTTTCATCCTGCCCTGTGTCTCCAATAATGTCCCGTATCTCCATTCTGCCCCCTGTCTCCAATCATGTCCCCATGTCTGCAATCCTGCCCCGTGTTTCCATTCTGCCCCATCTGTCTCCAATCCTGCCCAATCAGTCTCCATTCCTGCCCCATCTGTCTTCAGTCATGTCCCAGTGTCTCCAGTCATGCCCCCAGTCAGGGACGGCGTCAGCACCTGGCGCACCCAGGCAAGTGCCGAGGCCCTGAGCAGGTGGGGGGCCCACTCACCGTCAAAGACAACGGCGTACTATGAGGGGCCCTGTGCCAGTGCTTGCTCAGGGACTCAGTATTTGCAATACTTACCTCTCCCTGCTCCACCGCTGTGACGTCGTCCGCGTTTCCTGACAGTGACATTCAGGTCAGAGAGCGCGATGACGTCACGTCTGTATGCCCTCTGCCTTTACAGTCACAGTGCAGAAAGCTGGAATATGGCAATGCTGAGGAGTCCTGAGTAGAGGAGTGCCCAAAGAGGAGAGGTATTTCATTTTTTTAATGTTTGGAGCAATATGGGGAGCTTTATACACTGGAGAATTATATATGGGGCCCATAATACACTTGAGCATCATAGATACGGCCCATTATACACTGGAGCATTATATGGGGACCATTATAGATGGAGCATTATATAGGCCCATCATACACTGGAGCATCATCCATGGGGCCCATCATATACTGGAGCATCATATGGGGCCCATTATATATGGAGCATTTTATAGGCCCATCATACACTGGAGCATCATCCATGGGGTCCATCATATACTAGAGCATCATATGGGGTTCATTATTTATGGGGCATCATATAGGGCCCTTTATATATGGAGCATCATATGGAGCACATATGGGGCCTATTCTGTATGGAGCATTATATGGAGCCCATTCTGTATGGAGCAATATATGTGGCCCATCATATACTATATGGAGCTTTATATGTGACTCATTATACTGTATGGAGCAATATGTGGGGCTCATTATACTCTATGGGGACCGTCCTATACTGTATGGCACATTATATAGGGACCATCGTATACTGTAGCATTATGTGGAGCTCATCATATACTGTATGGAACATTATATGGGACCAATTATGTATGGAGCAATATATGGGGCTCATTATTCTGCATGGCGCACTATGTGGTGGCCATAATACTGTATGGAGGACTATACTGTCCGATTTTTGAGCTATTGTAGAATTTACAATAGATATCACTCATGTAATATAAGAAGTGAAGTATTTGGCATTGTACTATAACTATATTTCTCTGCCGTATCGGAGCATCATGAATTGTGGTATGTGTTAAAGGGGCCCACTGAGACTCTTTCGCCCGGGCCCACGAAAACCTGGAGCCAGCCCTGCCCCCAGTGTCTCCAGTCATGCCCCCATGTCTTTCATCCTGCCCCCTGTGTCTCCAATCATATTCCATATCTCCATTCTGCCCCATGTCCAGTATTATGTCCCCGTGTCCAGCATTCTGCCCCGTGTCCAGCATTATGTCCCCTGTGTCCAGCATTCTGCCCCCGTGTCCAGCATTCTGCCTCCCGTGTCCAGCATTGTGCCCCCCATGTCCAGCATTCTGCCCGAGTCTCACAGTCTTCTCCGTGTCCAGCATTCTGCCCCGTGTCCAGCAATCTGCCCATGTCTCACAGTCTGCCCTGTGTCCAGCATTCTGCCCCATGTCACACAGTCTGTCCTCTTGTCCAGCATTCTTCCCCTGTGTCTCAGTCTTCCCCCATGTCCAGCATTCTGCCTCCATGTCTCACAGTCTGCCCCCGTGTCCAGCATTCTGCCCCCGTGTCTAATAGTCTGCCCCCATGTCCAGCATTCTGCCCCATGTCTCACAGTCTGCACCCGTGTCCAGAATTCTGCCCCGTGTCTCAGTCTGCCCCGTGTCCAGCATTCTGCCCCATGTCTCACAGTTTGCCCCATGTCTCACAGTCTGCCCCGTGTCTCACAGTCTGCACCCTTGTCCAGCATTCTGCCCCGTGTCTCACAGTCTGCCCCCGTGTTCAGCATTCTGCCCCCCATGTCCAGCATTCTATCCCCCGTGTCTCACACTCTGCCCCGGACACCCCAGATCGCCGCTCTCAATAAAAGAAAACAAAAATAAAACAAGCTCTTCTTACCTGGCCGCGCTCCTGCGACGAAGCTCCCTCCATGCAGAGGAAGCGCGCACTCGCCGGCAACTGAAAATGACATCAGACGCCGGTGACATGCGCTCTGCGGCTGACGTCAGCTGCCAGCCTCCGATTGGCTGGCGGCTGTTAACTATTGACGTGTGGGCGCGGGCCCGCACGTCAAAAGCGTTAAACTGCCGCAGCGCCACTAAGGGCCCAGTTTAGCCTGTCGGCTGCTGGTAGGGGCCAGGTGAGCAGAAGAGACGGGGTCCGATGCGGGCCCACTCTGCCCACCGGGCTCCATATGCTAGTCAGGGCAGTAATGCCCTGATGGTGGCCCTGTGGTGGGCCCCCCCCACACCACTGGGCCCTGGGCTACTGCCAAGAATGACCCTATTATAATCCGCCACTGGGTACAATATACAGTCTATTGGCTCAGTTTGCATTTTATCATGTGTAGTGATGAGTGAGTATACTCATTGCTCGGGATTTCCCAAGCACGCTCAGGTGAACTCCGAGTATTTGAAAGTGCTCGGAGATTTAGTTTCTGTCGGCACAGCTGCAAGATTTGTGGCTGCCGGACAGCCTGAATACATGTGAGGAATGCCTGTTTTTAGGGAATCCTCACATGTATTTAGGTTGTCTAGCAGCCGCAAATCATGCAGCTGCGTCGACACAAACTAAATCTTCGAGCACACCAAAATACTCGGAGGACACCCGAGCAACGAGTATACTCGCTCATCACTAATCATGTGCCCTACTTCCCTTGTCTCCCTTGTAGCATCAGTCTGGTCTCTGTTTTTGTTCAAATAATCAATGTTAACTTCATGGCTCAAACTTTAAATAAACTAACCAATCCTAGAAAACTTTTAAATGGATTGTCTACTACCTGGACAACTCCTTTTAATATGAAGTATTCTGCCTTGTGAAATAAAAATTACAGAAACTCCCCTCCCATAATGGTACCATTCCAGTGGTGTCATTGCTATGGCTTGTGTGACAGTGTTACGCCACATGAGGCATGCAGACATTTAGCAGCCATTATTAGGATGCTGGGCTCTCACTTTTCCTGTTTCCTCGCGTTAAGAACTGAGAATGCAGAAATGTGATATTGGCCACTGATTGGCTGAAGGGCTCACGTTATGTGGCATAACAATACCATATGTACCCTGGCAGATTCTGATTCAACATGTAACGGCAGGGATGGCGTCAGTGTTCAAGGTGAGCATATTTTGTTTTACTTTACCGGGGGGACTATTTAATTTAAAAGGTGTTCGTCCAGGTAATTGAGATCTTTTTTATGTTTCCAATTCAGCTTTAGAAATAGAAGCTGTTCTGTGATTTTGTATAGTGGGCAAAAAAGACAGTTTTACAGATAGACAATTCTGATTAATCCACAACAATAACTAAACATTACAAAATCAATGGTAAACAACTCAGCACGAAATCATCAATATTAACTAGCATATGGTAGAGAGTGAAAGTTGGTAGAGCACACACTGAAGTTGAATGTGCATTTATACTTAGTTGTAGCTTTATAGGGAGCAGAGGTCACACCTTAGGGTCCCGTCACACTCAATGATGCAGCCACGATCCCGACAACAATACGACCTGGCAGGGATCATTGCTGCGTCGCTTTGTGGTCACTTGTGAGCTGTCACATAGGCAGACTCACCAGCGATCAGAACCAGCGAGCACGCTGGTATTCAATGTACATATCGGGTAACTAAGGGCGGCGCCGCGCCTAGTTACCCGATATGTACCCTGGTTACCGGCTCCCAGCGTCTGCTGTAGAGCGCTGGGAGCCGGTATCTAGGGTACATATCGGGTAACTAAGCACCGCGCGGCACCTAGTTACCCGATATGTACCCTAGATACCAGCTCCCAGCGCTCTACAGCAGACGCTGGGAGCCGGTAACCAGGGTACATATCGGGTAACTAGGCGCGGCACCGCCTTTAGTTACCCGATATGTACATTGGATACCAGCTCCCAGCTTGTTGATCGTTGGTCTCCCGCTGTCACACGCAGCGATGCGAGCTGGCCAGCGGGAGACCAACGATCAAAAAATGGTCCAGGACATTCAGTGACGATCAGCGATACCCAGCAGGGGGCTGACCATCGCTGCGTGTCACACATAGCAAGATCGCTGGCTAGGTCGCTGTTGCGCCACAAAATCGGTGACGCTTCAGCGATCTCGCTAGCGATATCGCTTAGTGTGACGGGGTTTTAGCCCTAATGCAAAATGACCTAAGACCTCTCTGTTGCTTGAAAAGACACCAGTATTATAAATGGCACAAAGAAAGTGTGGAGCCCTCTTATCAATTTTGTTTAGCCAGATCCACCCTGTCACATTTCATCGTTTTTTATATAGTGCTCTAGGCCTCATGAATCCAAATCTGCTTGCAACTGTAAATTGGCTGAAGGCGGTAGACATGTCCGAGCTGCTGCTCCATAGCACCCTGGCACTTTCCAGGAAAACCGTGTCCCAGTCCCAGTGTGCTGTCAGGTGTGGGGTGCATCACACTCAGTTCTAGGCCACAGGCCTCCACAGTCTCCAGGCCTCCATATTCAGGAGCCACTACACACAACTCAGGGAACACCAAGTTTATTTCAACCAACAGAAGTTTACTGGAGAGTTGAAGTTCCTCAGATTGTAACATGTGGGATAGGGCACAAAACTTCTTGTTTCTTACTTCCTTAGCACAACGCATCTTCAGCCCTATCATCTGTTACCCCTGTCTAGTTCTACAGTGAACCCGGGATCTGTCACCTTCCCTTCACACTGTTCTGTGTCCCTCTACCCCTGTGCTCCAGAGGACATGAGTTGCCCTTTTACCCTGTATTGGGTCTGGAGCTCCTGACATTGCCAGATTGTCTGCACAGGATTCTAGTACAGTCTCTCCCTGCCTTGAATGGTAGGTACATGCTGTCCCTAGCAGCCCACTGTACTTGAACTTGACCTTGTTACTGTACTTCCCTATGTGAGTCAGTTCCAGGAAGTGGCTACTATTCACTAGCATTAGACACCGCCCACCATGAGCTAGCTCCAAAACATCTGTATCTTACCTTGTACCTTTAGCTAACTACAGTTACTATCTTATGACAGTATGTACCAAGCCTATTGTCCTTATCCTTATATTGTATACACACTATGCATATTATACTTTACATTGGTATGTTGACAGTACTTATACTAACACATATCACATTACACACTAGATGCACAGAAACTCATGAAACTATTCAATGTACACAATATTGACGCATTTTGTGTCTTCAGGGGTAGCAACGCAGCAGCACAACCCACCATTCTTACACAACCATATTGCATGCTACCACTGGTGTACAGTCTGAGGGTTTCTTTTTCTGACTTACTGACTGAGAGAGCAACCATTCCTTGTTGCAACAAGGAATGGAAAAGGAGATGAGGAAAATTGCAGCAAAGCCTCAGGTAAGGGGGCAATAGGTGCTTAAGATAAGTTTTAATTTTGTACATTTAAACAGGGCAATATCTCCCCATGATTTATTACCTATGCTTAACAATGGAGTACATGTGTGTTTTATATTGTTTGTCACTGCACATTTAATGTATAGACTGTAAGAAAAATCTGATAACGAAAAAATGTTCGAAAGGAAGTCTTGTCTAGAAAAAGCATGTGGAACAATTGGTTTACAGTTGCCCCTGAAATTTTACTGACATAGACTTTTACCTTTTATCATAGGAACCCATATTGAACATATTTAATTGCATAGAAATGTCTGGACAACAGAAATAATCTGTATCAGGTGCTGCTTCTTCTAAAGAAAAAGATGTAATAGATTTAGGTGTCTATGATTTGTTTGGTGCCAAGGTTAATACGGTTTCTTCTACTGAAATGGTTATAATTTAAAAGAACAATTCTCAGTTTTGAGAGGTGTAATTAGTGTCTAAGGCTCTTGTTGGTTCCTAGCACAGGTAGATGAAACAACTGCCCTAAGGGCGACACTTTCTTTATTGGTTGTATTAGACATTATCTTTGCAGGAAAGAGATCTTCATATCTACTTCATCTTGTACACTGTTGCATTGTAAATGTTTCACCGAAATCTAAGAACCAGGATCCAATAAGCTATTTTACAACATTTTTATACAGGTTAAACATGAGCATGCTTGTAAAGAGTAGTGAATGATATAGCAATAGCTGGTACTTAACAGTATTTTAGATGAATATCTAACTGTTGAAATAATTTTAGCCTAAGGAGTCTACAGAATCTGTCTAAACATCACCAATTACATTTCAACCATAATTCCAACATGGTAGATTGCAAAATAATCATGGATCTTCATGTTAAAAGACTAAAAGCAAAACTACAGGATAGGATTTAGAAGAGTTCAACAAAAAAATATAAATTATGTTCATACCTACACTGGGATGGGATACTGTTTACTTAAAGGAGTAGTCCACTACTAGGACAAATCCTTCTTGATTATTATTTTATGGGGGCAAGCATTTTAAAGACTATACTCACCTCTGGAGCTGGTACCGTTCCTGTGGTATTAGTAGTCGCTCTTCCAGAGGCTCTCGTGCGGTGTTGTGACACGTGACGCAAGTGCCCAAACAGTGCTAGTGTTACTGTCCTCACCTTCGGACAAATCGATCATGAAGAGGAAGACAGGGCAGCAGCTGATTCATGACCAAACAGACATACAAGAGGGATTTAATTGGTGGCTAGCATGTCCTTCACTTTGGCCCCATAGATGTGAGATTTTTTTTAATGGAAGGTGCCCAGTTGGCACCCCAGACAATAAGGGCTACTGTTGAATATTGCTTGGTTGTGCAGCAAATGGAAATCCTTCTTTACATCTTTTGTGTAACCTCAGTACATAATATTGGCAAAACCTAAAAGGAAATTGGGCAGTGATCAGAGCATTTCCTACCATTACAGTGTATCAAGCCAGGACCAGTATCTTTAGGATAGTGGAAAAAATGCATTTCTATAAGTGCAAAGGTGTCTCCAGGCCAGTCTGTGTATAGATTCAATACAGTCAAATGTGGTATGTCTTTTTTGAAATATGACATCAATATTTATAGCAACATCAACCATAAAATTGAAAGATGAGGAGGACACAAACATTCAGAAGCCATCACATTTGCTGTAGTTTAGCATTCTGCAGTGATATGTGCACAGTTCTTATTATCTACATTACACAGCAGGGAATGCTAATCTAACATAATATTCACTTGTAATAACTTCATGCTTTAATTACACTTAAAGTCAAATATTTTAATTAATCCAACATTTCATTTGTAATTTTATCACATTTCTGAGATCACTCTTAGCGCAGTTCATATACCATTGAAGAAAATGAGACACGGTGCAAGGATTAATATAATTAAAATAAGCTTTTACATTTATAGAGGGCTTGATATACTTTCTTTTTTATATGACCTGTAGGTTACGATGTCTGGTAAAACAACTTGAAAGAGGAGAAGCTTCTGTGGTAGACCTGAAAAAGAATCTGGAATATGCAGCAACTGTTCTGGAGTCGGTTTACATTGATGAGACGAGGTAAGAAAGGCTCATAAATTCTTATGTATGACACATTGGCCCCAATACATCAAGACCGGCGTTCTTCACACCAGTCTTGAGGAAGGGGCATACTGGAGTCAGAGGTGTCTGATTCATTAAGAGATACATGCCTTTTAATTAATCAGCCTCATATGAAAATTGGTGTACACCTCTGTGCACCACCCCACAAATTTTACTTCAGTCATTGGCTGAAGATTTCTGGCATAAAGAATGCTGTAGCTCATCATCATGAAAAGGACGAGCTGTAGCATCACACCTACATTCTGCCCTCATCCAACCATTTTGGCGGTGCTTGGTGAAACTTTTTTTTTTTTAAACAATTTAATATTATGGAACAATTTAGATGTTGTATACTGTCTATACTGGTTTATAAATCTAAAATGTAAGCAATATAGGGCATTTCAAAGCTCCCTCTATCAACCAAGAACCCCGCTATATTAGTCAAGTCTCAGTATAGAGAAAGTATTGAATCCATGCATTACAAAGGCATTCACTGACTTCAACAGAAACTATATACTGCTTCATATCCCTGTAGCATTGCTATAGTAAAATGAGGATTTGGCAGCTCTGACAACATCTTCAATATATCTGCTGCGATACAACCGTGTGAGTCTACTCTATCATATCCTGGTAGGCTTCATGACAGCATCATGCTCAGTTTAGAACATTATTTGAATTGAATAACATGAATGTACATTTGGGCAGTGCCATAAAATGATAAATGTTTGTCTTCTCCAGACGTTTACTGGACACGGAAGATGAACTCAGTGACATCCAGTCAGACTCTGTTCCTTCAGAAGTGCGGGACTGGCTTGCATCTACATTTACCCGACAAATGGGGATGATGCTGAGGAGAACAGAGGAGAAGCCGCGGTTTAGAAGCATCGTTCATGCAGTGCAGGCTGGGATATTTGTGGAAAGGTATGAAAGGATCTTTTATATAATGTGTTTTCTTTTTAGGACTCTAGTGTCCCATTGAAATAAAATTCTTGATGATGATCTGAACAATTAAAAATATGTATTATGAAGGACAACACAGATCTCACCTGGGTAACTTCCGTATCGCTAAACAAGAGACAATTGTTGTTCTACTGCCCATATACCCCCGTTTCCCAAATTTTCAATAATCTTAAGTAAATCTAATTTTTATCCCCAAAGCTAGGATTGACAACAACTCATAATGTTTCATACTATAAAACTAAAAAACTAAAAAGTAGTAAACATACAAGAGCTGTACAGCTCTTCACCCATGTGTTTCTGGAGGTTACCAACCATAAAGATAAGGGAAACAATTTACCCATAAGGGGATTGCATGAGATACAGGGTGGTTCTTACATACACAGCACCACTCTTGTCCATGGATTGAGTCTGGTATTGCACTTTAGTGTCATTTGCTCAAAGCACAATTTGGGTATGTTTTTTATGGTCAACGACTAAATTGGTATTTGTGTAGCAACATTCATAGAGCTCAGTGATACTGTGCATTAATTGCACAGTTCTCCATGGGTAAGAATGATGCTTGCTGCATCTATACCTGTACATGTCTTACAGACATTTTATGCAACAGATTTGTGGAAGAAAACGGAGGCCAGATTCACACAAAACAAACTGATGCACTTTTAGGCACACATTTTAGGATCCTAAAAGGATGGAGACTCCTAGAAAGGAAAATCTTCTACTACTTTTATTTTTAAATCCATTATTGATTTTGGCAAAAACAAATGTATCAAAGACTATAATCAATCACATTTTGTGACACTGGCAAGGTAAGTCCAGAGCGCTGCTAGCTATGTTTGCAAAGAGAAAGCCTTCACATAAGAATGTAGGAGCAAGTTAATTTTTGGCTAAATGTATGCCCTTAAGCAGTGGCAGACAGGAAATATTGAGCTACATTCTAATTAAAACAAATTGATTTGCTGAAAGAACTACAAAACTTTGGTAAAAATAAGAAAATGCATTACTTAATTTGCAAACGTTTTGTATTAAAGAGAAAATTATCGTTAAACTGAGTATTTGACATGAAAGAATACATCCTTGACTTAACCTCTGTTTAATATTCCATTCAGCTCATACATACTTCAGGCTAAAGTCTTCTCATCAGTAGTACCAGTGTAATTGGTATATTGATGACTAATTAATTTATGATGCTCATATGGAAACATAATATTAAAGCAATAATTTATTTGTATAGGATGTACAGACGAACATCAAACATGGTTGGGCTCAGTTATCCTCCTGCTGTCATTGCTGTTTTGAAGGTAAGTAACAATTATAAGGCTGCTTCATGTGTAGTCAAACCATTTCAGATAATTAAACATTGGAGAAGTGTTCTGTTCTTTATGTATTTTCTACATTTATATCACACATAAGAGTTTGTAAAAAGTATAAAATAATTGTACAGTAAACATACGGTTTCTTCAATCCAAAAACTAACCCCTTAAGGCCTCTTTCACACATCCGTTTTTTTTGTGTCAGGCATAATCCGTTGAATACCTGAAGGGACGGATCCGGCGCTGAAATGAAAAAACTGATGAAATGGATCAGTTTTTTTGCTGGATCCGACCTGAACTTTTGAACCCGGAAAAAGAAGTTTTGCAGTCGGAAAATGCAGGTACGCATGTCCGGACCGAGTAGTAGTAGTAGTATAGATAGTCCCTGATTTTCAGAATCCGGATCACTCTTTTGACGGATTACACAAAACACTGCTCCGGTTCCATAGACTTGTATTATTTCCGGCCGCCTGATGCGCCGATTCAGGCACTATCAGGCGGGTACGGGAAAAAAAAAACATTGCAGAGACCGTTTTGTCCGGCCTCCGGAATCTACATTTCCACCGGATCCGGACAAAAATGGATGCAACGCAATGACATCAGGCGCGATCCGGCGCTAATGAAAGTCAATGTTAAAAAAACGCTTCCGATACCGAATCTGTTTTTTTAACAACACGCCGGATCGCGCCTGAAGTCAAAAAACGGATGTGTGAAAGTAGCCTTACTTGGCTTACAATTATAAATTCTTACTATTCCAATTATGATCAAAATAAGCACTCTTTATCTTACTCTTTTGATACTGATTTTATTATGTTTTTTATGTTTTCTCCATTTATTCACATAGTGACCGAGGGCCTGTCACGAGGTCAAAAGTGGCCAGTTTTGACTCACTGGGTAATAATGCAGAGCAATCCTAAAAATCCTGTGAGCAGCGTCCCTTTGGTAGAGACTAGGGATGAGAAGATCAGTATGTGATGGATCAAATTCAATCAAATTTATTAAAATTTGCAGTTTCATGTGAATTTGAACACTTTGAGATTTGTTTTGTGATTTGCAAAAAAAGTTTCCAGCATCATTTCCCACACTGGTGAAGCATCAATAATGGTAGTTTGTGCAGCCAAGCAGGATTCTCCATAATGCCCAGCAACTATGACATGACATCCCATTCTACTTTGTAAAGACTGCTGCTGCCACTTCACACTACTGTCTCTCAACTGTCTGACACTTCCTGAACCACCTGGCACTAATACTCAGTTCTCTCTCCCAAACTGGGCCGGCCATTATAGTTAACCCTACCTAGTTTAAATTGAAGCCCCAGTGAGTGTCGCCCTTTTATAACATGCATGCATATGAAGCACATTTAACCTTTTAGAGTGTTAAGGAGCAGACCATCAGCTCTACTACTCCTACACTATGATCTGAGCTCCTGCAAAATATTGATGGACACCATTACGGAAATCCAACAGATCGCATTCAAATATTTTTATTGAAGTTTTAAAACAAATGACATTATAATCAACAGGGTGAGTCGAATGTTGCTGGTATCTGCCTTGTGCCAGTTTTAGCCCTTCCATTAATGTCATTTTTTTCCTCCTATGACAGAGCAAAGGAACAAAATTAACCCCTTTCCTCAGCAGATGATCCTACCTCCATATGGTGAGCATATAGTGGTACATACCAGAGCTGCAGAACATATAAGAGATTACAGTACAGTAACAGATGGTGACTTACATATGATGTTCATTCTTATGGAGTTGTTCCTGTCTTTTACATCTGGCCCAGACCGACATGACAACTTCTCCAGTCAGGACGCGGCTGCAGAGATTACAGCAAAGACACCGTCCTCATCTATCACCCAACCTGCACAAACTCCTCATCCTGCTGATACCCCAATACTGAGTTGCTGCTACTGTGTGTGTCCCTATTACTGCACCTACTGTGTGGCACAAAAGAAATGCTCCTCATACTTCCCTACATAATAATGCCATCACTGTGTCTCTTACATAGGAATAATCCCTCCTTTGTGACTCCACAGTTTGACAGCCCCCCACAGTAGCACCCACACTGTACAGTATGTTGGCCTCCACAGTACCCTTCGAACTGTATAATGGTCTTCACATTAGCTTTTATAATGTATAATGATCCCCACATTGGTTACCAGGCTGTATAATAGCCCCTGCATTAGCCCCCACACTGTATAATGGGCCCCGAATTATTCCCCGCTGTACCGTGGGATCCGAATTAGCTACCATGTTGTGTAATGGCGCCCACTTTATCTCTCACAGAGTCTCTTGTCTCTCCCTTTCTGTGGGCTGCAACTTGCAGAAAATAAAAACAGCCAGTAAGTGTGTAAAGAGTCCATCATATGAGTATAGGTCCCTGAATGTATCCAGGTGACCCCAAAATACTCTAGTCTGGACAAGACCCTAAAGAGGGTAACGGAAAGAAAGAGGGAAGCAGAAGAAAGAGGAGAGAGATAAAATATCACATATGTAAAGAAGAAAGTTGCCTTTTGGTATGTCTTCTCTTCTCTTTTTCCCTTCTCCGCCATTGGGGGCCATGTTGTCCAGACTGAGTATACATATGCATCCATATTTTCATAAAATACCCTGAGGATAGGGAATATAAAAGGGACAGCACCGTGAAGGATCTAAGCGCAGTATTAAAAATATCACAAATAAAAGTACAGAGCTGATTCACTCACCAGACTTAGGTTAAAGAAATAGCGTAGTGATCCTGGGGGGGAATCCCAACCAAGTTCATAGCGACTCGGTCTGCTGCACGGCTCCTGGTCCACAAGGCGATCCTCAATCGTCCACAGGTGAAAATGAAAAGATGCAGAAATCCTGTGCTATATTGGTTTATTAAAAAAGTTTTTTATTCTAAATATACAAGGTAAAAACAACGCATTTCAGCTTGAAGAGAGCAAATGCCTTCATCAGATAAATGATACCCGGCTTTTGCTTTCTTCAAGCCGAGATGTGTTTTTTTTACCTTGTATATTTAGAATGAAAAACTTTTTAAATAAACCAATATAGCACAGGATATAATCTTCTGGAGTGCTGGCACCAGACTGGTTTTCTGCATCTTTTCATAATCATCCATATGAGATTGTTTATACGCATCTACTGGCTGTCCTATTTTCTTCTATTTAGCTCTTTATCATATGTATTTATCCTCAACTTTGTGGGGATTTTTCATTTATATAGCACCATTAATTCCACAGCGCTTTATAAACATTGTTGGCACTGGTCCCAATGGGGCTCACAATCTAAATTCCCTATCAGTATGTCTTTGGAATGTGGGAGGAAACTGAAGTACCTGGAGCAAACCCATGCAAGCACGGGGAGAACACACAAACTCCTTGCAGATGTTGTCCTTGGTGGGATTTGAACCCAGGACCCCAGAGCTACAATGCTAACCACTGAGCCACCATGCTGCCCGTTTATACAAGGCTTTGTAATGGGATTTTCATGTTTGTCATCTTGGATTTCCTGATATGAGATGACACAGACACTGGTCTGATAGGACCCTGACCCCGGCTACAGGACCACATTACAATATATATGTATAAATATATATAAATATACAGTACAGACCAAAAGTTTGGACACACCTTCTCATTTAAAGATTTTTCCGTATGTTCATGACTATGTAAATTGTACATTCATACTGAAAGCATCAAAACTATGAATTAACACATATGGAATTATATACTTAACAAAAAAGTGTGAAACAACTGAAAATATGTGTTATATTCGAGGTTCTTCAAAGTAGCCACCTTTTGCTTTGATGACTGCTTTGCACAATCTTGGCATTCTCTTGATGAGCTTCAAGAGGTAGTCGGAACATTGCATTAAAATGTAATAACGGGCGATCAAAAGATCGTATCTGAACTAAAATGTTATCATTAAAAACATCAGCTCGGCACACAAAAATAAGCCCTCACTCAGCCCTAGATCATGAAAAATGGAGATGCTATGAGTATCGGAAAATGGCGCAATTTATTTTTTTATTTTAACAAACTTTGGAATTTTCCAACACTTAAGAAAATAGAACCTAGACATGTTTGGTGTCTATGAACTCGTATTGACCTGGAGAATCATAATGGCTGGTTAGTTTTAGCATTTAATGAACATGGTGAAAAAAAAAAACAAGTGTGGGATTGCGCATTTTTTGCAATTTCACCACACTTGGAATTTTTTCCTGTTTTTAAGTACACGACATGGTAAAACCAATGGTGATGTTCAAAATTACAACTCGTCCCGCAAAAAACAAGCCCTCACATGGCCATTTTGACCAAAAGTAAAAAAGTAATGGCTCTGGGAAGCAGGGGAGCAAAAAATGAAAATGCAAAATCAAAAATACCTCTGGGGTTAAAGGGTTAAAAGACACTAATGTGAACAGAGTCTTAGACATGAATGAAGATTATAAATCATGTAACATAAAACTAGTACAACATAAGAATTTACAAAGTTACTTATGAACATATTTTGACAGTGGCAGCCTTCAGAAAATGTACTTGGTAATTTGAGCCAATGTAATACCAGTAGAAAAACAGTTTACTAAGGTTTCTCTTGTTTCTTGACTGGGGTAACAGTTTGATAAAATTATGACAGTGCTTATGTTCGATAATGGCTTCTATGATCTATTATTCCTATGTATGGTAGAAGCTGACCTTAGGTTACTAACCTTCGGTAATTGATATGAAATCAATATTTGATGCACTGACACAACTGAAGTCGTACTAACGTCTGGTGTTCTGATTGACTTGTAAGCTACTTTCTAACAAGACCAGGCAGGAATTGAAGCATATAAAGTACAGATAACCCAACATTGGAACTCCTTATTTCTGAGGGTAATCCTTGGTAAGTTTAGTTTTTTTTTCTATAAAAGAAGAGAATGGCATAGGACACTTGATTGTATTCATAATCTATCTTTTAATGGTTAATCATATTTTTTTTATTACATAATAAAATGTACTGTATTTTTCGGATTATAAGACGCACTTTTTTCTCCCAAATTTGGGGGGATAATGGCAGTACCTCTTACAATATGGATATTCTTTACCAGCCGCGGTGGTGCAGGGTCCCAGGGTCGCTGCTGGAGGAGGCAAGAGTTGAGCATTGCTGCAGATAGCAGGCTGGGATGAGGGGATTTTCGGATGAGCGACGCTGCGGGTGTTCGGTCATGCGGGGGCTCCACCGACATTTTGTGAAAGCCCAGAGCCCCTCGCACTTCCATGGTTTACTATGCGGTGGACTCCGGGAAAATGACTGCCGGGGCAGTGCATGTGCAGATGGAGATCTCGGCATCAAGATCTCAGGAGATGAGATCTCGGTGCTCTCGCACCACCGAACACTCGCAACGTTGCACATCCGAACACCCCTTTCTCCCAGTCTGGGTCCGCAGCATCGCCCCACTCCTGCCTCCACCAGCAGCGACCCTGCTTCATTGCAGCCACCACCCCCAGTAAGCAATAAGACGCATGGATTATAAGAAGCACCACCATTTTATTAAAAAAAAGTGTTTTTTTTCTTATTTTTCTTCTCAAAAATTGGGGTGCGTCTTATAATCCGCAAAATTCGGTATGTTAAAACTTATTGAAAACTATTATTAATAACTGTTGAACCACAATCTATTTATCAGGGTATCAAAATACAGTAACGCCATGATTAGACAAAGGATTCATCTTGAAGGTAGTGGCAATAAAATACTGTTTATTTTTCTGCAAATGGATGGAAAGAAATGACCAATCATGTGATGTAGCATTTAGAAATATACGTAATAAAAATATTAAATGGCAATACATATAAGAAGGAACTTGTTATTAAGTCACTCATTTTTTTTTAAGTGAACCTGTCAAGACTTTTAGTGACTAAAACAATGTCATGATGTAATTGTTTACAAATTTCATATAACTGACTGTCACATCCAAACATAAACTAAATGTGAACAAGTGCTTACCTAGAGTCACCAACTCATATACACTTTAGTGTACGATGTAATTGTTTGTCCACTACTCCAGAGGTGGACACACGATTGGTGCAAGCTGTGCGGTCGCACAAGCACACAAGAGGTAAGGGCAGGTGGAAAAATCAGAGGCAGACACCAAGAAATGTGGCATCAGTTGACTCACAATAGAATTTTTAAAGTAGAATAAAAAAGTCAAATTGAAATAAACATGGTAGTGATGAAAATAGCATCTCGTCCTGCAAAAAACAAGCTGCCATGCATCTCCAACAGAGGAAAAATAAAAAAAAGTTATAACTCTCAGAATAAAGCGGTGCTAAAACATTTTTTTCTATACAAATTTTTTTATTGTGTAAAAGTGCTAAAACATAAAAAAATATATAAATGGGGTATTGCTGTAATTGTACTGACTCGAAGAATAAAGCTGACTTATCAAATATACCACATGCATAATGGCAATAAAAAACAAATTCCTGAACTGCTGTTTTTTGTTCTGCCTCCCAGAAATCGGAATAGAAAGCGATTAAAAAATGTCATGTTCCTGAAAATGGTACCAATAATAACGTCAACTTGTCGAGCAAAAAGCAAGTCAACACATGACTGTCGGCAGAAATATGAAAAAAATATAGCTCTTAAAATATGGTGATGCAGAAACATATTGTTGCAATAAAAAGCGTGTTTTGGTGTGTGACATCACCCGAAGAATAAAGTCGTCCAATCACTTATACTGCACAAGGAGTGGCATAAAAAATAAAAAAAACAATTCTTCACCTGCTGTTGATTTGCTCATTCTGACTCACAAAGATCACAGTAAGGCTCGGCGCACATTTTTCCTGCGCTCTGCGCTGAGCGCTTACACCAAGGTTTCAGTGTAAATCTCTGAAATACGTGATTCAGATGGCACCCCTGGCAGAAGAATCCCTATAATAAGGCAGATGTATGACCTGTGATCCGGTTGTGTCTGTCTTTTTAGCTGTACATAAAAGCATGGTCCACTAATTTTGTGCACCTCTGAAAAAAGTACTACGCAGAACAGAGGCCAGATGATGTCCAGAGTAACTCTGCTGCCTCATTATAGCGAATGGATCCCTTGTGGTTTCATCTGAATCACGTCATTCTGAAATTTATATGGAAGCCCCAAAGTAAGTGCTCAGCATAGAACGACATATAAATGTGATCCCAAACAATATGTAAAATGTTCCCAATAAAAACTTCAACTCAATCCACATAAAAAGTAAGTCCCTATTCAAGTCCATCATCTGTTAAATGAAATATAGCGGGCTTCCACCTTACTGGTAGTACAAAGGCTCTGGAAGAGCCCTATGGCTCCTATCACCCTCAAAAGAAATTCTGCAAATTCTGCAATAACAAATCCAAATGCCCCCCTCCCTTCAGAGCCCCAGTGTGCTTAATCCACATTTAGTGTCCACATGTTTGGCATTTCTGTAGCAATAAGAGCCCGCATAACTTATGGGTGCATGTCTCCAGAAGAAATGGGCTGCGCATAATGTACTTTGCGCTGCAACGTACTGGTCACTACAATGGCAGTTGGCAATTTTCACTCAGCAACATACATTGCTGCTTGTTTCTGGAAAATACCCATAGAGTTAAAATCATCACTACACCTGTAGATAAATTCCCAAAGGGGTGTAATTTCCAAAATAGGGTCACTTGAGGGGGAAATCTGCTCTTCTGGCATTTAAGGGCTCTGTATATGAAGTCCGGAAGAATAATTTGTT
This sequence comes from Oophaga sylvatica, assembly GCA_033576555.1. NCBI lineage: Eukaryota > Metazoa > Chordata > Amphibia > Anura > Dendrobatidae > Oophaga > Oophaga sylvatica. Next base: position 141,164,747 of record JARQOD010000006.1, read on the forward strand.
CTCCTAGATTCAAATAGCGCTTTTTTCTTTACTTTCCAATAGTATAAAATTCTGTGAACAATTTTATACAAGCTTGTGAATCGCCCGAGGGTTAAAAATGCTCACTACTCCTCTAGATAAATTCCTTGAGAGGTGTAGTTTACAAAATGGGATTACCTGTGGGGGTTTCTGCTGTTTTGGCATGTCAGTGGCTCTTCGAATGTGACATGGTATTCACAATCTATTCCAGCCAAAAAAGCACTCATTCACTTTCCAGCCCTATCATGCGTACAAGCAGTTGTTTTTCAAGAAATATGGGGTACCTGCATAATTTGGAAAAATTGCACAACAAATTTTGGCATCCATTTTCTCTTGTTACCCTCGTAAAATTTAAAAGAATGGGCTAAAACAGTATTTTTGTTGGAAAAAAGTGTCTTTTAATTTTCATTTTCACGACTCAACAATATTATAAAATTCTGTGAAGCTTCTGAGAGTTCAAAGTGTTCACCACACATCGCGATAAAGTCCATGATAGGTATAGTTTCATAAATGAGGTCATTTGTGGGGGTTTCCACTGTTTAGGCACATCAGGACCCCCCCCCAAATGCAACATGGCATCCGCTATCGATTCCAGCCAATTTCGCTTTCCAAAACTCAAATGATGTTCCTTTCCTTCGGAGCACTGCCGTGCACCCAAGCAATAGTTTTCCACCACTTATGGTGTATTGGCATACTCAGGAGAAATCGCACAACAAATTTTATGGTGCATGACTATGCTATGACTCGGTCACTGCAGAGTTTTCCACACTGATCACCGTGCTCCTGAAAATTAAAAAGGTCACATATGTGTACACATTTGTTTCCTGACTTAGAAATCCCACAAACTGTGCCACTGAATACAGACATGCCCCCACCATTAAAATATAATTAACTATTATGCATCCAACCATTTCAAGTGTAATTTGATAATCCACCACTGTGCCCCCTGTTAGCTATAATTAGCCAATTTTTCCCATCCAATAAATATATAAATTAGCCATTTTACTCTTTCCCTCAATTAGTTTCCAGTCACTCTCATGCATCCTCAACTCCTTTACCACTGTGCACCTCCTGCTTCCACAGTTCAATAAAATTACTTGCCCCTCCAATTCATTATATTTATATTCCCCGTACCCCAATTCATTATGTCATGTACTTTCTTCCACCCCTCACCCTAAATTCATTATAATTCACTCTCTCCTAACCCCCATTCTAAATTCTTTATAATTTCCTCACTCCCAATCCCCACCATAAATTTATTATAATTTCCTTTCTCTCACCCCCCATTTCATTAACGTTATTGAAAAAATAGTTTTTAATACCTACCTCTCCATAGAATCTCCACTTCTTCTTATGGCAGGCGCGTACATGCTGGTGCGATTGCATCAACTCGCAAGCGGAGTCACTTCAAACAACAAGCGATGCGAGTTCCCTGGAGGTACTAGGGAACCTAGAACATCTAGCATCTTTTGTGACATCCTTTTTGGCAATGTAAGAATAATTGGGGTTGAAAAGATTCTGAAAAGTTTTTTTATGGTGTTATACAAAATGTATGGTAAAATAAAAAGTAGCAATAGCTATTGACCAGGTGATGTAAAATAAAAAAATTCCATATGACTAAGAATGTGTGAGCTGATCAGCAGCATCAGAAGTGCCACCAGGACTACCAATGACAGCAATCATTTGGGCAGTAGTACTACCAAACACGGACCACAATTCGTTTCCCTTGCCACCAGAAAGTGCATTAGAGTTGAGAAAGCGGAGAGTGTCATGTAATATATGACACCTCACTTGTCTCAGATAGAATAAGGTGAGTTAGGATTCTGTAAAAAACTGGTCTGCCCGATCACGAATAACTTAGAGAGATAAGTTTTGGATTGTTTTTTAATTTAAAAAACAAGTAAAGTTTATCACTGCCCTTAAGTGGACTGTGGGTTAGTACCGGTCACTAGAGTTGAGCGAAACAGGTCGGTCAGATTAAAAAAAGACTGACTTTCGCCAAAGTCGGGTTTCGCCGAGCGAAACCCGACCATAGCGTGAGGTCGGCCATGCGTTCAGCGACCCGAGCGCCAAAGTCGGTTTTCCCATAATGCTTGAAGTGCCTTTTCTCAACCAATGAGCAAGAACGCAGACTGTGGGCAACGCGATGACATGGGCAGCGGCCAGCACCCTCTTAGAGAAGGGCATTGCAGTGATTGGCTTGCTTTGTGTGGCATCACAGTGCCCATAAAAGCCCTCCCCGCTGACTGCCATTTTACTTCTGCCGATCCTAGCGTAGGGAGAGGTTGCTGGCACTGGTTCTCAGTAGGGAGAGCATTAGGCAGTAAAAAAAAGAATTCTGTGCTTGTGCTGTTAGCGATTAGCTGTACAGCTAGTGTGCAGTGACAGGGAGGGAGGATTTTGTTGTGTACAGCATCGCTGGTCCTTAGGCTGCCTGCCAGTCACAGGGAGGACTTGCTTGTGTGGAGCAGCAGAGCTGATTATTAGGCTGCTGTTTGCCAGTGAGAGGGTAGGAATTTATTGTGTGGAGCAGTAGAGCTGATTATTAGGCTGCCTGCCAGGGGCAGTGGAGGAATTTCTTTTGCTGTGTGTACACTGCTGTGCAGAGTGCTTTTTAGCACAGCATCTACACAGCACTAATACTTTAATTTTTTTCTGCACAGTTAGTGAGCATTCATTTTTTCCCACACCGTATAGAGCTGTATGCTACTCACACTACCGTGTACCGGCTGGTATCCTGGATAAATACATGCTTGTTGACTATCTGTGTGTGACACCGGAAATATATATTGAGATTTCAATTTTTCGCAAAACCGTATACAGCTGGTATCTTCAGATACAGTACCGTTTTTCTGCCTTGTTCATTACGGTCAAATCCATACTGAGAGAGCGTCTCCTCAAATATATACAGAGATTCAAAATTACCCCAACTCTGTATACAGCTGTACGCTACAGATATAGTACACTTTTTCTGCTTTTCATATTGTGGTGTAATCCATACTGAGCCTGTGAGCGTGTGTGTTACTCCTGAAAAATATACAGAGATTTAAAATCACCCCAACACTGTATACAGCTGTACGCTACTGATACAGTACAGTTTTTCTGCTTTTCATATTGTGGGGTAATCCATACTGAGCCTGTGAGCGTGTGTGTTACTCCTGAAATATATATGGAGATTTCAAATTAACCCAACACTGTATACAGCTGTACGCTACTGATACAGTGCACTTTTCTGCTTTTCTTATTGTGGTGTAATCCAAACTGAGCCTGTGAGCATGTGTGTTACTCCTGAAATATATACGGAGATTTAAAATAACCCCAACACTGTATACAGCTGTACGTTACTGATACAGTACTCTTTTTATGCTTTTCATATTGTGGTGTAATCCATACTGAGCCTGTGAGCGTGTGTGCTACTCCTGAAATATATACAGAGATTTAAAATTACCCCAACACTGTATACAGCTGTACGCCACAGATACAGTACACTTTTTATGCTTTTCATATTCTGGTCTACTCCATACTGAGCCTGTGAGTGTGTGTGTTACTCCTGAAATATATACGGAGATTTAAAATTACCCCAGCACTGTATACAGCTGTACGCCTCTGATACAGTACACTTTTTCTGCTTTTCATATAGTGGTGTAATCCATACTGAGCCTGTGAGCGTGTGTGTTACTCCTGAAATATATACCGAGATTTAAAATTACCCCAACACTGTATACTGCTGTACGTTACTGATACAGTACACTTTTTCTGCTTTTCATATTGTTGTGTAATCCATACTGAGCCTGTGAGCGTGTGTGTTACTCCTGAAATATATACGGAGATTTAAAATTACCCCAATACTGTATACAGCTGTACGCTACTGATACAGTACACTATTTATGCTTTTCATATTCTGGTCTCCTCCATACTGAGCCTGTGAACGTGTGTGTTACTCCTGAAATATATACGGAGATTTAAAATACCCCCAGCACTGTATATGGCTGTACGCTTTTGATACAGTACACTTTTTTGCTTTTTATATTCTGGTGTAATCCATACTGAGCCTATGAGATTCTTTGTCTGTTACTCCGCAAATATATACGGAGATTAAAATTTTTCACCTTCACCTCATACAACTGTACACTTCTAATACAGTACCATATATCTGCTGGTATTTTGGGTACATTTTCAGAAACATGAGGAAGTATGGTGGAAGAGGCCACGGACGTGGGCGTGGGGGGCCATCTGGTACTGATGGTGGTGGTCCACCTGCTGGTAGTGCCAAAAGCACAATAGCACCTAAGGCAGGAGATGTTGAGCCTGCTTCATCGTCTTGCTCCAGAATGCCTGGAAGACTCCGTTTTGTGGGACTACGTAAACCGCTTTTAAAACCGGAGCATCAGGAAAAGGTTTTGGCTTACATTGCCGAAACAGTCTCCACTCCAGCTCTATCGCCTTCTCTTCTGAAGTTTCAAAAACTCCAAGCACTGAGTCGTCAGTGCAGTCTTGTGGTCAGGAACAACCCCTTTCCTTGTGTCCTTCACCCCCACCAAAAGGGAAGGATGTGGCAGGCCACACTTCAGATTACTCCATGGAGCTCCTTTCACATGCCTGGGTTATCAAGTCAAATCCTGAAATCCCCAGTTCAACATGAATCTGACATGGAGTGCACTGATGCACAGCCACTGCTATATGATTGTGCTGGTACATTAAACCAGAGCACTACATTGCCCTCGCAGTCTACTGAGCCAGAATGTGACCCTGATGAAACTCAGGTGCCCCTTCCTGCATACTATACAACCTTACACAGTAACACAGAGGAAGGTGCAGATGAAATTGAAGAGGAGGTGATGGATGACCCAGTTGTTGACCCTGATTGGCATCCAGTAGGGGAAGAGGGTGCCGCTGGCAAGAGCTCAGAAGAGGAGGAGGATACGCATCAGGTATCGACATCACAGCTGGGGTTATCTGGCAGGCCCGTAGCAGTCCAAAAAGGTGTTAAAAAAACAAAAAGAGTTGCAGGACAGCTTGGCCAGATGGTAAAATTAGCACAGCGTGCAAGCCCGGAAAATTTATACCATAGTAGGAAGAGTCCAGTGTGGCACTTTTTTGACCAAAATCCTATTGATGAGGCAAAGGTTATCTGTAAGAAGTGCGGAAGGACCTTTAGCTGTGGGTAAAATCTCAGACATTTGAATACCAGTTGCATGCTTAGACATTTAATGAACATGCACTTGCAAGTGTGGACAAACTACAAAACCTCAGGTAGCACATGTGCACCTGCTCTGACTGAAGGTAGCCAGCAATGCTCCATCGCTTCCCCCACTGTAAGACACCGGTTGGCACACCACCAGCAAGAAATGTTGAGTGTCGTCGCAAGGCCAAAGCAGTCAGGGAAAGACAATGTTTATGCAACAAAAGACTGCATCTAGGCCATCACCATCACCTCAACCACCATCACCATCACCAACCCCCTCTCAGTCCGTCATGTCCACCGATAGTTCCACCATATGCAGCTCTCAAGTCCAGGTCACTCTACCAGGCACTCTGAGTAGGACAAGAAAGTACTCATCCTCTCATCCGCGTACACTTGGTTTGAACGCCTACATTGCCAAACTGATCTCATTAGAGATGATGCCCTTCCGTTTGGTTGAAAGAGCAGCGTTCAGAGACCCCATGGCCTACGCTGTCCCACGCTATGACCTACCCAGTCAGCATTTCTTTTCTAGAAAAGCCATCCCTGCCATCCACCTGCATGTGAAAGACCGCATTGTCCATGCACTCAAACAATCAGTGAGTGGAAAGGTGCACCTCACAACAGATGCATGGGCCAGTAGGCATGGCCAGGGCCGTTACATATCTATCACTGTGCACTGGGTTAATGTGGTGGATGCAGGGTCCACAGGGAACAGCGGCGGTGGGACAGTGCTGCCTAGCCCACAGTATAGGCAACAGTTGGCTGTAGGAGTTCCACCCTCCTCCTTCTCCAGAAGCGAAAGCTCGTCAGCAGAGCACAGTTGCACGAGCACTCTATCCACAGGTGCCAGTGTTGCACACGAGGTGTCCTACTATCGAACAGCTAAAAGTAAGCGTCATCAGGCTGTTTTAAAAATTATGTCTTTGGGCGACAACAGACACACCGCGGTGGTACTGGCCGACTACTTGCAGCGAGTCATGACTGGGCAGTATACATCTTGAGCCAGCAAGGTAGTCAGTGATAACGGCCGTAATTTTGTGGTGGCCATAGCCCTGGCAAAATTCAGACACATACCTTGCCTGGCTCACATCTTGAATCTGGTGGTGCAGTGCTTCTTAAATAATTATCCTGAGTTAACAGCCCTGCTCCATAAAGTGCGAAGACTGTGCTCGCACATCTGTCGCTCGCCCGTAGACTCCAGTCGTATGCAGAGGCTGCGGCAATCACTCCACCTCTCCAATCACCGCCTAATCATAGACGTTGCAACAAGGTGGAACTACACCATGCACTGGTTGAGAAGCTGTGCGAACAGAGGCAGGCTGTAATGCACTTATGGGAGAGGATACACGGGAAGGCAGTTTGAGGGCAGACATGGAGTTGTCGGGGGGGCAGTGGTCAAAGCTGAAAGACCTCTGTAAAGTCCTTCAGTGTTTTGAGGAATGCACATGGCTGGTAAGCACAGATGACGACATCATAAGCATGAGCATCCCACTTATGCGTCTGCTCATGCAAACTTTGACGCACATTAAGGATCAGGCGTCTGCAGCAGAGGAGTAGGAGGAAGAGGAGGAAGAGGGAAGCCTTGATGACATTCAGCCATTGTCTGCTCAGGGAACTGTCCTGAATGAGTTGGAGGAAGAAGAGGAAGAGGAGGAGGTGGATGAGGGGGATGAATATTTTGGGGAGGAGGATGCTTCTCAGGGGGCAAGAGAAAATGTTGACTTGCCAAGTTCAGGTCCAGGGTTTGTGCGTGACTGGAGAGATGTTGCTTTGGCAGAAAGTGCTCCTCCCCCCACCACTGGCAGTGAATCACTGACACCTGGAACATTGTCCACATGTGTGATCATGCCTTGCGGATCCTAAAAGGGACCCCCGCATTGTCAAAATTATGAAGGATGACGACTACTGGTTGGCCAGCATCCTCAATCCACGCTATAAAGGCAAATTACAGAACATCATGCCACAGGAGAACCTAGAGCCAAAATTGGCGAACAAACAAGCAACTCCGGTAAACCGTTTGTTAGAGGCATTCCCAACAAACAGCAGCGGTGCAGGTTCTACACGAGCTGGGCCAAATGGAAGAGGTGTTCGTGGTGCACACAGCCGAAGTGGCGCTGGAGACGGGTTTCATGACCATGTTGTGGACTGAATTCTTCAGGACAGCTCACACACCTGGTAATAGTGAATCTATAGCAACAGACAAGAGACAGCAGTCATCAACTATGGTTAAAAAATTTCTTCTCCTACCCTATCGATATTCTCCCTCACCGGTCATTCCCCTTTGACTACTGGTCCTGTAAACTGGACACCTGGCTGAATTGGCACAATATGCCTTACAGGAGCTTGCTTGCCCTGCTGGTAGTGTGCTATCAGAAAGAGTCTTCAGTGCTGCTGGATCAATCTGACAGAAAGAAGAACCCATCTGTCGATGCAAAAATGGGATGATCTAACTTCATTAAAATGAACCATGCATGGGTTGCAAAGGATTTTGTCCCACCTTCCCCTGATGACACATAGGTTGCCAGCAAAATGCCTCGCTTTGTCCTCCTCTTCCTCGACTTCTCCAAACTCCTCCATTTGCAGCTGCTTTACATCCATTATACAACTCAAACATATGCCATCTTTGCCACCTCCCTATCTGGACTGTCAACCCCCCTCTTCCACACCCCAACTTTTTATATTCTGGTGTGATCCATACTGAGCCTGTGAGATCCTGTGTCTGACTATGGCAAAATATACGGAGATTTACAATTTCCCCAACCCTGTATACAGCTGTCCACTTGTAATACATTACCCTTTTTCTAGTTTTTATATTCTGGTGTGATCAATGCTGAGCCTGTGAGAGCCAGTGTCTGACTCTGGCAAAATATACAGAGATTTTCTATTTCCCCAACCTGTATACCGCTGTCCGCTTGGAATACATTACCCTTTTTCTAGTTTTTATATTTGGTGAGATCACTACTGAGCCTGTGAGAGCCAGTATCGGAATCTGGTCAAATATACAGAGATTTACAATTTCACCAACCCTATATACAGCTGTCTGCTTGAATACATTACCCTTTTTCTAGTTTTTATATTCTGGTGTGATCAATACTGAGCTTGTGAGAGGCAGTGTCTGACTCTGGCAAAATATACGGAGATTTTCTATTTCCCTAACGCTGTATACAACTGTCCGCTTGTAATACATTATCCTTTTTCTAGTTTTTATATTCTGGTGTGATCAATACTGAGCTGTGAGAGCCAGTGTTTGTCTCTGGCCAAATATACAGAAATTTACAATTTCCCCAACCCAGTATAGAGCTGTCCGCTTGTAATGCATTACCCTTTTTCTAGTTTTTATATTCTGGTGTGATCAATACTGAGCCTGTGAGAGCCTGTGTCTGACTCTGGCCAAATAGACGGAGATTTACAATTTCCCAACCCTGCATACAGCTGTCCGCTTGGAACTCATTACTGTCATGGTTTACTGGGTTGTTGGATCAGGTAGTCGCGGGTTAACTTGGTTGGCCTCTTTCTGGGTCCTGGGAGGCTTTTTATAGCCACTTTGAAGTCAGCCTTTGTCGTTTATACTCTGACCTTTGGCTGGTGTGTCTGACCCTGTGCTTGTGCCAGTGCTTTGTGCCTGTGCTACGTTTTGTTTGTCTGGTTCTGATTTGGCTGGTCCCTGTTACGAGTTTTGCCTGTCCCTTTTGTACTGCGTTTCTCCATCTGTGTATGACCCCTTGGCTGTGTTCTGGTTATTCTCTGCCTGCTCCTTTTGTACTTCGTCGCCCTCTATGTGTATGACCTGGCTATCCTGACCATCCATTCTGTCTATGCCCCTTGGTAACTTTATTTCGTAGTTACCCTTCTAGGAGTTTTCCTTTACCTCCTAGATCTCTGGAGCTTAGGCCACGCCCCTAGGCAGTCACGTGCCTGCAGGTCCTTCGGCCTGAAACATTCTCTACCTGATACTGCTGCCTCTGAGAACGGGTGGCTGGCTCCCCCCCTTGGCAGTCACATGCTGCGGAAGGTCCTGTGCCCTAAAGAAACACACGTCTTCTCTGTTTGCGGTTCTACTATACAGGTATCGTTTTGCACGTTACATTTTTTTTTTTCTGAGGGGGAGATTTAGGAGTGTTATCCCCATGGATCCCATGCAGGTGTTAGCAGGTCAGGTGAAACATCTGACGCAAAGGTTCCAGGAGTTGAATGTTGAGCAGCGCATGATGGCTGAGACCCAGCAACAGCTGGTAGATACGTACAGGGGGCTGTCGCTGCGGGGTCTCTGGGTACAGGTGGTAAGGATGTGTCATTGGTATCTCCTGAATCTCCGTTAAACTGCCCGACTACTTCTAGGGGATAAAAATGAGTTCAGAGCCTTCAGGGAGGGGTGTAAACTTTTTTTCTCCCTGAGGCCTCGCTCTTCTGGGGATGAGTTCCAGAGGGTGGGGGTCATTTATTTCCCTACTTGGGGGGCCCCCAAGCCTGGGCTTGAGTGGTTCTGTTCGGGTTCCGACGTTGGGCAGCGGAGGTCTCCTGGAATGATGCCGCCTTCGAGGGCTATTCCGCAGAGGCCTGTCTGAACGTCTCCAGGACGCCCTGGCCCTTCATCCTCCACCGATACTTTGGAGGACGCCATAACCCAGGCCATACGAATGGACTGCAGGCTACGCGCAGGGGTGTCATGCAATGTGAAACCTACTGTTTGCGGGCAGCAAAGAGACGGGGAGCCATACTGAGGTCATGGACATTGGCACCACCTCGCTAAAAGAGAAGGAGAGAAGACATCGCGGGAGAAAAACAACTCTGTTTCTATTTTGGAGAGGTCCGGACATTGGAGAATAGTTTTGCCCCACCTGTCCATCATCTAAGACGGCGGAAAACTACTTGGTCTGGGTAGCGGTCGAGGAGGCTGCCCGACCTTCAGGTACTATTTTCCTCATGTTCTAAGTCGTGTTAAAGGTGGAACTGTTGGTAGACAATATCGTTTTTTCTCGACAGCATTGGTGGACAGTGGTTCATCTCTCAATCTGATCAGTTCCTTGTCGTCTCCCAACATAAGATAGGGACAGTCAGGCTGGAGACACCCTTAAAATTGTTGCTATCGACTCTTCCCCTCTTACCGAACAGGGATTCTTTATGTTTCCAAAAGGTTTTCTTTGCAGGTCGGTTCTTCCACAAGGAAGACATGGAATGTTTTGTCATGGACAAATTGCCCACAGGGTAGTGTGGGTATGCCAGGGCTTCAACGCCACAACCGGTGATTGACTGGGAATTCAGGGGGAGATTATTAAATGGGGATCCCAATGTGTGGGACTGTTGCCTTAAACCTGTTTATTTTTATGAAACTTGCAAAACCTGTCTCAGTGTCTTTGTTGGTCTGGAGGGTTTTCCCGGAGTCCCTGAAAGACTTTGAGGACGTGTTCTCTGAAAGTGAGGCTGAGGCTCTGCCCCCGCATAGATCATTTGACTGTGCTATTGATCTTGTCCCGGGAGCCAAATTGCCCAAGGCCCGCCTGTTTAATTTGTCAGGCCCGGAGCGCCTGGCTATGAAGCAATACATCGCTGAAAGTCTTCGCAAAGGGCATATAAGGCCCTCAGTGTCCCAGTAGCTGCGGGGTTCTTCTTTGTTAAAAAGAAGGATGGGTTCTACGTCCCTGCCTCGACTTTCGAGAATTAATAAAATCACAGTCAGGAATACTTACCCCCCGCCTCTGATTCCTGATCTCTGTAACCAGCTTCTGGGGCCAAGTGGTTTTCAAAATTGGACCTCAGGGGGGGCTTATAATTTGATAGAGTATGGGAAGGGGATGAGTGGAAAACTGCTTTTCTTACTATGAGGGGTTATTTGAGAATCTCGTCATGCCTTTTGGTCTCACCAATGCTCCAGCTGTGTTTCAAAATTTCATTAATGTATTTTTTTCGGACCTCATTGGCCGTTTTGTTGTGATCTATTTGGATGATTTATGAATATTCCTCTGACAGACATTCACTTTATCACATGTTAAAACTGTGTTTCAAAGACTCAGGAAAATCATTTATTTGTTAAGCTGGAGAAATGTTCTTTCTTTGTTCAGGAGCTATCATTTTTTGGGTCTCATAATCTTCCCAAGGGGTTTCGTATGGATCCCAAGAAGGTGCAAGCCATTATGGAGTGGGTCCAGCCTCGGGACCTTAGAGGACTCCAGCGCTTCTTGGGATTCGCGAATTTTCTATCGCAGGTTTTTCAAGGGTTTTTCTCAGATTGTGAAAACCCTCACGGATCTCACACGTAAAGGGGCAGTGTTAGGAACTGGTCCCGTCGGCCAAAAAATCTTTTTTAACTTTGAAAATTGTTTCCATCCGCTCCTGTTCTGGGTTCAACCTGACTCAGCCAAGTCGTTTGTGGTTGAAGTTGATGCTTCGGAGGTTGGGGTGGGGGGAGTGTTTTTCACAGGGGACCTACTTCTCTGACTAACTCAAACTTGTGCCTATTTCTCGAAAAATTTTCTCAGGCTGAGAGAAATTTATGACGTTGGTAATAGAGAACTCTTAGCAATCAAATTGGCGTTCGAGGAATGGAGGCATTTTTTGGAGGGGGCGGCTCACCCCATCACAGTCATCCCGACCACAAAACCTAGAGTATTTCAAATCTGCTAAAAGACTGACTCCTAGGCAAGCCCCTTGGTCAACTTTTTTTTTCCAGATTTCAATTTTCTATAACTTTTCGCCCAGGGTCTAAAAAAGTGAAAGCTGATGCTTTATCACGTGTTTTGAGCTGTTTTCCGCCCTGACCCGCCCTCCCCCATTCTTCAACCAATTTTCTTTATAGCTGAAGTGTCGTCGGAAAATTTGGGGCGGGAGATTGTGGGGGCTCAATCTTTAGCTCTAAGGGCCAAACCCGAAAACAAATTGTTTGTTCCTCAGCAGTTACGCACAGGCTCCTGCGGGAGTTCCATGATTCAAAACTGAGTGCTCACCCAGGCATTTCTGCCGCACGAGAGGCAGTGGCTAGAGTTTTTTTGGTGGCCTTTGATGGCTTCAGATATTAAGAAGCATGTCGCTGGTGTGGGGTATGCGCTGTTCTTAGAGCTCTCATTGCGGCCGGCCGGGGAATTGTTGCTTTGCAATTCGGAAGAACATGGACCACTTGGTCCATGGACTTCATTACAACCTTCCTTCTTCGGGGTAACACGGTTTATTGGGTAGTTGTGGACAGGTTTTAAGTTAGGCATTTTGTACCTATGGCAAGTCTACCTACTGCAGAGACTCTCGCTAAGCATTTCCTCGCACGATTGTGCGGTTTACATGGGGTACTATGAATATTGTATCTGACAGAGGGGCACATTTGTGGCCAAGTTTTGGCGGGCTTTTTGCAAAAGGTTGGGGATTCTTTGTCCTTTTCTCAGGTTACCACCCAGAGAGTAACGGGCAGACGGAGCGCACAACCAGTCGCTTGAACAAATTCTTCGATGTTTGGTTTCTATCTGCAAAGCGACTGGTGTGATGCCTACGTTAGCGGAGTTCGCCTTCAAACCGTACCAATCGATCTACCGGTAAGTCACCGTTT
>JARQOD010000006.1:141177580-141334735 GCA_033576555.1 Oophaga sylvatica
CAGTGGTCAGAATTGTAAAAATTGGCCCGGTCATTAACGTGCAAACCACCCTTGGGGGTGAAGGGGTTAAACATGAGTGTCTGAACAAAGGGTCTAAATACTTATGATGATGTGATATTTCAGCCTTTTCTTTTTAATAAATTTGCAAAAATTTCTACATTTCTGTTTTTTATCAGTCAAGATGGGATGCAGAGTGTACATTAATGAGCATTTACCAAATGGCTGCAATGGAACAAAGAGTGAAAAATTTAAAGGGATCTGAATACTTTCCAAACCCACTGTATATATATACAAAGGCCCCAATTCATCAATGCTCTTCCTTCACTTTTCTGGAGTAATTTCCTCCTTTTTTTAGTAGATTTTATATTTGAACCCTAATCTCTATATGTTTTCCGCCAAGTTTTAAGTTATATTTCTTTTAGAAGTCTTTTAGTTTCCTTTACAATTTTTCTTATCCAAATGTTTTAGATAGATTCATGAAATGCAATTTTTCCCAAAATTTGCATTTTTTTGTAGCACCTCACTCCAGATTTCCCCTGTAGAAAGATTTCTGGAGGAGTTTTCAATTTTGTGCAGTTCTAGGCTAACATAATTTTTTTAATGTATTCCAACTTTTGGTGCTAGAAAGGCTCAGAAACTGGATACAGACAAACAAAGAGTATTTTTGATGAATACAAGACAAAAAATAGGAAAAATGACTTCACGAAAGGAGGATGAATTGGGACCAATAACTTTATAAAGCCTGAAAGTTTTATGCTAGAAGAGTTATGGTTTTAATATGTGATGTAAAATGCTGATTTTTCATTCCTGATGGGAAAATACAACATACAGTCATATACCTACAGGGCTGTCTTTTACATGTTTATGACAACTTGTTATAATATTGTTCTGTGACTGCCTATTTCCTTTGCATTGTCTAGCTGATTAAATATACATTTAGCAAAAATACTAGCTTAGCACTCAAGTTATTTTTCCTGCAAAAAGACTATTCGACTTTTTACTTCATGTCTACTTTAAAATGAATATCATCTTACTGGATGAGAAGTAGTTACAACACTTATAAAGCATTATTAAAATTTTATTCACTGTAGATTTCTACTAGCGAGACAAAACAAAGAGACAAATCCAGATTACACTTAGCCGGGTGTTATTTAAAGAGGATTTTCATGCAAATCATAAAAATATCTATATATAGGAAATGAGATGTAATGGCAATAACCAGATTCTGGTGATTATGCTTCCTCTTTCTATTCAGTTGCAAAAGTAAGGTTGGAAACAAATAGGCCTATAGTGTTTGATCCCTAAAAAAAACCTTAAGAAACTACTTTGTAATTTAATTTCCTTTCATTTAAAGATGATTTGTCGAAAATCTATACTGTTTTGTCTAAAGGTAGCATAACACGGGGCACGGTCTGCTGCACTGTGACCCAGAGCCTCACATAATAATATTGTGCTGTTTGGCTAATTGCACCTAATAGTCAGCTCAGACTGTGAGTTTCCTTTTTTCTTGAAGGTAGTGCTTCTCTGCCTCCTACCTCTCTCAGAAAACACTGACAAACATCATGTATCTCTATGCTTATGTGACAGTCAGAAATACAGCAAAATCACAACGTAAATCTTAGATATCTTTTGTTAGGTTATATTAGATAAATGACATTGAGATAATAATTATTTTTTTACGAAAAGGTCCAAATTTCCATTATTCTCAGGGTAAATAATGATCTCATCCTTAAAAACAGCACTTCCAAAGAAAATGTTATCCCCTAAACCTACATAAATATATCTGTAATGCAGTGTAATTTTATTAAAATGCTTAGAGTTCACCGTCTTCCCTAGTTTCCAGTCTCAATCCAGTCCTCTTCTAGGTCACGGGCCTTCAAACTAGACTAGCTGGATCACATAGAGATTTATGTGAGGAGTAGAAGTTGCTTTCACAAAGTAAGTCTATAGAGTCAACATCGATGAAAGTAGCAGCGTCTCACACAACAGTCTCTGCATGAGCCGGCAAATGAGAGGCGAGTATTTACATGACCCTGAAGAGGTGCTGGAAATCGGGGAAGACATCGATCGATAAGTATTTTATTACGACTACATTGCACTATAGACATAATTAGAAAGGTTTTCGGGATAAAACTGTTGCTGGAAGTGCTTCTTTAAGTAATTATTTTAATTAATAATTATTTATGAAAGTAAACTACCGTATATACTCGTGTATAAGCCGACCCCCTAATTTTGCCACAAAAAACTGGGAAAAATCATTGACTCGTGTATAAGCCGGATGTATAAACTGCCCTCCTGCTCTGTGCTGCCCCCGTCCTGCTCCTTGCTCCCCCATCCAGCTCTGTGCTCCCCCATTCTCCTCTGTACTCCCCCCCTCCTGCTCCGTCCTCCGCTGTGCTCCCCCATTCCTTCTCCGTCCTGTGCCCCCCGTCCTGCTCCGTGCTCCTCTGTGCCCTCCATCCTCCCCTGTCCTGCTCCATGCTTCCCCCATCCTCCTCCACGTTTCCCCCGTCCACCGATCTCCCCCCGTCCTCCTCCACGCTTCCCCCGTCCACCATTCTCCCCCCCCGTCCTGCTCCATGCTTCCCCCATCCTCCTTTCTCCCCCCCGTCCTCCAAGCTTCCCCGTCCACCGTTATCCCCCCCGTCCTGCTCCGTGCTCCTTGTCCTCTCCTCCATCATACTCACCCCTCCCCGTGCCATCACTGAGCGTCCCTGCAATCCTGCGTTCTCCCCGTCTTCCTGCAGCTCTCCAGCACTGAGCGGTGATGTAATACCGCTCATTAAGTCCATGAATATGGAGGCCACGCCTATGGGAGTGGCGTCGCGTCCATATTACATGACCTTAATGAGCGGGTATTACAACACCGCTCAGTGCTGAAGAGCTGCAGGAAGCTGGGGAGAGCTGCAGGAAGCCAGGGAGAACACAGGATTGCAGGGACTCTCAGCGATGGCACGGGGAGGGGTGAGTATGATCCCAGACACCGGCTCCTGCTGCGGAATCCCCTCCCCCGTTGGTTTCTGCCCTACGACTCGTGTATAAGCCGAGGGGGCGTTTTCAGCACGAAAAAAGATGCTGAAAATCTCGGCTTATACACGAGTATATACGGTAATTAGGCTAACAAAGCTGAAATGTTTATTCTGTTTGATAAGGCATATACAGCGAGTTTTATTCTTTTTGTTCAGGAGAAACATACAGTTATATGAAAAAGTTTGGGCACCCCTATTAATCTTAAGCTTAATGTTTTATAAAAATTGGTGTTTTTGCAACAGCTATTTCAGTTTGATATATCTAATAACTATTGGACACAGTAATGTTTCTGCCTTGAAATGAGGTTTATTGTTCTAACAGAAAATGTGCAATCTGCATCCAAACAAAATAGACTGGTGCATATGTATGGGCACCTCACCAGAAAAGTGACATTAATATTTAGTAGATCCTCCTTTTGCAAAAATAACAGCCTCTAGTCGCTTCCTGTAACTTTTAATGAGTTCCTGGATCCTGGATGAAGGCATTTTTGACCATTCCTCTTTACAAAACAATTCCAGTTCAGTTAAGTTTGATGGTCGCTGAGCATGGACAGCCCTCTTCAAATGATCCCACAGATGTTCAATGATATTCAGGTCTGGGACTGGGATGGCCATTCCAGAACATTGTAATTGTTCCTCTGCATGAATGCCTGAGTAGATTTGGAGCGGTGTTTTGGATCATTGTCTTGCTGAAATATCCATCCCCTGCGTAACTTCAACTTTGTCACTTATTCTTGAACATTATTGTCAAGAATCTGCTGATACTGAGTGGAATCCATGCGTCCCTCAACTTTAACAAGATTCCCGGTGCCGGCATTGGCCACACAGCCCCAAAGCATGATGGAACCTCCACCAAATTTTACTGTGGGTAGCAAGTGTTTTTCTTGGAATGCTGTGTGTTTTAACGCCATGTATAACGCCTTTTTGTATGACCAAACAACTCAATCTTGGTTTCATCAGTCCACAGGACCTTCTTCCAAAAAGAAATTGGCTTCTCCAAATGTGCTTTTGCATACCTCAGCCGACTCTGTTTGTGGCGTGCTTACAGAAACTGCTTCTTTTGCATCACTCTCCCATACAGCTTCTCCTTGTGCAAAGTGCATTGTATAGTTGACCGATGCACAGTGACACCATCTGCAGCAAGTTGATGCTGCAGCTCTCTGGAGGTGGTCTGAGGATTGTCCTTGACTGATCTCACCATTCTTCTTCTCTGCCTTTCTGATGTTTTTCTTGGCCTGCCACTTCTGGCCTTAACAAGAACTGTCCCTGTGTTCTTCCATTTCCTTACTATGTCCCTCACAGTGGAAACTGACAGGTTAAATCTCTGAGACAGCTTTTTGTATCCTTCCCCTGAACAACTATGTTGAATAATCTTTGTTTTCAGATCATTGACAGTTGTTTTGAGGAGCCCATGATGCCACTCTTCAGAGGAGATTCAAACAGGAGAACAACTTGCAAGTGGCCACTTTAAGTAGCTTTTCTCATGATTGCATACACCTGGTGTAAGGAAAAGGTTGTCGCCATTTTGTGTAGGGCCTGTACCAGCCTCCATTTTGTCAGTTCACACAGCCACAGACTTTTAGCTACACATTGCCTATTAGCATATCCAGTACGATAGGTTTTGATGTCCACTAGGAATCAATAGGCCTTTACATGCTAATTAGTTTAGGCCAGTGACTGAATAAGATGGTCAGTCGTATGGTAAATAGCCCAAGCTCAGGCATTGTTTCCTGCTCCATATGAATTGCAGGCCAATTAATATGCGTGCTTCAAAGCAATGGGGATGGGCCTAGCAGGTTTAAGAACTAGCCATGACCAGGCTGCTGGTCTCATTCCATTTCACACACAGAAGCCAAGAAGATGGTCTAGGAAAGACCAAGGGACTATTCAGGAACTGAAGACTGTACCTGGGAATGGCAGAGCCAAGGCCTTCCCATGACCATAATACCCGGTAATATTGATCCATAGCTTATACCTTTAAGCCTTGCACATTATTGTTGTATTTTTACTCTGACTGCCATTCCATTGTAGTTACGTTGTATAGCTTTACTGTATATTTCTGTAATTATCTAGTGCGCCCTTAAGGCAAATTAAACCATAAAATTAATCTTGGGCTGATGCTTTTACTCTGATCACGAATCTTAGAATACCCAGTGGGTAGCAGGACACCTTCCCCGGCGGCCATTTGCTCTAGGTGCAGTTCTCTTACTGACCTGAGAGACAAAGGGGGGCGCCGGAGAGCTGTACCTGTGGAGTTACGTCCCATTGGTGACGTGGGAGGAAAGGGATCATCCGTCACATTTGGTAGCGGCGGTGGTATCAGAAGCTGTGATACCCGGGCTACCGTGTGGCGGCCGGCTGAGTTCCTCACAAATTGGTGGCAGCAGTGGGATCAGAGTAATAGTGTGCGTGGGACCCCTACTCCCAGACACTAGAGACTACCAGCAGTACTTTCACTGCTGGGGTCTTAAGGTCAGCCCAGCACTAGATGGTCAGAGTGTAAATATAACAAGTTGTGTGCAAGGTCAGGGTTGCAGCTGTGTTTCAGTAACCAAAGGTTCCCAAGATGGCGGAAGGCACCAGGAGTAGGGCAAAGGGGGAGGCCAATGCTGTGGCCTATGAGGGGTTCGATACCGATGAGGGGGAGCTCAGCCAGGGCTCCCCAAGGAGCCCGACCCCCGTGCTCAGTCTCACAGTGGACTGCCCACCCCCTGCCCGTCTCAGCCTGTCCAGATCGGAGACCCTCTTCCAAGGGGCTATGGCGCAGCTCGAGGCTGGTAATGACGCCGCCTATGAAAGACTCCTGGTGGCGGCAGAGACAGCAGCAGAGCGTGAGCAAGCAGCGGCAGAGAAAGCAGCAGAGCGTGAGCAAGCAGCGGCAGAGAAAGCAGCAGAGCGTGAGAGAGCAGAGAGAGCTGCGGAGCGTGAGCAAGCCGCGGCAGAGAGAGCTGCGGAGCGTGAGCAAGCAGCGGCAGAGAGAGCAGCGGAGCGGGAGCATACAGAACGCCGTGAAGCTGCGGAGCACCGGCACCGACTGGAGATGGCTCAGCACGGGCCCTCACTGGACGCACCAGGCCCACCGGAGACAAGGGCTTCCAAGGTCCGGGCGGAGGACTTTCCCTTGCTTGAAAAGGATGGAAACCTGGATTCCTTTTTGCTGGCTTTTGAGAGGACATGCCTCCAACATCATCTGGCCCTGGATCAGTGGGCAAGGTACCTGACCCCCCATTTGAGGGGTAAGTCCCTGGAAGTTTTGGGGGACTTACCTGCCGGGGAGGAGCAGGACTACAACAGCATCAAGCGGGCCCTGATCCAGCACTACAACCTCACCCCGGAGTCATACCGCAGGAAGTTCAGGAGCCTGCAGCGGGGTTCAAAGGACACCTGGACCGACCACATGCGGGCCCTGTTGAGAGCTGCGGAGCACTGGACCTCGGGTCTAGAGCTCACTACCCGCCAGGAGGTCCAGGAACTGTTTGTCGTGGAGCAATATTTGTGGAACTGCCCAGAAGACCTCCAGCAGTTCCTCCGTGACCGGAAACCAAAGGGGGCTTCTGCTACAGCCACCCTGGCAGACGAGTATGCCAACAACAGGGCGCCGGAGCCAAAGAAGCCTGCCAGCAGCACCTGGAGAGGGGGTAAGCCCAATCCTGCCCCAGCCCCATATCCAGCCCCCAGAGTGCAAGGGGTGTATCCCCCTGCTGCCCTCTCCAGGCCAGGAACAGAACCCAGACGTTGCCATAATTGCAATCAGCCAGGACACTTTAAGGCTGCATGTCCCCAGCGCCAGAAGGCCCCATCCCTGTCCCAGAAACCGTCCACTGTTTTGTGTGTGGGAGGGGGTGGTGGGAGGTCCCTAGACAATTACCAACCCGTCACCATCGGCCGCTCAGCGGTCATGGGACTGCGGGACACAGGCGCTGAACGAACCCTGGTACGCCCTGAGGTGGTGTCCCCTCAAGACTTGGTACCTGGGAAAACCCTTTCCGTCTCCGGAATTGGAGGCGTTGAACCGGCGCTGCCCGTTGCCAAGGTGTATTTGGATTGGGGTGCCGGGAGGGGGATGCGGGAGGTGGGAGTAACGCCGAATATTCCTGCAAATGTGTTGCTTGGGACCGATTTGGGGCGGCTAGTGTCCCAGTATGTGGCCACTGAACCCCAAGTCCGGCTCCCCAAGAATGTCATGACTCTACTGTGAATGCTAATGTTAATGTATTGAATGTGCCTCCAACAGTGGAGGAGGGAGTGAAACCTGATGGTAAGCCATGCACTGACACTACACACACAGGGCTCACAGTGAGGACAGGTGAGGAGGCTGTAGGGGAGAGCTCAGAGGTGGAGGGAGGGGCTGCTATGGGCAGTGTAGGGCCCCTAAGTGAATCCAGCCTGCTGAGTCTAGGGCCCCTGCAGGAAGAGGAACAGGCCATGGGGGGAGGGGGTGTCCCGGGAGAGGAGCCACCAGGCAGGACCCCAGGCCAGGAGTTCCCCACATCCGGGATGTCAGGAAGTCAGGGAAGTCTGCCTGACCCGGCGACTTGGTCAGAGGATGAGGGAAAGCAGGCGCTACCCATGGTCTCAACGGTCGTGGCTGC
Organism: Oophaga sylvatica; assembly: GCA_033576555.1. Lineage (NCBI taxonomy): Eukaryota > Metazoa > Chordata > Amphibia > Anura > Dendrobatidae > Oophaga > Oophaga sylvatica. The sequence goes on from JARQOD010000006.1 coordinate 141,185,202, forward strand.
TGTTACCAGGAGTGGGAGCGCTGAAGCCCAAGGAGCCTCGCGGAGGTCCGACGGTTTCCCCCTCTCTGACCAAGTGGCTGCCGAGTCAGACAGTAGCCAGGAGACAGATCCCGGGGAACTGACAGAGGACAGGGCAGTTTCATCAATTCTTGCCATATCTAGTCAGGGATTTCAGGCAGCGTTGGAAGCTGACCCTAGCCTGAAGACTCTCAAGGAACAGGCGGCACAGCCTCCCTGGAGTCCGACCGCGAGCGAGTGGTCTGGGACCAGGGACGGCTGTACCGGGTAACGGTCCAGCAGGGTTCACCGGAGGCGTGGCCCAGGGACCGACAGTTAGTGGTGCCCCATCCGTTCAGGGCGGAATTGTTGCGGATCGCACACGAGATTCCAATGGCCGGACACTTAGGGATCACTAAAACCAGGGCCAGGCTAGCTCAGCATTTCTACTGGCCTGGAATGAGGACCGAGGTGATAGCCTACTGCCGTTCGTGTGACACCTGTCAGAGGGTGGGGAAGGCGGGGCCGCGCCCCAAAGCCCCACTGGTAACTCTGCCCATCATCGAAGAGCCTTTCTCGAGGGTGGCTGTGGATCTCATTGGACCTCTGTCCACTCCCAGCCGCTCCGGGAAATGCTTCATACTAACGGTAGTGGACTATGCACCCGGTACCCGGAGGCGGTAGCTTTGTCGTCCATTCGGGCCGACAAAGTGGCCACTGCCTTACTGGAGATTTTCTCCAGAGTGGGGTTTCCCAAGGAAATGCTCACCGACCGAGGGACCCAGTTCATGTCGCAGCTGATGGAGTCTCTCTGTAAGCAGGTACAGGTGCAACATCTGGTGGCCAGCCCGTATCACCCACAGACCAATGGCTTGTGTGAGCGGTTCAATGGCACCTTAAAGCAGATGCTGAAGATGTTGGTCGACTCCCACGGGAGAGACTGGGAGCGGTATCTCCCACACCTGCTGTTTGCCTACCGGGAGGTTCCACAGGCCTCAACGGGGTTCTCCCCCTTTGAGCTTCTGTACGGGCGACGTGTACGGGGGCCCCTTGCTCTGGTGAAGGAAGCATGGGAAGGGGATTTAGCCACCCCTGGAGTGTCGCTTCCGGGACCGAATGATGGCCTTGACACGGCTGGTGCATGACAATATGGCCCAAGCTCAGGCTGACCAGAAGCGATGGTACGACCAGAATGCTTGTGAGCGGACCTACCAGGTGGGTCAAAAGGTGTGGGTACTGGTCCCCGTACCACAAAACAAGCTTCAGGCGGCCTGGGAGGGTCCATACCTCGTGCACGAGCAGCTCAACGCCGTCACCTACCTGGTCACCCTGGACCACGCCCGTGGAAGGAGGAAGGCCTTCCATGTGAACATGATGAAGGCCCATCATGAGCGGGAGGCTTATGCTCACCCAGTGTGCAACCTTCCAGAGGAAGGAGAGGCAGAAACCCTCCTCGATCTGCTCACCCAAGCCAAGGCGGGTGGATCCATCGAGGATGTGGGGGTTGGCCACCAGCTCTCGGAGGACCAACGTTCCCAGCTGGGGGCCACCCTACACCCCTTCCGGGAGCTGTTCAGCAGCCTGCCCGGAAGGACTGAGGCAGCAGTCCATGACGTGGACACTGGTAACCACCCCCCAATCCGGCGTTCAGCATATCGGGTCTCTCTTGAGGTGCAGCAGCAGATGCGCCAAGAGATAGACGAGATGCTGAGGCTGGGGGTGATCCAAGCGTCCAACAGCGCGTGGGCTTCGCCTGTAGTCCTCGTCCCTAAAAAGGACCGAACTACGCGGTTCTGCGTGGACTACAGGGGGCTCAACGCTGTGTCGGTCACCGATGCGTACCCAATGCCGCGCATCGATGACCTGCTCGACCAGCTGGCCGGGGCCAAGTACCTGACCATCATGGATCTGAGCAGGGGGTATTGGCAGATTCCCCTGACCCCTAGGGCACGGGAACGCTCTGCCTTTATCACCCCATTCGGACTGTACGAGTCCACGGTGATGCCCTTCGGCATGAAGAATGCCCCTGCCACTTTTCAGCGGATGGTCAACACGCTGCTTGAGGGACTGGAAGGGTATGCGACCGTGTACCTGGATGACATTGCCATCTTCAGTCCCACCTGGGAGGATCACCTAGAGCACCTGGCGCAGGTGCTCGGGCGGATCCAGCGAGCCGGCTTGACCATTAAGCCGGAAAAATGCCAGCTGGGTATGAGTGAGGTCCACTACCTGGGACACCGGGTAGGTGGGGGAGCTCTGAAGCCAGAGCCCGGGAAGGTGGATGCCATCGCATCCTGGCCCACCCCCAGGACCAAGAAGCAGGTGATGTCCTTTTTGGGTACTGCTGGGTACTATAGGAGGTTTGTTCCACACTATAGTGCCCTGGCCAAGCCCCTGACGGACCTCACCAAGAAAAGGCTGCCCGTCGCAGTCGACTGGACAGTCGCCTGCGAGACAGCTTTCCAGGCGCTCAAGACCGCCCTTTCTAGTTCTCCTGTACTACAGGCAGCCGACTTCACGCGGCCATTCTTAGTGCAGACCGACGCCAGCGACTTCGGCCTCGGTGCTGTGCTCAGCCAGGTTGACACTACGGGCCATGAACACCCCATTTTGTACCTGAGCAGGAAGCTCCTGCCGAGGGAAGTGGCCTATTCCACGATGGAGAAGGAATGTCTGGCAATTGTGTGGGCCCTGCAGCGTCTGCAGCCATACTTGTACGGACGCCAATTCACCGTGGAAACAGACCACAACCCCCTCAGCTGGTTACACACGGTCTCTGGGACGAATGGGAGGTTGCTACGCTGGAGCCTCGCTCTCCAACAGTACCATTTCACCATTCGCCACAAAAAGGGCAGTGACCATGGTAACGCTGATGGGTTGTCCCGGCAAGGAGAGGGTGCGGTAGGGCGCACGGGGGAACACAGGAATGTGATACCCCCTAGCGCCCTCAAAAGCAGGGAGGTGTAAGGAAAAGGTTGTCGCCATTTTGTATAGGGCCTGTACCAGCCTCCATTTTGTCAGTTCACACAGCCACAGACTTTTAGCTACACATTGCCTATTAGCATATCCAGTACGACAGGTTTTGATGTCCACTAGGAATCAATAGGCCTTTACATGCTAATTAGTTTAGGCCAGTGACTGAATAAGATGGTCAGTCGTATGGTAAATAGCCCAAGCTCAGGCATTGTTTCCTGCTCCATATGAATTGCAGGCCAATTAATATGCGTGCTTCAAAGCAATGGGGATGGGCCTAGCAGGTTTAAGAACTAGCCATGACCAGGCTGCTGGTCTCATTCCATTTCACACACAGAAGCCAAGAAGATGGTCTAGGAAAGACCAAGGGACTATTCAGGAACTGAAGACTGTACCTGGGAATGGCAGAGCCAAGGCCTTCCCATGACCATAATACCCGGTAATATTGATCCATAGCTTATACCTTTAAGCCTTGTACATTATTGTTGTATTTTTACTCTGACTGCCATTCCATTGTAGTTACGTTGTATAGCTTTACTGTATATTTCTGTAATTATCTAGTGCGCCCTTAAGGCAAATTAAACCATAAAATTAATCTTGGGCTGATGCTTTTACTCTGATCACGAATCTTAGAATACCCAGTGGGTAGCAGGACACCTTCCCCGGCGGCCATTTGCTCTAGGTGCAGTTCTCTTACTGACCTGAGAGACAAAGGGGGGCGCCGGAGAGCTGTACCTGTGGAGTTACGTCCCATTGGTGACGTGGGAGGAAAGGGATCGTCCGTCACATTTGGTAGCGGCGGGGTATCAGAAGCTGTGATACCCGGGCTACCGTGTGGCGGCCGGCTGAGTTCCTCACACCTGGCTATGAAGTTCAAAGCTCAATGAGGTTACAAAACCAAAAAAAGTGCTTTAGTAAATCAGTAAAAAGTAGGTAGGAGCATTTAAAACAAGAAAATGATAAGAGTGGCCATACTTATGCACCTGTCAAATTTTGTTTGGATGCAGATTGCACATTTTCTGTTAGAACAATAAACCTCATTTCAAGGCAGAAACATTACTGTGTCCAATAGTTATTAGATATATCAAACTGAAATAGCTGTTGCAAAAACACCAATTTTTATAAAACATTAAGCTTAAGATTAATAGGGGTGCCCAAATTTTTTCATATAACTGTATTGTCACGATTCCAGCTATCAATGTGTCTGAACAAAATGAATGAAAGTTCTGCCATCCCAGCTAAGACAGGGCCGTGCTAAACTATCAGTATGGTGATGGATAGCTCAGCCATCCAATCGGATGCTGAGGCATGCTGAGTTGTCAGTGTCTTGAGTGACCGTTTAGCCATCCAATCAGGGCAAAGGCATGCACCGGCTTCATTCATGTGTCTTCTGTTCGGAGTAATTACCTGGCTATTCAGCCAGCTCTCTGCCTTAGATTACTGCCCCCAGACTGTGACCTGACTATGACTTTTTCTCATCTCTTTGTCTATGACATACCCTCCTGGCTTTTCACCTTGGACCTCTTGACTACCCATACTCGCGGCTTATCCGTGAGTACTGACTAGCGTCACACATACCGGTCTATTTAATTTTTTGACAGAACTCATATAATAGATATCTACAGTGATCAAACCAAGACAAACTGGATCTCATTTTACCCATCACAGAATATCTTCAAAAACTGACAATAGAATGACAATTACAAAACACAAAGGCTCTAATTTATCAACGTTATTGCCCAAGTTCTTAAATCTATTTCAAACATTGCAAAATTTTTGTAAAAGTGTTATAAATAAAACAGAAATGTACTCCAGTGCTGGGCTGAAAAATGCACTAAACTCATAAAGAAGGTGATGCATCTTTGAATTCTATAGTTTGAATGTACCACATGAAGCTCTTATCATAACTTGCTTATTTTTTTATTTTATTGATTTATGTGCTATTATCCTACAATTTTGTACTAACATGGTAATTTAAATTAATATGCTATTCTTTTTCCAGGTCAAACTTCTGCAAACATTTGTAATATTTTATTCATTGTCAATAAATTGATTTGTGTTCTGTTGTCCAGAATTAATTTACAGATGTTTAAACTATTTGAAATATGAATATTATTCTTAGGATAGGAAAAGGGTGGAAAAGTAATTGTAAAATTACATGGTCGACAAATATAAAACTGATGTTTGTGTATAAAATAAGTTTTTGATGCAACTTCGCATATGTGCACTGGCACTTAATAGATGAAAAAAGATGCTGGCATTCCAAGCGGCACCCAGGAGTGGATGGCCTTGTTACAGGTTTTTCATCAGGGCCCATTAGTTTAAAGTTCCTCTTCTCAGACCAGAGAAGCAGTATAGGGGTCTTCTAAAGTAGATGAAAAATGATGCTGTAATCTCGTTTTTTTTGTCTACTACTTTTTATTATTCATTGTTATTTAATGTTCTTAAGTTCATTTTATCTTGGTCTTGATAAGAAAAAAATATCTTCTTGTATTCTTTATGAGTTTGGAATGCCATTTCAATGATATTTTGTATAATGAAAAATGCACATGCAAAATGCTATATTTAAAGAGAACATGCCATAAGCTTTAAATGTATGTGCATTCCCCTACAATGATAACATGGAGAAATACTTTGTATTAATGTCCCTTTTATTTGGTGGAATTACACCATCATTGTTAATCTTTACTATTTTCAATACTTTATGTCCATTTGTGGAGGAGGATATGGAGAATGTATGTGTTAGGGTCTGCGGAAGGCACCAAATATAAGATGTAGAGAGGTGCGTTCGCAGCCCGGGGTACACTGTACAGGCAGTGCCTGCTGCTAGTAAAATGGCGTAAGTAGCGAACTCTGTTATCCCGCAGAGTCGCTAAAATAAACGCCGTAGCGTGCTGTGGCAGTTAATGCGAACTCTGTTAATCCACAGAGCCGCTAGAGGGAATGCCGCAGACCTATATGGCGATATAAGCGAACTCTGTTACACCACTGAGTCGCTGAGGTAAAGACGCAGAGATAGGTACTGTGTCCTGTTAACACCACAGGGATACACAGATAACTGCTGTGCGGATAGAAGTCCGTGATCATGCAGACAGCAACGCAATCAAGCAATCTCCTCACCGGAGAAGCCGGTATTCTAGGGGCTTTTTTCAGCCAAGCCCTGACCACGTGCACCCAAATCTCCTCACCGGAGGTGCCGGTGTTCTAGGGGCTTATTGCAGCCGAGCCCTAACCACATGCGTACATAATCACACTGGCGCAAAGCACATAATGCAATTGATCCTAGCGCACGTCCGTGCGGTAAGGATAGCCTTTTATAGCAGCCACGAGAAAAAGACCTTCCAGGAAGGACCAATGGGAGGCTGCTTCAGAACATCAACAGCCAGAGGACCTTTCTTAAGGACCAATAGGAGTGGCAGCTGTGTCTGAGCATGTGACCCCTGATCTCCAATGGGAGATCTTGCCCTGGGCATGCTCAGACGAAGCAACAAAGAACTTAGACCTAAAGACGTCTGCTCGCCGCTGACCAGTACTGGCTATAATAGCAGAACCTGAAGAGGCAGCAGCAAGTCTCAGCACAGCATGAGACCGGGCGAGACGCTGGGACCAACATCTTTGCTGAGCAGGCTCCACTGTGGCCGGAGATGGATGGGGGACCGCAGCGGGACTAGTTCGAGACTCGCCTTGTGCAGCAGCGGGAACTCGAACCCTAACATTACCCCCCCTCCTGGGGCCCCTGTTCTTTGGGCCTCGCTGCGCACAAAGGCAGCGATGAGCTGCGGAGCATGAACATGCTCGGCAGGCTCCCAGGACCTATCCTCAGGCCCATAACCCCTCCAATCCACCAAATAAAATTTTTTGCCTCGTACCACCTTGCACCCAACAATGGCGTTCACCTCATGATCGTCGGTAGATGAACCCGGCGTCCCGGCAGATGACTTGGAAAACCGGGAAATGGTCACGGGTTTCAGAAGGGACACGTGAAAAGTGTCGGTGATACCAAGGCGAGGCGGAAGGGCTAGGCGGTAAACCACCGGGTTCACCTGTTCAAGAATTTTAAAGGGACCCAAAAACCGAGGAGCCAACTTGGTGGACTCTACACGTAGCCTGATGTTTCGGGCAGAGAGCCACACTAGGTCACCCGGAGCAAATGTAGGAGCGGGGCGCCGATATGCATCGGCCGAAGACCTCATCCTCTCTTTGGAGGCCTGAATGGCATCCTGGGTGCGGTCCCAAATGTCCCGTGCCTCCACAGCCCAGTTTGCCACCCTGGAATCGGCGGAAGACACGGGCATGGGCACTGATACCCGTGGATGCTGACCATAGTTCAGGAGGAATGGGGTCTGTCCGGTGGAGTCAGCCACAGCATTATTTAGAGCGAACTCAGTCCACGGTAGCAAGGATGCCCAGTCATCCTGCCTGGCAGAGACAAAATGTCGCAAGTATGTGACCAAGGTCTGGTTTGTCCTTTCTACCAACCCATTCGTCTCGGGATGGTATGCAGAGGAGAGATTCAACTCAATGCTGAGTAAACGACACAGCTCTCTCCAGAACCGAGACGCAAACTGGGGACCTCGATCACTGACAATTTTGTCTGGCATACCGTGTAGGCGTAAAATATGCCTAATGAATAATGCTGCCAAGGCACGTGCAGACGGTAACCGTGGTAATGGCACCAAGTGTACCATTTTGGAGAAGTGGTCGGTTATCACCCAGATGATGGTGCAGCCCCGAGACCTGGGTAAACCCACCACAAAATCCATTCTGACCATCTCTCAAGGCCTGTCTGCCACCAGTAGAGGGAAAGGTAGCCCAGCTGGCCGTTGTCTAGGGGACTTATTCTTGGCGCAGGAGATGCACGCCTTAACGTATTCCCTGACGTGGCCACCAGTAAGTCCTCGCCAGCAACACCAAAGGCATGGTGTGGTGAGAAGAAAAGGAGGACGACATAAAATTCCCCTCTGCCCCTGAATCCACACACAACTTGACGGGTAGGGTGGTAGAACCGTGGGTAATTATCCCCTTGAGGAGCACTTTAGGGACAAAACTCATGGCATCCAGTGACCCTGTTCCTACGGTTACTGGGCGCGACCGTTTTTTCAACCGCTGTGGACATCGGTTGGCAAAATGTCCCTGCTGCCGGCAAATATAACAAATCGGGGATGGACGAGTGACCCGAGATTTAGATCCAGTAGGAGCAACCTCCTGAAGGTCGGGCGCCTGAATGGGCGACTCCAGAGGGGTGGCGAAGGTAGGAGCCAACCGAACCCTCTGCCTACACTGGGCACGTTCCAGCCTCCGCTCGAGGAAATGGAGGTTGACTCGGGAGGTAATAGCGATAAGTTTCTCCAGCGTGGCAGGAAACTCCCTGGTAGCCAAGGCGTCTTTCACATGACCCGCCAGTCCTCTCCAGAACACGGGAATGAGGACTTTGTCTGGCCACTCTAATTCCGAGGCCAGAGTCCGAAATTGGACAGCAAAATGGCTGACCAAAGCCAAACCCTGGGTACTTGCCAGCAGTTGGAGCGCCGTATCGTGGGTGACCTGAGGTCCTACAAAAACCTTTTTCTGAGCCTCCAGAAAACGAGAAGCGCTCTGCACCACACGGTCGTCGCGCTCCCACAGCGGCGTTGCCCACTCCAATGCTCTGCCCGACAGAAGAGCTATCACAAAGCCCACTTGTGCCCGATCCGTGGGGAAACGTGCAGCCAGAAGCTCGAGGTGTATGGAGCACTGACTCACGAATCCCCGACATTGCTTGCTGTCACCAGCAAACTTGTCTGGAAGCGGGAGGTGGGAGAATGTAGGGGCAGAGGTGGCAGAGGACAAAATGGCTGCAGCTACGCTAGCAGCCTGAACAGCGACTGCGGTAACATCCACAGCTGAGGTTGTGTGCTCAAGAGCCGCCAACCTACCCTCCAGCTGCTGGATGTACAGCTGTAAACGCTGTTCATCCTCCATTTTACTAGCCAGACCCTAGCGCTAGGATTATATTAGGGTATGCGGAACGCACCAAATATAAGATGTAGAGAGGTGCGTTCGCAGCCCGGGGTCCACCGTGCAGGCAGAGCCTGCTGCTAGTAAAATGGCGTAAGTAGCAAACTCTGTTATCCCGCAGAGTCGCTAAAATAAACGCCGTAGCGCGCTGTGGCAGTTAATGCAAACTCTGTTGATCCACAGAGCCGCAAGAGGGAATGCCGCAGCGCTATATGGCGATATAAGCGAACTCTGTTACACCACAGAATCGCTGAGGTAAAGACACAGAGATAGGTACTGTGTCCTGTTAACCCCACAGGGATACACAGATAACTGCTGTGCGGATAGCAGTCCGTGATCATGCAGACAGCAAAGCAATCAAGCAATCTCCTCACCGGAGAAGCCGGTATTCTAGGGGCTTATTTCAGCCAAGCCCTGACCACGTGCACCCAAATCTCCTCACCGGAGGTGCCGGTATTCTAGGGGCTTATATCTGCCGAGCCCTAACCACATGCGTACATGATCACACTGGCACAAAGCACATAATGCAATTGATCCTAGCACACGGCCATGCGGTAAGGACAGCCTTTTATAGCAGAAAAGAGAAAAATACCTTCCAGGAAGGACCAATGAGAGGCTGCTTCAGAACATCAACAGCCAGAGGACCTTCCTGAAGGACCAATAGGAGTGGCAGCTGTGTCTGAGCATGTGACCCCTGATCTCCAATGGGAGATCTCGCCCTGGGCATGCTCAGACGAAGCAACAAAGGACTTAGACCTAAAGATGTCTGCTCGCCGCTGACCAGTACTGGCTATAATAGCAGAACCTGAAGAGGCAGCAGCAAGTCTCTGCACAGCATGAGACCGGGCGAGACGCTGGGACCAACGTCTTTGCTGAGCAGGCTCCATTGCAGCCGTAGATGGATGCGGGACTGGTTCGAGACTTGTGCAGCAGCAGGAACTCGAACCCTAACAGTATGTTTCCCTTTAACCCCTCTCTGACATTAGACGTACTATCCCGTCCATAAAACCCATGCCATTCTGCCCATGGACGGGATAGTACGTCATAGGCGATCAGCTGCGCTCCTGAGGGGAGCGCAGCTAATCGCCGCCAGGTGTCAGCTGATTATCACAGCTGACACCCGTGACTGTGTGTCAGGAGCGGTCACGGACCGCTCCCGGCACATTAACCCCTAGCACACCGCGATCAAACATGATCGCGGTGTACTGGGGGCACAGGGGAGGATCGCGCAGGGTGGGGGCTCCCTGCGCGCCCCCCTGAGACCCTCAGACCAGCGCGATGTGATCGCGCTGTTCTGAGGGCTTCCTCCCTCCCAGGACCCGGATCCAAGATGGCGCCGGGGTCCTGGAGGGAGGCGGCTTCCTCAGTGCCTGCTGAGAGCAGGCACTGAGAAGCCTGCTGCACTGCCTGAGCGATCGCTGGTGTGACAGTGTGCTGTGCACACTGTCACACCAGCGATTTGATAAAATACAGTGATGTCCCACCCTGGGACAAAGTAAAAAAGTTAAAAAAATAAAAATAAACATGTTATAAAAAAAAATCCAAAATAAATAATAAAAAAAAAAAATATATTCCCCAATAAATTCATTTCTTCCTGTAAATAAAAAAAAAAACAATAAAAGTACACATATTTGGTATCGCCGCGTCCGTAACGACCCCCCTATAAAACTGTCCCACTAGTTAACCCCTTTAGTGAACCCCTTAAAAAAAAAAAAAAACGAAGCAAAAAATCAATGCTTTATCATCATACCATCGAACAAAAAGTGGAATAACGCGCGATCAAAAAGACCGATATAAATAAACATGGTACCGCTGAAAACGTCATCTTGTCCCGCAAAAAACGAGCTGCCATACACCATCATCAGCGAAAAAATAAAAAAGTTATAGCTCGCAGAATAAAGCGATGCAAAAATAATTATTTTTTATATAAAATTGTTTTTATTCTATAAAAGCGCCAAAACATAAAAAAATGATATAAATGAGGTATCGCCATAATCGTACTGACCCGAAGAATAAAACTGCTTTATCAATTTTACCACACGCGGAACAATAAAAACGCCTCCCCCAAAAGAATTTCATGAATTGCTGATTTTTGTTCATTCTAACCTCCCAAAAATCAAAATAAAAAGCGATCAAAAAATGTCACCTGCTCAAAAATGGTACAAATAAAAACGTCAACTCGTACCGCAAAAAATAAGACCTCACATGACTCTGTGGGAAAAAATATGCAAAAATTATAGCTCTCAAAATGTGGCGATGCAAAAAACTATTTTTGCAATAAAAAGCGTCTTTTAGCGTGACAGCTGCCAATCATAAAAACCCGCTATAAATAGTAAATCAAACCCCCCTTTATCACCCCCTTAGTTAGGGAAAAATAATAAAATTAAAAAAATGTATTTATTTCCATTTTCCCATTAGGGTTAGGGTTAGGGTTGCGGCTAAAGTTAGGGTTAGGGTTGGTGCTAAAGTTAGGATTAGGGTTAGGGTTGGGATTAGGGGTGTGTTAGAGTTAGGTTTGTGGTTAGGGTTGGGACTAGGGTTAGGGGTGTGTTGGGGTTAGGGTTGGAGTTAGAATAGGGGGGTTTCCGCTGTTTAGGCACATCAGGGGCTCTCCAAATGTGACATGGCGTCTGATCTCAATTCCAGCCAATTCTGCGTTGAAAAAGTCAAACGGTGCTCCTTCACTTCTGAGCTCTGCCATGCGTCCAAACAGTAGTTTATCCCCACATATGGGGTATCAGCGTACTCTGGACCCCAAGAGTTATTGTGCAATTTGTCCTATTTCTTCTGTTACCCTTGGGAAAATAAAAAACTGGGGGCGAAAATATCATTTTTGTACAAAAAAAATATTTTTTTGCTTTTACGGCTGTACATTATAAACTTCTGTGAAGCACTTGGGGCTTCATAGCGCTCACCACACATCTAGATAAGTTCCTTGTGGGGTCTATTTTCCAAAATGGGGTCACTTGTTGGGGATTTCCACTGTTTAGGCGCATCAGGGGCTCTCCAAATGCGACATGACGCCCCCAGACCATTCCATCAAAGTCTGCAATCCAAAACGTCACTACTTCCCTTCCGAGCCCCAACGTGTACCCATACAGTAGTTTTCTCCCACATATTGGGTATCAGCGTACTCAGGACAAATTGGACAACAACTTTTGGGGTCCAATTTCTCCTGTTACCCTTGTGAAAATAAAATATTGGGGGCGAAAAAATCATTTTTGTAAAAAAAAAAGGATTTTTTATTTTTACGGCTGTGCGTTATCTACTTCTGTGAAGCACTTTGGGGTTCAAAGTGCTCACCACACATCTAGATAAGTTCCTTGTGGGGTCTATTTTCCAAAATGGGGTCACTTGTGGGGGTTTTCCACTGTTTAGGCGCATCAGGGGCTCTCCAAATGTGACATGATGCACCCAGACCATTCCATCAAAGTCTGCAATCCAAAACGTCACTACTTCCCTTCCGAGCCCTGACGTGCGCCCATACAGTAGTTTTCTCCCACATATTGGGTATCAGCGTACTCAGGACAAATTGGACCACAACTTTTGTGGTCCAATTTCTTCTGTTACCCTTGTGAAAATAAAATATTGGGGGCGAAAAAATCATTTTTGTAAAAAAAAAAAAAGATTTTTTATTTTACGGCTGTACGTTATAAACTTTAGTGAAACACCTGGGGGTTCAAAGTTCTCACCACACATCTAGATAAGTTCCTTGAGGGGTCTAGTTTCCAAAATGGTGTCATTTATGGGGTTTCCACTGTTTAGGCAGATCAGGAGCTCTCCAAACACGACATGGCGTCCAGCCAATTCTGCGTTGAAAAAGTCAGACGGCGCTCCTTCCCTTCCAAACTCTGCCATGCACCCAAACAGTGGTTTACCCCCACAATAACTTTTGGAGTCTTGTTACCCTTGGAAAAATAAAAATTGGGGTGAAAAGATCATTTTTGTGGAAAAAATATGATTTTTAAATTTTACGGCTCTACGTTATAAACTTGTGTGAAGCACTTGGGGGTTCAAATTGCTCATCAAAAATCTAGATAAGTTCCTTAGGGGGGCTAGTTTCCCAAATGGGGTCATTTGTGGGGGGGTTTCCACTGTTTAGGCACATCAGGGGCTCTCCAAATGCAACATGGCATCCAAACTCAATTCCAGCCAATTTTGGTTGGAAAAAGTCAAATGGTGCTCCTTCCATTCCGAGCTCTGCCGTGCGCCCAAACAGTGGTTCCCCCCCACATATGGGGTATCAGCGTACTCAGGACAAATTGTACAAGAACTTATGTGGTCCAATTTCTCCTGTTACCCTTGGGAAAATAAAAAATTAGTGACTAAAAGATAATTTTTGTGGGAAAAAAATAGGATTTTTTATTTTCATGCCCGGGCATTATAAACTTGTGTGAAGCACTTGGGAGTTCAAAGTGCTCACCAAAGATCTAGATAAGTTCCTTAGGGGGTCTAGTTTCCAAAATGGGGTCACTTGTGGGGGGGTTTCCACTGTTTAGGCTCATCTGGGGCACTGCAAACGGAACATGACCCCCATTAACGTCTGCATTCCAAAACGTTACTACTTCCTTTCCAAGCCCTGCCGTGCGCCCAAACAGTTCCCCCCCCCACATATGGGGTATCAGCGTACTCAGGACAAATTGGATAACAACTTTTGGGGTCCAATTTCCTTGGAAAAATTCAAAAATTTGGGACTAAAAAATCATTTTTGTGGAAAATTGATTTTTTTTTTTCACACCCAGGCTTTATAAACTTTTGTGAAACACTTGAGGGTTCAAAGTGCTCACAACAGATCTAGATAAGTACCTTAGGGGGTCTAGTTTCCAAAATGGTGTCACTTGTGGGGGGTTTCCACTGTTTAGGCGCATCAGGGGCTCTCCAAACGCAACATGGCATCCAATCTAAATTCCAGCCAATTTTAGTTTGAAAAAGTCAAACGTCGCTCCTTCCCTTACGAGCTCTGCCGTGTACCCAAACAGTGGTTTTCCCCCACATATGGGGTATTGGCGTACTCAGGAGAAATTGCATAACAACCTTATCTGTCCATTTTCTCCTTTTACCCTTGTGAAAATAAAAAAAAAGTTTGTAAAAGATAATTTTTGTGGCTAAAAAGTAAAATATTCATTTTTTCCTTCCACGTTGCTTTAGTTACTGTGAAGAACCTGAAGGGTTAATAAACTTCTTGAATGTGGTTTTGAGTACCTTGAGGGGTGCAGTTTTTAGAATGGTGTCACTTTTGGGTATTTTCTGCCATATAGACCCCTCAAAGTGACTTCAAATGTGAGGTGGTCCCTAAAAAAAATGGCTTTGTAAATTTTGCTGTAAAAATGAGAAATCGCTGGTCAACTTTTAACCCTTATAATTTCCTAACAAAAAAAAATTTTGGTTCCAAAATTGTGCTGATGTAAAGTAGACATGTGGGAAATGTTATTTCTTAACTATTTTGTGTGATATATTTCTCTGTTTTAAGGGAATAAAAATTCAAAGTTTGAAAATTGCAAAATTTTAAAAATTTTCGCCATATTTGCGTTTTTTTCAAAAATAAACGCAAGTTATATCGAAGAAATTTTACCACTAACATGAAGTACAATATGTCACGAGAAAACAATCTCAGAATCGCGAAGATCCGTTGAAGCGTTCCAGAGTTATAACCTCATAAAGAGACAGTGGTCAGAATTGTAAAAATTGGCCCGGTCATTAACGTGCAAACCACCCTTGGGGGTGAAGGGGTTAAAAGACACTCAAAGGGTTTTGTCTCTTTTTTTTTAGAACTGCTGATCTTTGTGATCAAGCACTTGTAAATCCTGACAACTAGCTGTTAATATAAAAATATATGCCTTAAACATTTTCTCTGCAGTTCCAGCTACAGGAGAACTTTAATATTACAATATAACATGTCATATTGGATCATCGGGAGTTCTTCAGAGGGGATGAACACCATTCTGATTTAAAAAAAGAAATACTGAGTAGGGAGCTTTTCTATGACATCTATATACCCTTTTAGGACATAATGATGAAGGATCTTAAGGGAGTTGTATAGTCCAAATTGACCATAAGTCTGCAGTCACTCTGTGGCCGTGGCCAACTAGAGAGTATGGCCTCGCTCTGTACAAGTGTATAGAAGCAAGGCTGCACCCACTGGTCAGGAGTATGTAGAACACAGACATTCCCTCCGATCCCGGGTCAGAAAGTGGCAAATCCCTGCATCGCACAGTGCATGCACTTGGGGGATTTATAAGTCTATAGTCACACAGAGTGAATGCAGACTTATCGATTTGGACTGGACAAACCCTTTAATGACCCAATATAATGATGAGCACCAATGAATTTACTTGTGTTTACACTTATATATTTTTTATTTAATTCATTAATGATTTAATCGAATGGGATTGGACTCATGGACAAACTTCTAACAGTCTTAAATATAGCAATTTTATAACTTAATGGTCTTAGTCTCGAGTCATAATGCATCATTAAGGAACAATGCTATTATGTAATCTATGAGAAAATGCATGCATTGTAAGATATATCTATGATGTTCCATTATCAACTTCACACTTGCTTTCTTAGTCATTGCTCTAATTAGATTGTAAGCTTGATGAGCAGGAACTAAGAAGAACAATTTCAGAAAGGTGTGTACATGATATCAATGTATTTTGCATCAGTGACTGTTCTGCATTGTATTATATGTATTTATGTTCCACCTGAAGCTGCATTGCTTGCAAGAAGTGACGCCTTTTACAGGATCAAAGTAAATGCCGCATGGATGCAGCTGCACATATGGTTTACGGAAATTTGGGAAATGTGGTCCTGACAATCTGTGTGCAGCATCATCTGTGTCTTTTTGTTTCATTAAAAGGTGTCAGATTTGCAAACAATTTGTAATTAATCATAGCAGGAGAGATGCACATGTCCATTCTTTCACTTGACTAGAAAAATATTGATGAACCACCCTTCTTCCAGTCTGCGTCTCTGAAAGCCTGAATTACTTAATTGAGGCTATCTGTGTAGCCTGCTCTTATGACCCGGCTACCCATGTAACCCTTTTACAGTAGTTCAGATCAGAACCCTGGACAGCGCAACTCTCAACACAGCAGCCCCTAAGCTTCAGAAATCCGGTTAACTGGAGAGCCCATAGAGAGAATTGTACAACAGGCTCCTGTCTTATACATTCATTTATATACAGGGCAGATGACAGCGTTATTTAACAGATTTAGTAAAGATTCGTATTGGAAACATCTATTACCAACATACTGACATGATATGCCTACATGCCATTGTTTTTCTGTGTTTTTCTGGTTTTATCTCATGCCTGCATAATTTTATCTTATTTGAAAACTAAATATAGCTTCTAGTTTTTTATATGAATATAGTTTATTGGTTTCAAAAACTAAAAAAGGCCTCGTTTCCATTATTCATTTTTCATCTCGAGTGATAGTTGACGTAAGGAAAATGATGCCAGAATTGATGGCGTTATTGTTGTTGTAAGGACTCGTCCCAGAGCAGAATTAGAAAATGTTGGATGCTAGAATAATGAACAATGTATACAAATAGTCATTAATTGTGAAAACTGAGACACAACGGGCCAAACGCAAATGATATATAGGAACCCAGCCTGATTTAATCTACATCAGGCGACATGCCACTTTAATTCATTTACTAAAATATAGCAGCATAGATAAATATTAAAGTCCAGAACATTTTCATAGTTAGTATATATATCACCTTTACATGGGTATAACTAACAGGCTTAGAAGCAGGCCATCTTCAATGTGGGAACCGCTGTGGTTAGTAATCATTTTGGATGGTGAAAGGAGAAGTGTTATGCTTCCACAGTTTCAGGGCGTCGGGACACGGCATAGCTTGCCTAGCTAGCCAATGCTCCCACGTCGCCAGACCACGACGACGTGGGTCATGCATCCCAGATGGTAAGGGAATGTGGACCCACTGGACCACAGAGGGGAATCCGAGCCTACCCGGACTAGGGGAGGGCAGCGACCGGGGTCTGTGACAGCTGAGCATGTGGACAAGAGTGACAACATGCAGGACTAGATGACACCCCACAGCTTCAGGTATGAATAAACATAAAGTTTACTTAAAGACACAGTACATAAACAGAACAAACAATGCCTTGCTCCTGATTCCACACATCACGGAAGGGTACACATCTCAGGATAACAGACGAAGCAAAGGAGGACATCACAGGTTGATGCAGTCCATGGTTATCTGGCACGGGCATACTAGGGCGGCCTCTCTCCTAGGCCTTAGGTGTAGCACAGGCTCAGCAGGAGAACATCAGACACTGACCTCAGACAGTTGTCAGACAATGGCAGGGGTCATCACGGGTTGATGCAGTCCAGGGTCATCTGGCACGGGCATACTAGGACGGCCTCTTTCTAAGGCCTCAAGCGTAGCACAGGCTCAGCAGGAGAACATCAGACACCGACCCAGGATGGAAGTCAGACGACGGCGGGGGTCATCACGGGTTGATGCAGTCCAGGGTCATCTGGCACGGGCATACTAAGACTGCCTTTCTGTCAGGCCTCAGGCATAGCACAGGCTCAGCAGAAGAACAACAGACAACGACCCAGGATGCACGTCAGATGATGGCAGGGGTCATCATGGGTTGATGCAGTCCAGGGTCATCTGGCACAGGCATAATAGGATGGCCTCTCTCTCAGGCCTCAGGCGTAGTGCAAGCTCAGCAGGAGAACATCAGACACTGACCCAGGACAGATGTTATCACAGCGGGGACCACAGGGAAACGGCAGGACATCAGGACACAGGCAAGACATCGGGACATCTGGACACAGGCTGGACATCAGGACATGAGACAGGGCATCAGGGCATCAGCACACAGACTGGACATCAGGACACAGGCAGGACAGCAGGACATCTGGACACAGGCAGGACAGCAGGACATCTGGACACAAACAGGAGATCAGGACATCTGGACACAGGCTGGACATCAGGACATCAGGACACAGGCTGGACATCAGGACACAGACTGGACATCAGGACATCAGGACACAGGCAGGACAGCAGGACATCTAGACACAAACAGGAGATCAGGACATCTGGACACAGGCTGGACATCAGGACACAGGCTGGACATCAGGACACAGACTGGACATCAGGACACAGGCTAGATATCAAGACATCAGGACACAGTCTGAACACGGACGGCACAGACCAAGCATCAATGGTGGGGTTCCGGGTACCAGACAGCGGTCACCAGACTCCGGACATCGGACACTATTTCCAGGCACCAGGCAGCGGTAGTCAGGCTCCAACTACGGTCATCAGGCTCCGGGCATTATACCTAGGAAATAACTCAAGCGGGATGGTGCAAGCACTGCCAGGTTGGACGGAGCTAGCACCACATAGCAAGCTGAGCACAGCATAGTAGATGCTTAGTAACCAGACTCCATCAACCAAACTTAGCACCAGACTCCATCTTTAACAGACAAACTCAGGTTGGTTCACAGGACACCAGTTACAAGAAACTCACAGTCACTGGGTACATGGTTCCAGACACGGAGGGACTTCAGGAACATAACACAGAGGGCACAGTTCAGACAGGGTCAGGTTCAGGAACAGATCCAGGATCAAGGATTTAGGCCTGAGAATGCGGCCCTCAGGGAGGCGGGAAACAAGACACAACAGGAACGGACCTGGATATGCAGCCTCCAGGGTAGGCGGAAAAACAGGACACAAACAGAAACGGCAAAGTTCAGGAACTTAATGCAAAGCTCTGGCCACCCCCAACAGGAAAGAGGAACTTTATATAGGAGCTGCTCCTCAGTAATAGGCTGGGGATAGCAATTAAGCACACACACTGCCCTAATAAAATCAGGGAAGGTGTGGCCGCGCACACACTAAGCACAGACAGAAACCATTACAGCACAGTCGGCACATGAAAGCAGACTAAGGCACCTGGCAGCGGCTGCAAGCCTGGATACACGTGGACAGTCATGCACCAGCTGCAGAGGACCTCGCAACCCATGGATAGCTTACCCAGTGGCAGCCAGGGACCGCACATGCGGATGGTCATGCAGCAGAGACATCACAACACATGTACGGCTATGCAGCGGAGCCAGGAACTGAGCAGCATCCATACAGGTAACAGACAACAGTATCCCAGCTGGTTAGGGGGAAAGGAGCAAAGGGTTAAAGCAGAGACATGCAGAGTAATGCCAGGGAAACAAGGTACAAACATACCGGCGCTACAAGGAGCAGTGAAAAAAAATTTGCATAATGGAGCGAACACCAAACTAATTTTTCAGCTCTGAGTCCCCTAAACTCATTAAATGCATCCAATTATGCTAATAATAATAATACACCTCTGGACAGTTACCTTGGAAATACATTCTTACATAATTAAGAGGCATATACTTATAAAATGATCTTTGTTCTCAAGAAAGGGGGGATAATAATTCTATGAATTATATACTGTTTGTTGCCTAGGTGGGAATCACCACTGCAGTCTCAGAGGTTCTGCCAGTTTCTAGGCAAGAAGTGTTCTCTCGCATGAGCTACGCTTCAGAGCCTAGAAGTGCTGCACTGAAACTGTCTGGATTTCTGGATCCTACTAGATTTTGCGTCCCACTGTCAAGGGCAAGGCAGCATGGTAATGCACTTAGATTGGACTCAGTACACAACCGTGTCGCTGTTCTGAACTGTCAATCTTCAGGAGCACAGTGATCGCAGCAAGCAGGTAGCAGTGCACTACTTATATAAGAAGACTATATCATGCCTGCAAAGTTTGTAATGCAAGCTGGAATTGTGGAATCTAGCTAAAGCTTCTTCCCACATGGTATCCCATCACATATTTGAATCTGAGTTATGAATCAGTTTTGGGAAATAGTTAATAATTTACCTTATTAATTAATTATGCCTTAATATCGTAATATGAGTGCATATTTTGAAGGATTAATATATATATATATATATATATATATATATATATATATATATATGTGAATTAACATTGAAATTTAATTCAAACACCAAAAAGGAAAAGTCGTAGAATTATAGAAATCAAGAATATACATGTTTTCCCCATAATTGCAAGGATGATATCCATAAAGCTGCCCATGTGCCCTTTTTGCCAATTGTCATTTTGGTAAATGTCTTTCTGCTGAACTTCCTGTGCCCTGTCATCTGCCCAGTTGTCACAGACATCACTTCCTTTTCAGAATCCTCTGCTCTCTTCTAACTATATTTCTCATCAGATCTTGTGCTGGACTTCAAGCTAAGGGCTCATACTCACTGGGTGGAAAAAAATCGGTCAGTTTTCAGGATGGTCCGATTATGTGCAATTGACATGCGATTTGCATGCGATTTGCATGCGTTTTTTTATATAACCATCTATTGCATTAGCGATTATCATGCCAAAATCGCATCAAATCGCAGCATGCTGCGATTTTTTTCTCACACCAATATCTGATGAGAAAAAAAATCGCAAATGAAAACTGACCCATTGACTAACATTGGTCAGATTTGTATCCGATTTTTTTTCATCTGATTTTCATCCAAATTCGGCTCAAGTGAGTATGAGCCCTAATAGTGAGCACACCACCTGTACTTCCGGCTAAACCCCTCTCACTCAACCCTCAACTTCACACACAGCCTCAGCATAATATTATGTCCAGGACACTGCTGTAGGCAAGTCACTGAACTAGTGTATAGAAGTAACACATAGCAAGAACAGCGTCCCTGACAAAAAAGATTATTCCCTACTACACCTCACTTACTAATAATGTCTACTAATATGATGGATGAATGGGGAGTAAATTGTATGTCTGTATGTATATATTAGAGGGAATACATATATATGTATATACTATATATATACTGTAAGCTTTTCAGGGGATATAGCTCTGAGATCGCCGTCCGGGTAGACGAAGTGGCACAGAAACAGTTCATTCAGACAGCAGTTCTGGTGAAAACTGGCCGCAACCAGCTTTATTAAAGTCCACAGCAAACAGATAAAAACAAATCATAAACATAAGACCTGGGCTTGTCCAGCCACTAATTACACTTAGACAGATTTCCCTATCTATCCGGGTCCCGACTCTAACAGCCAGGGCCAAAACAACACATATGTTCAGCATTTACCAGCATGGAGGTTCACAGAGTCTCCTCCTTGTGTCTGAAGGCACCTTCAACGTCCAGACTTGAGAGAGCTCCCCTCCTATTCAGCAGCTATCCGCATGGATTCTCACCGAGACTACTCCTGTGTCCGGGGTACATCGAGCACCCAGACTGAGATAGCTCAAACTCCTGGAGACACCTTCTGTGCCTGGACCCCTCCTGTGTCCAGACTAAGCGAGCTCTCTGACTGTGTTCGCAGACACCTACTTCTGGTCTCCTAATTAACAGCTGAATGGTTTCAGGCCTGAGCTGCAAGTGTGTACTGAATGTAGGGTGTAGTGACCTTTCTCTACCACTAGATTTACAAAGCCACACATTTCCCTTATACCATACAGCACAGTACCTAGGTGAAATGTACACCCCATTCGACACATATTCCTTCACTGTCTCACAATACATATATATGTATATACACTGGCAAGAAAAAGGGTAACAATGTTTTCAACTTTTAACTTTATATCACTACTGATTGAAATGTGAAACATAGAAAAGCACAGTAAAACAAACGTATAAAAATACTCTGTTGTAAAAAAGTAACAGTAAACAGCAAATGCTAGTAAAAAGATGATAAAACATTGGAAATTACCTTTCTGAATCCTGCTCATATAGGTACTATACACATGACCAGATTTTTAAATACATCAGTTAGGGATTAAACACATTAGACAGGGACTGCTCTGATACGGGTATACCTTGACGTTTGGTAGAGTGGCTTAGTATACATTTTTGCAAAAAACGTATCAAACCAAATATCCTGTGTTTTATCATCTTTTTACCAGCACTTGCTGTTCACTGTTACTTTTTTACAACAGAGTATTTTTATACGTTTGTTTTACTGTGCTTCTCTATGTTTCAGTCTTCTAGTGGTGTGAACACTGTCCCTACAGGCTTGTTTACTGTGTGCATGGCTCATGTGTTTGTATTCAATTGGTTTATTGTTTTTTGCTAGATCAGGGAGGTTTTCTGCCCCTTCTTTGTGAGTCATGCACATAAAGGCTGTTCTCTGCAGCGTGTCCTTATTGGACATTACCTTTCTGAATCCTGCTCATATAGGTACTATACACATGAATAGGTTTTTAAATACATCAGTTAGGGATTAAACACATTAGTCAGGGATGACTTTGATACCGGTATACCTTGACGTTTGGTAGAGCGGCTTAATATACATATTTTGCAAAAAACGTATCAACCAAATACCCTGTGTTTTATCATCTTTTTATCAGCACTTGCTGTTTACTGTTACTTTTTTACAACAGAGTATTTTTATACGTTTGTTTTACTGTGCTTTTCTATGTTTCAGTCTTCTGGTGGTGTGAACACTGTCCCTACAGGCTTGTTCATTGTGTGCATGGCTCATGTGTTTGTATTGCTTCGAATGTGAGACCAGACTACAATCATTTTATAGACAATTATCTTGGCTATCTCATACATAAATTTGACTTGCAACTATTTAGCATATGATTAGTTATGCAGATTCTTGTCATGTCACTGCATTGTTACTGTTTTACTCCTGGTGGTGGAAAAATCTTTTCTTTCTGTATAATACAAAATACAACCCGTTCTCACAATCCTTAATAGCTCAGTGTATTATTAAGTTGATTCCCAAGTGAAAGATCTCTGATTCAAATCAAGGAGCAGCCATGAAGAAAATTTCCCAAGAAAAGAGAAACAGCGTCATTGAGCTCATCAATAGCGGTCTCTCAGACATGAAAATTGCCAAACTATATAATGTGAGTGCCATGACAGTTGGAAGAATATGAAATGAAGTCCGTTCATCTATGTAAAAGCCAAGAGCAGGACGTCCAGGCAAATAATTGGCATCAACAAGTCGGCTCATCACAAGTTCTATCAGTTGAGGTGCAACAAACACGGCAGTGGAGGTGATTTGTATGCTTCATAATAGTGAGATCACCGTGTGATGAACATTTACACAAGTCTGGATTGGTGGCCCTGAAAAAAGTGAAGAAGCCTCGTCTTCAATATTGTCATAAGAAGCGTCGGCTCGAGTTTGCAAAAGAGTACGGAAAGTATACAGCAGAAGATTGGAAACGAGTTATTTGGAGCGATGAGAAAAGTCAATCGACTAGGCAGTCATGAGTACAATTAGGTCTGGAAGAAACAAGTGAAAAAGGGGCTAACGGATCGAGAAATTAAAGGAACTGTCAAGTTCGGTGGAGGAAGCCTGATGATATAGATTTTTTAAAATCTTACAGCCAAAGACATTGGATACTTGACTAGGATCAATGGTGGTCTCAGTGCTGACCTTTATGTGAGTTTCCTACAAGACGAGTTACTTCGTACACTTGTGTACTTGAGGCGAAAAAATAGTTCAATGACAATAAAGTAGAAGTGCTGTATTGGCTCCCACAGTCCACAGATCTCAACACTATCAAACACATCAAACACTTGTATGTAGAGTTGAAGAAAAAGCTGTATATGTAAGGAGAAGAAGCAAGCCAGGCTTGTCTCGTCCGTAACGAGTCCAGAACCATTGGGTCTGTCACCTAAGTTACAGGGGGAGCGCTTAGAGTAACAAGATGTTCCCTGTGCTGGAGAAAAGGGGGCGTGGCTAAGCAGGCAGAAAATGCACGCGTAGAAATTCAAACTGTTGAGGTGAGAACGCTGAGAGCGCATGAGTCGTGTGAGGGAATTTCAGCTGTGAGGAGAGGGAGCGGAGCTAAGAGGGGCCGGGGACGAGATGACGCGCAGACAGCAGCTGACCAATGGGGTCGCATTGACACACAGCATGTACCACTGTCCCCGCTAACATCGCTGTCCCCGCCTACATCAATGACCTTGACGAGACTGCAAACTCGTCCGACAACGCTGACATAACTGCCCCGGCCGACAGTACTGACCGGGAAAGGCAAGGTCTGTGTGAGGGATACTGGTGCTCAACAGTACAACTCAGCAGACCGAACAGGCCATTGTGAACTGTTGCAGGACCATGTCCCTGACCCCGATAGTACAAGGATTCTCACCGCTGAGGGAAGAGTCTATCCCTCCTTCTTCCCTGCATCCTTTGGGGCCAGTGCCCTTGCTGGAACCCTGGGCAATCACCGACATCGACAGGATCAAAAGAAGACACCATCGTCGCCAGTACCATAGGAGGACATCGACACCGTCAGGACCACAAGAGGATATTTTCAACGACAGAAAAGCTTCCCCATCTTCCACAGGACTGTAACAGATCCCCGTTTTGGCTCATTCTAAGTGGCCTCAGTTAAAGAAAGGGGTACATCTGTGACTGGAGCCCAAAGTGATAAGTGTATAGTTTATATTATCTTCCCCTATTAGTTAAACCCCCCCTTAAAAGTGTTCTTTGTATTAGGAAAGAACTCTCCCCCTCATTTAAATATCTCCCTGCGAGGAGTAACGTCCTGTTATTTAAACTCCTTGTTAATCCTTGGTCTGCCTCTTGTCCGGTAACTGCATCCCGCTACCTGCTTACATATACATACCCAAATGAGTCAACCAATATGCACCAACTTTAGAAACGTGTTGACCTGGGATCCGAATTCAATTAAGACTTGGTTGAATCTGATCGACAGCATGCCCAGTAGGATTCAGGCAGTGTAGAAAGCCAAAGGTGGATTTTCAAAACACTAACAAAATAACACAAATAAAAATTTAGATGTTTAGGAGCAAAACAGTAACAAAGCAGTGACATAACAAGAATCTGCATAACTAATCATATGCAAAATAGTTGTAAGTCAAATTTATATATGAGATAGCCAAGATGATATTCTATGAAATGATGGCAATCTCATGATCCTATCAGTAGTAGTGGTTGGTGAGGTATGAAGCCTTAAAGTCAAAAGTTCAAAACATTGGTACCCTTTTGCTCATCAGTGTACTGTACTGTGCTTTGTTACCGTATAGCTATTGTACAAAGATATAATTATACATTGTTTAATATTCTCCTAATGTTTGCTTACTATGTTTTAAAGGCAGTTATCAAGAGTCTTTTTTATTCTGAAAATCAATATTAGAATAATGGATGTGCAATTAATTGTAGAGGACCCAGCTGTCCATGACAAATGGAAGGTTTGGAGAGAAAGGAGAAGGGGTTCTTTATTACTTGTGTCTTTCCTGTCATTGTTTATATAGCACTTAAGGAGTACTGTGCACTGTGTAAAAATAATAGGATGAAGTAGTGCAGTGTCTATGGAGAGAACTCTAAACAGCCCTATATGAGCTCTTAGAAGGACAGTAAATAGGGCTAATATAACAATTTCAAACACAAAAACATTCACACATGTTAGGTAAATAAAGGATGCATTATACAATAAATAAGATAGGACTATATGCAAATTAATGAAAAATACTGTATTTATAATGATTGCTGGCATACTATTTGGATATGTCATCTATAAATAATCAATGTGGTTTAAACTGCTGACACTTTCACCAGTTACAAGAACAAAGAGCTTTGGAGCGTTACAAGTCACAGTGTCAAATATGGTTGTTCTCTGCTATTGTTTCTTAATTAGTGTGCAGCACCTGTACATTCATAGTAGCGGCCTATTTTGTGTTTTGGTCTTCAGCTCTTATTTAAGTATTATAGCTGGTAGGGGCATGGGATGTCAGACCCGCAAAATCACAAACTGATTACATATGTTATTAGCTATAAGTATAAAATAGAGTTAAGACCTGTTCAATCATATATGAAGTACCTCCAATTGCTGATATATTGAAACTAGACTAATATATTAGCAAAAATTAGAACAAAAATTTAGGAATGTTTCAGACATTTGTGGAAGGAACACAGCCCCACTGCCTTATATTGCCAATGATGAGATGGAAAAACGTTTTGACTAGAGATGGGCGAACCCAAACAGTAAAGTTTGAGGTTTGTGCCGGACACCTAGTGTCTGCACTTCTACCGGAAGTTCATGTTACTGTTCGGGTTCGGCACTCTGAACAAAGCTTGTAGAATGGCTGCAGCATAGCCAATCAACAAGCTTTACTTTACTTCCTGCTTAATCACACCCTTGTCAAGTATTGGTATGGCTGTGATTGGCTGGCTCAGCTGCAGCCCCCAGCTGTCAGCTTTTTCTTGTCTGGTTATCAAAAATAGAGGGCTCCCCATGACATTTTTTAATTATTTAAATAAATAGTTAAAAAATGACATGGAGTCATGGCTGTTTTTGATAACCAGCCAACTTAAAGCAGAGAGCTTGTGGCTAGTATCCTCAGACTGGAAAGGGCCATGGATTTTGGAACTCCCCAGCCAAAAAAAGCAGCCATCCCAGAAAGGCACATCCATTAGATGTGCCAAATCTGGTGCTTTGCCCTGCTATTCCCATTTATCCTGGTGAGGTGGCAAGTGGGGAAATAGTATTGGGGCTGATGTCAGCTGTTTTGTGTTTGCTGACATCAAGCCCAGGGGTTAGTAATGGAGAGGTGTCTATTAGACATCCCCATTACTAACTCCATAGTCAAATTTAATAAAGACAGAGACACAGTAAAGTTCTTTAATTGAAATAAACACACAAAGTCCTTTATTTAAAATATAAACTCCCGACCCTCTTTTACCCATTTGTTCAACAAAAATTAAAATAAAAAAGCAAAGTTATACTCACCTGTCTGTTAATAATCCATTAATGGCAATGTCACATGATAGTGGATGGTTTAATGAATGTTCACATTAGTGATGCGACCGCTCTCCTTTCTAGCCAGAACACTATGAGCATGAGAATTGACTGCAGTGACCGATGGTAACCTTAATGACGCAACCACCGGTCACAGGCAGCCATGATCTCATGCTCTGCTCAGTATGTTTCTGCTGGCATAGAGAGGTCGCATCACTGAAGTGACTGCTCACCAAACCATCTGGATCGTCGTGGGACATGGCCATTAATGGATTATTGGCGTACAGGTGAGCATAACTTTGCTTATTTTGTCTCTGTCTTTATTACATTTGACCATAAAGTTAGCAAAGGGGGTGTCTGATAGACGCCTCACCATTCCTAACCTCTGGGCTTGATGTCAGCTGAACCCTCCATTACTAACCCTGTAATTTTAAAATAAAAAACACACATAGAAAAAAGTCCTTTAATTGAACATACACACAGAAAAACTCCTTTAGTTGAAATAAACACTCCACCCTTTTTTATTCATTTATTACCTTAAAAATAAAAATAAAAAACACAGTATTCCTCACCTGTCCGCCAATAATCTATATGTCCCCTGACATGCTCCAACTCTGCTACATCTGGATGCATTGCTGAGGGGTGGCATGATGCGACTCAATCCTAGAGACACAAAGTTGAGCATGAGAACACAGTTTCTGATATCAGCACTCAGCACTGAAGCTGAGCTGTCTTGCTCAGTTCAGTGGCTCTTGGATGCACAGCTGAACGGTTGCATCATGCCACCGTTCATCAATGCATTCAGATATAGCAAAACTGGAGCACATCGTGGGACATATGAATTATTGACAGATAGGTGAGAAATACTGGGATTTTTTTATTTCTGCAATAAGTAGGTAAAAGAGGATGGGGGTATTTATTTCAAATAAAGGAGTTTTTTCTGTGTGTTTGTTTCAATTAAAGGACTTTTTTTTCTGTGTCTTTATCTAATTTTCACCAGGGGGTTAGTAATGGGGCATCTTATTGACACCTCTCCATTAATAACCTCTGGGCCAGATGTCAACTGACATTACAAAGCTGACATCAACCCTACAATTATTACCCCACTTACCACCACACCAGTACAAGTAGGAAGAGCTGGGGAAAGAACCAAAATTGGTGAATGTATTAGATGATACTTTTCTTGGGTGGCTGTGCGCTGCTGTTTTTAGGCTGGGGAAGGCCAATATCCATGGCCCCTTCCCAGTCTGAGAATACCAGCCCCCAGCTGTTCACTTTAGCTTGTCTGGTTGTCAAAAATAGGGAGACCCCATGTTAATTTTTTTAATTATTTAAATTACTTTAAAAGAACAGTCCGCAGCTGTCAGCTTTACCTGCTCTGGTTAGCATGACTAGAGGGGACCCCATGCCGGTTTTTAAAATATTTATTTATTGCACAGGCGTTGGCTGGTGAATAGTCTCATCATTGTATGCCTGCTCTCACTGCTATCAGCAAAACCGGGCGTATGATTATGAGCGTAGTACTGACAGCGTGGGAACTGCAGCACTCTGACCAGCAGTAATGAACTTATCGCTGATCAAAGTTGGTGTTTCCCGTGCTGTCACACCGGATGTTCGGGGGCCCCCATTCATTTGAATGGGATCCTGGTTTACGTTCGAGTTCAGTCTGTTTTGGTAACCAAACCAGACTTGTTTTAACATTCGATCGAAACTGATAGACCCGAACATCCACGGGATCACCCATCACTAGTCTTAACAAAATTTTGTGCCCAACTCTTAACCTGTTCTTGTCTTTATATATGTGACTATTACTGGCTGATTTGTTTATTTATGAGTTACCTGTTTGAAAGCACCCACTTGGACTTAAAAAAAAATTTCACTGGGGCATGTAGTTTTTCCCCCTGTATGATACTGGCCAATCTTAAGCAGGCAGCAGCGTTCAAAGCAAAGAAGAAAATGCCATCACCATAGCTTAGAGCAGTTTTCTCAATATGGGAAATATATGAAAAACAGCTCTGATCTTCTGTTCTAACTACCTTCATGGTTACAATGCACTGCAGAAAAGATGTGGAATCCAGTCCGCGCTGCCCAAATAATAGATTTCCAAGACGTAGTAGCAGTTAAGAAGTGGTTTAATCTACGCGTTTCAGGGTGAATACCACCCCTTCTTCAGGAAAATACCACATATAGCTTCTGAAATATATGAAAAACAGCTCTGATCTTCTGTTCTAACTATCTTCATGGTTAGAAATCACAGATGAATAACATCTTTCAGATAAGGTGCCTCTGTGGGGAGGGGTAACACAGCTGATTTTATCTGTGTCAAATATAAACCTTTCTATGAGCTCTCCTCCTCTCGTAGCATGGTCACTTCTGTAGTCTTGAACCTTCCTTATAATGTCTGGAGATGGTGTCAGCATCACTCTAAGGCTGGAGTAACATTAGCATATGGCATCCAATTTGAGAGTATCAGATGCGATATGCTAATGACCCTTGGCTCCTGCTCTGCTGCGTGCTGGAGCCGAGTGTCATGCGACTGTGCTCCGAGCCTCTCGCACAGAGCAGATCGGAGCCAAGCTGTGGAGGAGGCAGAGAAATTAATTTCTCTATCTCCTCCATTGCCGGGGTCTGAGTATATCACACATCACTAGGATGATATCCCATTGATGAGTGTTGTTTCGCTCGCACCCATACCCTTATTTGGGTGCTAGTGAGCCAAGTCTCGGCCGAGTGTCGGTAACAATCGCAGCATGTTGCGATTTCACTCACACGATGAAAACGGCAGAGATAAAAATGGTGAAGGGAGCTGCCCCATAGATTAATACTGGTCCGAGTGCTATGCGATGTTTTATTCCCCTCTAGTGTGACTCCGGCCTAATGTCTATTTTTCTTAATTTCTACTGCAGTAGACAGCAATGGAGAGAGCAGAGCGAACGTGAACTCTTCCATGCATTTTTTTCCTGACTGTACACCTACAGGAGGCGGACAATCAGACTCAGTATACTACATCTGATTGCCCGCCTCCTGTAGGCACACATTCCCCAAAAAAGTGCATGAAAAAGCTCACATTCACTCTGCCATCTCCATTGCAGTCTATTGGCCCCTTCGGCATAAACATCAGGATTTGCAAGGGATTTCAGAGGTATATCCCGACGGGGACACAAAACGCAATGTGAAAGCACCCTAACACATTCAGTAATCAGGGCAGCTGAAAGAATGTTTTTTAATATGACACAGCTAAACTGAACTGCACTGTACATCCACCTACACTGGCTCATGCAGGAGGTTAGACCAGTGGATCATTATTGTGTCATTACACTTCATACATTGAGAAATCTGCTCTAAGCTATGGTGGGGTGTGTTAGGGTCTGTGGAATGCACCAAATATATGATGTAGAGAGGTGCGTTCGCAGCCCGGGATCCACCGTGCAGGCGGAGCCTGCTGCTAGCAAAATGGCGCAAGAAGCGAATTCTGTTATCCTGCAGAGTCGCCAAAATAAACGCCGTAGCGCGCTGTGGCAATATGTGCGAACTCTGTTATTCCACAGAGCCGCTAGAAGGAGTGCCACAGCGCTATATGGCGATGTGTGCAAACTCACTTAACACCACTGAGTCGCAAAATAAACACTAGCGTTGAAAGCGAACCCTGTTACGTCACACAGCCGCTGAGACAAACTTCTGTGTCCTATCAGGCACCCAGGTACACAGTTGACTGCTAAGCGAACATAGAACGTGATCATGTGCTAATGTCCTCGCGGGAGTAACTCGCAATCTATGGCGTCTGAACGCCAGGCCCTGAATACGGAAATCAAACTCCTCACCGGTTATGCCAGTAATCTAGGGCATCTAGGACACCGACCCTGACCAGCTAGCATACCAAACTCCTCACCGATTAAGTCGTATTCTAGGGGCTTATTTCAGCTGGGCCCTAACCACATACACGCATGACCACACTGGTGCAAAGCATATGACGATTGATATTAGCGCATGGCGGCCCAGCCATGCCACCCTTTTATAGTAACAGCTACAGGACCTGCCAGAAACAAGGACCAATGAAACTGTTCCAGAACACCAGTAGTCACAGGACCGTCCTGGTGGACCAATAGGAGCTGCTGCAGTACCTGAGCATGTGACCCTGATCTCCAATGAGAGATCTCACCCTGGGCATGCTCAGAAGGGGAAAACAAGGACTTTGTCCTAAAGACGTCTGCTCGCCGCTAACAAGTGCTGGCCACAATAGCAGAGCCTGGAGAGGCAGCAGTAACCCTCTGCACACTGTTAGACTGGGTGAGATGCTGGGACCAATGTCTAAGCTGAGCAGGCTCCACTGCGGCCGGAGATGAATGGGGGACCACAGCGGGACTGGTTAGAGACTCCCCTTGTGCAGCAGCGGGAACTCGAACCCTAACATTACCCCCCTCCTAGGGCCCCCCCTTCATTGGGCCTCGCTGCGCTCAAAGGCAGCGATGAGCTGCGGAGCGTGAACATGCTCGGCAGGCTCCCAGGATCTATCCTCAGGCCCATAACCCCTCCAATCCACCAAATAAAATTTTTTGCCTCGTAACACCTTGCACCCAACAATGGCATTCACCTCATGATCGTCGGTAGATGAACCCGACGTCCCGGCAGATGACTCAGAAAACCGGGAAATGGCCACGGGTTTCAGGAGGGACACGTGAAAGGTGTCGGTGATACCAAGTCGAGGCGGAAGGGTTAGGCGGTAAACCACCGGGTTCACCTGCTCAAGAACTTTAAAGGGGCCCAAAAAGCGAGGTGCCAACTTGGTGGACTCTACACGTAGCCTGATGTTTCGGGCAGAAAGCCACACTAGGTCACCCGGAGCAAATGTAGGAGCGGGGCGCCGATGGGCATCGGCCGAAGACCTCATCCTCTCTTTGGAGGCCTGAATGGCATCCTGGGTGCGATCCCAAATGTCCCGTGCCTCCACAGCCCAGTCTGCCACCCTGGAATCGGCGGAAGACACGGGCATGGGCACTGATACCCGTGGATGCTGACCGTAGTTCAGGAGGAATGGGGTCTGTCCGGTGGAGTCAGCCACAGCATTATTTAGAGCGAACTCAGCCCACGATAGCAAGGATGCACAGTCATCCTGCCTGGCAGAGACAAAATGTTGCAAGTATGTGACCAAGGTCTGTTTGGCCCTCTCTACCAACCCATTCGTCTCGGGATTGTATGCAGAGGAGAGATTCAACTCAATGCTGAGTAAACGACACAGCTCTCTCCAGAACCGAGACGCAAACTGGGGACCTCGATCACTGACAATTTTGTCTGGCATACCGTGTAGGCGGAAAATATGCCTAATGAATAATGCTGCCAAGGCCCGTGCAGACGGTAACCGTGGTAACGGCACTAAGTGCACCATTTTGGAGAAATGGTCGGTTATCACCCAGATGATGGTGCAGCCCCGAGACTTGGGTAAGCCCACCACAAAATCCATCCCGACCATCTCCCAAGGCCTGTCTGCCACCGGTAAAGGGAAAAGTAGCCCAGCTGGCCATTGTCTAGGGGACTTATGCTTGGCGCAGGAGACGTACGCCTGAACGTATTCCCTGACGTCACGGACCATATGTGGCCACCAGTATGTCCTCGCCAGCAATTCAGATGTCCTTTTTGCCCCAAAATGTCCACCCACCCTGGACGAATGTGCCCAAGAGAGTACCTCCTGTCACAAATTGGTGGGCACAAAAGTCTTGCCCGGAGGCACAGACTCAAGCAAAACCGGGGCCACAGTTCTTAGGCTCTCTGTGGGGACAATCAACCGAGGCTCCTCCTCCACCTCCTTAGAGTACACCACGGAGCGAGAAAGAGCATCGGCCCGAATGTTCTTCTCACCGGAGAGGAAATGGAGGGTGAAATGAAACCGGGAGAAGAACAGGGACCATCTGGCCTGGCGAGAATTTAGCCGCTGGGCGGTCTGTAAATAGACCAAATTTTTGTGGTCAGTGAAAACTTGAAAGGGAAAGCGAGCCCCCTCCAGGAGATGTCTCCACTCAGAAAAGGCCAACTTCATGGCTAGCAACTCCCTATCCCCAATTGAATAATTCCTCTCCGCTGGTGTGAAGGTCTTGGAAAAGAAGAAACAAGGATGTTTCCAACCTTGAGCATCCTTTTGAAAAAGGACTGCTCCAGCACCAACGGACGAGGCATCGACCTCCAATAAAAAAGGCTTATCAACCTCGGGGCGATGTAAGATGGGAGTGCTAGCAAAATGGGACTTAATTGTAGTAAAGGCCTTGGAGACCTCCTCTGACCATAATTTGGGATTGGCTCCCTTCTTGGTGAGGGATACCAAGGGAGCTACCAAAGTGGAGAAGTGGGGAATGAATTGGCGATAGTAATTAATGAACCCCATAAAGCGCTTCACTGCTTTAAGAGAATGGGGTTCTTGCCAATCCATCACAGCCTGTAGTTTGGCAGGATCCATAGCCAATCCCTGGCCGGAGATTATATAGCCCAGGAAAGGTAAAGACTCTTGCTCAAACATGCATTTCTCCAACTTTGCATAGAGGGAGTTTGCCCGTAACAGGTCGAAGACTTTGCAAACATCTCTCCGGTGAGAGTCAATATCTGGAGAAAAGATGAGAATATCATCCAGATAGACTACTACAGAGGTGGAATGCATATCCCGGAAGATGTCATTGACAAAGTCTTTCAAAAACGGCCGGGGCATTACAGAGCCCGAAGGGCATCACCAGGTATTCATAATGCTCATCCCTGGTATTAAAAGCCGTCTTCCACTCGTCCCCTTCACGGATGCGAATCAGGTTATAAGCACCACGCAGATCTAATTTAGCAAATACCCTTGCTCCCCGGAGCCTATCAAAGAGCTCAGAGATCAGGGGCAACGGGTACTTATTCTTAACGGTGATGGCGTTAAGACCTCTGTAATCTATACACGGACGTAATTCTCCACTCTTTTTCTGCACGAAGAAGAACCCCTCTCCTGCTGGTGACACCGACTTCCTAATGAACCCTCTTGCCAGATTCTCCTGGATATATTGAGACATAGCCTCCATCTCAGGAAGAGAGAGGGGATAGACCCTTCCCCGAGGAGGTTCTACTCCAGGCAAGAGGTCAATAGGACAGTCGTAGGGACGATGGGGCGGCAGAGTCTCCGCAGCCTTTTTAGAGAACACGTCTGCATATGACTGATAGCAGTTGGGAAGAGGAGAAATATCTGCGGGTATCTCTGTAGTGGTAACCTGAATGCACTCCCTGACACATCTGTCTTTACATGACTCACTCCAACCCAGTATCCTACCGGAGGTCCACTCAATATGAGGGGAGTGGGAACGGAGTCAGGGTACTCCCAGTAGGATTTCGTCTATTCCCTCGGGAAGGACGAGAAGTGAAATAATTTCCTGATGGGAAGTGGGTACACACAAAGTAAGAGGGACAGTCTGATGTGTAATTGGCGAGGGAAATTTCAACCCATTCACTACCAGGACAGTCACTGGTTTGTCGAGCGCTACCAGATGTATTGCGTGGCGACTAGTAAAGGTGGATGACATGAAATTCCCCTCTGCTCCAGAGTCCACACAAAGCTCGACTATAAGTGTGGAAGAGTCTACAGTGACTGTCCCTTTAAATGTCATCTTGGAGGAAAATGCCGCTGTCTCTAGTGAACCTCCTCCCAGGGCCACTAGACGAGATCGCTTCCCCGATCGCTGTGGACATTTGTTGGCATAGTGTCCTGTCTGCTGACAAAGGTTACAGACCACAGATACTCGGACGGCTCGAGATTTAGGTCCTGCACGAGGAACCTCTGTGGCCTTTTGGGGTTCGGACACCAGATCGGGGGATTCGAGAGGTTTGGCAAAGGTGGGAGCCAACCGAATCCTCTGCCTACACTGGGCCCGCACCAACCTCCGCTCATGAAAACGGAGGTTTATGCGGGTAGATATGGAGATAAGCTTCTCCAGTGTGGCGGGAATCTCCCTCGTAGCCAAAGCGTCTTTAACATGTTCAGCCAGTCCTCGCCAGTAGACTGGAATGAGAACTTTATCCGACCAGTCTAGCTCTGAGGCCAGAGTCTGAAACTGGATGGAAAACTGACTGACCAAAGACGAACCCTGTGCCAATGCCAGCAGTTGTAGCGCCGTATCGTGGGTGACCTGAGGTCCTAAAAAGACCTTTTTAAGAGCCTCCAGGAAATGAGGAGCACTCCGCACCACACGATCGTCGCGCTCTCACAGCGGCGTTGCCCACTCCAATGCTCTGCCCGAGAGTAGAGACAGTACAAAACCCACTTGTGCCCGATCCGTGGGGAAACGTGCAGCCAGAAGCTCGAGTTGTATAGAGCACTGACTCACGAATCCCGGACATTGCTTGCTGTCATCGGCAAACTTGTCAGGAAGCGGGAGGTGGGATAATGTAGGGGCAGAGGTGGCAGAGGACAAGCTGGCTGCAGCCACGCTAGCAGCCTGAACAGCGACTGCGGTAACATCCACAGCTGAGGTTGTGCGCTCAAGAGCCGCCAACCTACCCTCCAGCTGCTGGATGTACTGCGATAGACGCTGATCATCTGCCATTTTACTAGCCAGACCCTGGCGCTAATATTACGTTAGGGTCTGCGGAACGCACCAAATATATGATGTAGAGAGGTGCGTTCGCAGCCTGGGATCCACCGTGCAGGCGGAGCCTGCTGCTAGCAAAATGGCGCAAGAAGCGAACTCTGTTATCCCGCAGAGTCGCCAAAATAAACGCCGTAACGCGCTGTAGCTATATGTGCGAACTCTGTTATTTCACAGAGCCGCTAGAAGGAGTGCCGCAGCGCTATATGGCGATGTGTGCGAACTCACTTAACACCACTGAGTCGCAAAATAAATACGCTAGGGCGCTGTCTAGCGTTGAAAGCGAACCCTGTTACGTCACAGAGCCGCTGAGACAAACTTCTGTGTCCTGTCAGACACCCTGGTACACAGTTGACTACTAAGCGAACATAGAACGTGATCATGCGCTAATGTCCTCGCGGGAGTAACCCGCAATCTATGGGGTCTGAACGCCAGGCCCTGAGTACGGCAATCAAACTCCTCACCGGTTATGCCGGTAATCTAGGGCATCTAGGACACCGACCCTGACCAGCTAGCATACCAAACTCCTCACCGATTAAGTCGGTATTCTAGGGGCTTATTTCAGCCGGGCCCTAACCACACACACGCATGACCACACTGGCGCAAAGCATATGACGATTGATATTAGCGCATGGCGGCCCAGCCATGCCACCCTTTTATAGTAACAGCTACAGGACCTGCCAGAAACAAGGACCAATGAAACTGTTCCAGAACACCAGTAGTCACAGGACCTTCCTGGTGGACCAATAGGAGCTGCTGCAGTACCTGAGCATGTGACCCCTGATCTCCAATGAGAGATCTCACCCTGGGCATGCTCAGAAGGGGAAAACAAGGACTTTGTCCTAAAGACGTCTGCTCGCCGCTAACCAGTACTGGCCACAATAGCAGAGCCTGGAGAGGCAGCAGTAACCCTCTGCACACTGTTAGACTGGGCGAGATGCTGGGACCGACGTCTAAGCTGAACAGGCTCCACTGCAGCCGGAAATGAATGGGGGACCACAGCGGGACTGGTTTGAGACTCCCCTTGTGCAACAGCAGGAACTCGAACCCTAACAGGGTGTATTCTTTTTTTCCTATGAGTGTTGCTGCCTGCTTATAATTGGTCAACATCTAACAAGTTGAAGAAGTACACTCCCCAGTGAAAATTGTTTGATAACACCCACTTAGGCCTCTTTCACACATCTGTTTTTTGCAATCAGGCACAATCCGGCGAATTGTTTAAAAGACGGATCCGGCGTAGATTGTATAAAACTGATGTGCCGGATCCGTTTTTTAGCTGGATCCGTCCTGACCTTTTTTTGCCCGGAAAATGAGTAGTAGTAGTAGTAGTAGTTGTAGTAGTTTTCCAGAATCCGGATCAGTCTTTTGCCGGATTGCACAAAACATTGATCCGGTACCATAGACTTCAATTGTTTCCGGACGCCTGATGCGCCGCTTCAGGCGCTGTCAGGCGTTTCCGGCACAAAAAAAAACCGTTACATGACGCATTCTGTATGGCCGCCGGAATTAAAATCCAGCAGAAAACGGACTAAATGCAATGACATGCGGCGCGATCCGGCGCTAATGATAGTCAATGACAAAAAAAAAACGCATCCGGCGGTTTAAAAAACTGGATCCATTTTTTTAAAGCGTCGGATCGCACCTGACAGCAAAAAACGGATGTGTGAAAGAGGCCTTAGACTTATTGAGTTAACTCAGTAGCTGTCAAATACTATGATTGCTAATATCTCTGCATCAGAGAGTCAAAGTGAAAAAAAAATTCTGTAATGAAGACACTATTGCATTCTGTGTCCAGTTCAATAAGAAAAATTAGGTGAAAAGTCTTCTTTAACTGTCTAGGCAGTCCATGTTCTAGTCTTCAATGAGATTCTAAATTGTCACTGCATAGTAGAGCAGCTGTGATGAACACAATCGAGGTCCCAATAGAGAAGGCACAGATGGTTATTACTGAATCTTCCTTTTCCATCACTTTATACTCAGTTCTAAACAAGCCTTGTGCTTAGAGTAATAGGAAGTGCTAATGGTGCTTCCTCTTCTTGAACCAGTGGTCATAATCATTATGTATTGGGATGTAGCAGGAGCTGTTGTGTCCTAGGAGACCCATTCAGCTCTCTTATTCAGCCAGGAAGCAGCATTTTTATTGTGATTGGGGCTGATATACCAGCCCCAATTACAGGGGAAATCAGATAAAAATTTGTATTTAAAT
The DNA here is from genome assembly GCA_033576555.1 of Oophaga sylvatica. Taxonomy (NCBI): domain Eukaryota; kingdom Metazoa; phylum Chordata; class Amphibia; order Anura; family Dendrobatidae; genus Oophaga; species Oophaga sylvatica. The sequence continues at coordinate 141,222,719 of JARQOD010000006.1, forward strand.
GCTGAAAAGCCTCCAAAGATCTTCTGTGACTTTATTGGGGGGGCACAAAATGTGAATAACTGTAAAGATAAATACGGTAAATAAATAAAATGTAGGTAAAAAAATGAATAAACAGTTATTGCTAATTCAAATTTTTATTACTAACCACTCAAAAAAGTGTCCAATATATAAAAACAAATGTTTTACAATAAGGGAATGCATTTTAAGATGCATTTTAGTGGTCATAAAAAAAAAAATGTGAAAAACAAGCATGTAGTGCCTTTATCTTCCCACTATCACCAGCAAAAAATAAGAGTTTGAAAATATCAATAAGAATAAGCCTGATGTATATGTAAAAGATGGAAAAATTATTTGCATATGAGAAAGTGGAAAAAATGTACAGGTTTTTAAACCACACGAAAAAACGCAAATATGCTTGATCATGAACTGGGTAAATGGACCTGTCTTGAACTGGTTAAAATTGCTAATTTCTGGTTATTAAGGACCAAAATACCTTCATTATTACATGCTTATTTCATAAGCAGAATGTTTCGAACATGGTAATTATGACTAAAAGTTCCTACTGGTATGAGTTTTCCTTAAAACTTGCAAAATATAGATTTTTAACTTATGCAGCTGTTTCCTCTCATGAATTTCACACAGCATGCCTACAAACAGGAATGTAGCCTAATTACCGTACATTCAGGGACCCCACATAGAATATGTTTTCTTGGTTAAAACTTGAACTATATTAGGCAATGATAATAATTTTATGTATGACACAAGAAATATATCACAGCTTTATTCATTTTTAATATAGGACTTTAACAATTTGGGGGTAACTGTGGCCTACATGGTTTTTGTTATTTACTACAAATTACCTGTTATCTTTAGAAATTCGGGGGATTCTGGAAATCCGGAAATGTGTATTTTTAAAAACAATTACATTTTTTTTACTGCTGCATTTTTTCATGTAGTGTATTCATCTTCAGTCAATTTTTAGTCCTGTTATCATAAAACATTGGAAAACCTGTATTTCCCAATATATCGTTGTCTCTGGTTAGAAAATGCCCTGGCATCTGTTAGGTATGCTGAAAAGGGCATTATCTCAGAACAGCTGTGGAGGCCTTTGTTAGTCATGGCACTGTCCCATTCCTAAGTTAGGCTTCTCAATTTACTAGGATTGTGACACTTGTCCCCTCTCATTTCATTAATGCCTACTGAGTTGTTTTATGTCAGGTTTCATGTGTTGTCCTATCATAGACTTTGTCATATGCCACCAGTAACAAATCTATATAGATCACACATAAATTCACACAATGCAAAGTTCGTAGCACACATGATATAGTACAAATGACCAGATAATTTCAGATTCAAGTCCCCTAAGTGAACCAATAAATACAGTAAAAAGTAAAAAAAATAGTCTTAAAAATTATATAAAAAAAATTGTGTTTTTTCGGTTGCTGTAATACCTAAAAAAAAATGCTGTAAGAAGCGATCAAAATGTTACATCTATCCCTAAATGGTAATGATAAAAACATTGTTGTGGCCCCAAAAAACATAATCTCTCAGAAAATGAAAATGTTACGGTCTCTGGAAATGGCGACACAATAAAAATTACTTTACAAATTTCAGATTTTTTTTCACCACTAAAATTACAAGTTTGATATTGCAACAATTGGATTCATGTGGAAAATCATATTGCCAGGTCATTTTTATCACATAATGTGCGCCGTAAGAACAATTCACAAAAAGCGACGTTAGAACTGGGGTGTTTCTGCACTTTCATTGCACTTAGAATTTTTTCCTGTTTTCTAATACACTATGTAGTAAAATGAATTGTGTCATTTAAAAGTAAAAATTGTCACGCAAAAAATAAGCCCTCATAAGTCTATGTGGACAGAAAAATAAAAAAGTTATGGCTCTTGGAAAAATGAGAGGAAAAAATGAAAACGCAAAAAAAAGAAATTGGCTGCATCAGGAAAGGGATAAAAAGAGAGAAAAAAAAGTGCAATTCTCAGTGTTGTCAGATAAAATAGAACATTTTCTGTATGTATGGATGTTTTCTTTTTAATAGTTAATTTTTCTGTGTAGAAGTGTAATTAATATTAGGGATATATGAGGAATATTTAAATAAATCCTTCGCTGAGCCAACTGTAATGAATTACAAATGTATTACAAATTGCATTAAATATGAACCCTTTATTTTTATCTCCATGATCTGTTGAGTTGATTTAACATTAACTTCTAAATGTGTTATAAACATATGAAAGATATTTAACTAATGTTAAAAACGGACACATATATTGAAAACATCCTCCATAAAAAACACCATGAGGATATATGATATATTCCTAGAGATAAGTCACTTTGGACTCAGATTAAGGAGAGATTAAATACCAGACAAAAAACATAATCAGCTCTGCACCACAAGAGCAGATAATCAGCAATTAGCAACCCTGCACCGCTAGACTTGCATATATTCTGCCTGGAATATGACTATAATTATATAGGACGACATGAAGACGTGGAACAATCTCACCCATTCATGAAGTCGTCACTTCCAACTGTCATCTCGCATCTGGTCATCATCCAGAGTCAGTAAGGCCCTTTCCCAACGCGTTTCTTCCTTTAGGATTCATCAGGGGATATGGCATATAAGATCATCTCTTCAAATGCATCTCTCTCATGAATGGGTGAGATTGTTCCACATCTTCATGTCGTCCTATATAATTATAGTCATATTCCAGGCAGAATATATGCAAGTCTAGCGGTGCAGGGTTGCTAATTGCTGATTCTCTGCTCTTGCTGTGCAGAGCTGATTATGTTTTTTTGTCTGGTATTTAATCTCTCCTTAATCTGAGTCCAAAGTGACTTATCTCTCAGGAATATATCATATATCCTCATGGTGTTTTTTATGGAGGATGTTTTCAATACATGTGTCTGTTTTTAACATTAGATAAATAAATGTTAAGTTTTAATATTCCCCTACTTTTGCTGCTATTTCGGACGTTCTGATCAGACACAAACAAAAGGGGGGCCTTAGCCTTCCGGATTGTAGAAGGTATTACATGGCAGCAGTACACGCTAGAATCCTCGACTTCTTCCATCATTCGGAGGGGAAATTGTTGGTCAAAATAGCTCAATCCATTTGTCCTAAAGCTCTTAGCACTCTCCCATGGTGCGCCCATTTAATTGTCCCCTCTCTTGGCCTCATGTCATATAGTACTTATGCCACTGCTTTAGCTTTGAGATCCCCAAAAAAAAGCTTATCCTCAATCGCCCCCCAGGGCCCCTTGCTCCCGATTTCAGATAATCTAGATTTCCCACCAGGACTATCTGCAAATAGATTTCTCGGATCAAATAAATCCCATCCGATATTATTTTCTCATGTCATCACCAATACTTTGCTGCTCCCCCTCAATGACTTGTTACAGGGAAGAGCCACTTCCCCGAAGGCAAATTTTGAATACAGCCAGTTACAACACTTCTATTCAACTGTGAAGAAGTGCACACATCTTCATAGAGATCTCACAAACTTTGAAATATTGAGCCTATCATTGTCACCCCCTACACACTCCATCTCCCTACTGTATAATCTCCTCATTGCCTGGGTAACTGACAATAGGCCAGGATTCTGCGGTGCATGGGAAAGGGAACTGGGGAAGTCCTTTTGTGACTCACAATGGGATAAATGTTTCTTCCTAACACATAAAACCTCAATAGGGTCCAAAGCTCAGGAAACCTCCTTCAAAATTATCTCTAGATGGTACCGGGTACCAGCAGTCCTTCATAGATGGTATCCAGCGGTCTCAGATAGATGTTGGAGATGTGGGGAGGGGGAAGGGACAATGTCACACATATGGTGGGCATGCCCTATAATGAATGCATTTTGGGTAAAGGTGGTTCCCATGATTGAGAAAATAACTGGTTTGACTATCCCTAATACGCCAGAAGCCCTCCTTTTATCAATGTTACCAATAAGTAAACGTAGTTATAAAAGGTCATCAATAGGCTACCTAATACAGGCGGCTAAGAGTGTCATTCCACGACACTGGAAAATCAGAGACCCACCCACTGTGGAGGAATGGTTTGCGCAGATCTCCCTCCTTAATAGGATGGAGCATCTGATTGCCATCTCACCGGCTGATGTTGATAGATACTGTGTGATTTGGAGGAATTGGATTGATTTGCAAAACTCTGACGCCTACCATCTAGCCCCCAACTAAAGTTATCCGTGATGTCGGCACAACAATGAACATAATCGCACTCTATTGATTGGTGGTCTGCCGTAGTCCGCTCCCTCTCTCTCTATCTTTCATATGGAAAAATACATGCTTGATCTGGATATTGATGGAAAACCCTCCCTGGCCTGTACCCCCCAATATACTGTCGTTATGCATAGATTTATAATTAAACTACTCCTTTTACTATGTATATTGTATTTTCTTGTAGTTTTTCACCACAAAAAAAAATGGAATTTGAAAAATAAAATAGTACTTAGATCTACAGCCGGTGGCTACTCCGCTGACTAGCAGACACTGAAGCTTTGGAGCAGACCTTTGATTCCCAGGCTATAGTATGAGTAAACAGCTCTTCAGACTCAACCATCTGTGTTACCCAAATCCATAGTATATGTAGTTTCTTATGGTTAAAGGGGGGGGAACCCAACCCACCTGTAATTGACGATGCCAACGTCACGTAAAACGGAAACAATTGTAATAAGCGGGCACCACCTTAAGTATCAATATAATTGGGATCACTCTTTGCATGTGAGAAAATACTAGTGGGTCCTGGTACTCATATGCCGGCCTCAATGGGGTTATCATTCCTTCCTGTTGGTATACTTTGATCTGCTCTTCTACTTATTTGTCTATCTGACTTTTGGTTGCATTACGTCCTTCTGGGCTATTCTGAGATCTCTACACCAGATGGTCAGGTTATTTAATGATCGATATGGGTATGTTAGGTTGCTCAGTTATTCATACTTGCATTTTAGGGCAATTTATCATTTTCCTCTTTCCATGCAATTAATGATGGTAACAACAGGAGTCTAGGTGCGCAGCTAATTTTTGATTGCGGTGTTATCTTTTATTGTTAGGTACTAAGATTGGCATATGAGTATTTAGAGTGTTTTACTCTCTATTGTGTTGGACTTTCTTTAAACTATGTGTGTTTTTTAACTGTTTTTGATTAAGTGTGTGTTTTTTCTTTTTTGCACTTCAGTAAATTGTTATACTATATTTATTCCTTTGTGATTGATTTCTTTTGGTGATCCCCATTTATGTGCATATGTCTTGCTTTTGTAACGTCATGTAAAACACAGCAAGGGGACTCCAAAAAGAGTCTCCATTTTTTCCAAAAATTTGGACACAGGCACCACTTAAGTGGCATCAATTGCCCCAGAGTTGCTTAAAATGGTTGGTGAGGTGATTTTAACAAATCCTCATGCTTTTACTCTTCCCAGGATGACACACGGGTAGAAAAGTCCTTGCGGATCCATGTTTTTTTTCATTTTTATGAACGTGAGTCTTTCTACATTGTCAGTGGACAGCTGCATGCGCTTATCTGTCAGCACACCACCAGCAGCGCTGAACACACGTTCAGGAAGAATGCTGGCTGTGGGGCATGACAAGATCTCCAAGGCGTGAGTGGCAAGCTCCGGCCATTTATCCAGATTGGAAGCCCAAAAAGACGTGACACAGTTATGGCTTCGATGTTCACTTGGAGATACTCCTGTACCATCGTATCTAGGCGTTGACCATGTGTCTGACTTCTTGTCTCCTGTGGCCTTGCAAAGGATGGGCTAAAAAAGTGGTGAAAGGATTCCGCAAAATTGCTGTTAACACCATCAGATACTGTGTTTCTGTTACGGTTTGAGTGCTGAAGACTCGACAGTCCCACGGTTGGCAAGTTAGAACTGTGCGATTCACTATGTGCACCACTGGTGTTTTGTGGAAAAGCACATGTAAGATTATGCAACAGTCTCTGCTGATACTTCTGCATGCGTGAATCCCTTTCTATGGCAGGAATTATTTAGGTAAATTTACTTTTGTACCCGGGATTTAAGAGTGTGGCTACCCAGTAGTCAGGATTATTTCAAATTCTGGCAATTCGAGGATCATGTTGCAGGTAGTGCAGCAAGAAGGCACTCATGTGTCTTGCGCATCCAGGAGCACCAAGTCCGTGTTGTGTTGGTGCCGAGGTAAGAATCATGCTTCCTTCCTCTGCCCTCTCCCCCCAACTTCGCACAACAGAAATGTGATCAAGGTCTCCCTCATCTGATGAGTCTTCCATGCCCATCGCCAGTTCGTCCTCCACTTCTTCCTGGGCTTCTGCACCTTGCTCTCTAGTTTGGTTGCTACTATGCGCCCTGGTTAATCCCTCTCTCCCACCCTCCTAATTGACAACTCTGGAGTTGATTGCACAAAAAACGATGGATGGAAACCGAGCAGAGCTGAGTGGCCAATTTGTGGTACTAGCCCAAAAGGATTGGCTGGGTTAGAAGCAGTAAAACAATTTTATTAGATACACAGGTGGTGGAGCTAAGTATAGATGACCTAATAGAATGAGTACCACACACTGCTTCTATGCCCAAAATTATTGTCCAGGCAAGATGCAGATAAAAATTATTAGTAATTTCAACGCTGGTGGAGCTTAGTATAGATGGCCTAATAGAATGAGTACCATACACTGCTACTATGCCCAAAATTATTGTCCAGGCAAGATGCAGATAAAAATTATTAGTAATTTCAACGCTGGTGGAGCTTAGCATAGATGGCCCAATAGAATGAGTACCACACATTGCTACTATGCCCCAAATTATTTTACAGGCAAGATGCAGCTAAAAATTTGTAGTTATTTGAACGCTGGTGGAGCTTGTATAGATGGCCTAACAGAATGAGTACCACAGACTGCTACTATGCCCCAAATTATTTTACAGGTAAGATGCAGCTAAAAATTCGTAGTTATTTGAACGCTGGTGGAGCTTTGTATAGATGGCCTAATAGAATGAGTACCACACACTGCTACTATGCCCACAATTATTCTACAGGCCAGATGCAGCTAAAAATTCGTAGTTATTTGAACGCTGGTGGAGCTTTGTATAGATGGCCTAATAGAATGAGTACCACACACTGCTACTATGCCCAAAATTATTGTCCAGGCAAGATGCAGCAATAAATTCGTAGTTATTTGAATGCTGGTGGAGCTGGCAAAAAGTGATAGGAACTGATGTAACCTAGCCCTCAAAAGGGCTGCAATTACAAATAGTCACTAATCCCAAGTTGACCTATCTGTCTATTTAAGAGCACAGACCTGCCTGCTAAAAGTGCTAGGAACTGCTGTAACCTAGCCCTCAAAAGGGCTGCAATTACAAACTAGTCCCACTCCTACTCCCTAAACCTTTCTGTCGATTTCTGTAAAATTTCGCTTCAAATTTGCTGGTGCACCATATAGCGATCACAGCAGCAGCAGTGCCGTCTAACACTCTACTGCAGCAGTGAGAAAATTGTGGCGACGGGGAAAATGGCTGGGTCTTATAGGGCAAGGACATGTGACATACACAGCCAATGACACATGCCCTTGCTTGTGTGAAAAAAAGTACTTTGCTCCGTGTGAGCGCTGCTGATAGGCTGACAGACTGTACCTCCCACTGGAAATGCGGGAAAGAGAAAAAAAATGGAGATCTTCATTATTTCTGCAGAGATCCATCCCATGCCCCTCCCCCTGCCCTGCTGTACACTCAAACTGTGTATTAACAGTGATTCTCAGCATTATTGTGAAAAAATCCAGTTACGATTTTGGTGCACGAACAGTTATCGAACATAACCTCAAGTAGCCGGATTTTTTCCTAATCGTTCGGGTTCGTCGAACGGCTCGAACACCGCCAAAAACAGCTCGAATTTGAGATTGGCGAACAGTTCGATTCGAACACCGCTCATCTCTACTATTAAGCCATCTCTCATAGAAACCACAGTGCTCAATGTGAGTCTTCACCAATGCACATAGATAAATTTACATTAAATCTGAATGGGCTGTCCCGGTGATGGAGGGAGCTCCGCTGCGGAAGGGGATCTCAGAAATTCCAAGCAGAGCCAGGGCAAAAGAAAAAATGACTGACAATGCCTTGCAGTGTGTGATGTCACTGAGCAATGGAGCGTCTCAGAGGCCAAAAAGCTAACCGACACATTTCAGGGAATACACGGTTCCCCTTCCCCGAAACGTGTCGGTTAAGGTACTGTCACACTAAGCGATCGCACCAGCGATAACGACAATGACACGACCTGGCGAGATCGTTGGTGTAATCGCTATATGGTCGCTAGTAGCTTCCAAACAGGAAGATCTTATAAACGACACATCAGCGATCAGCGATCTGTATAACGACCTTGGCGGTCGTTGGGACCTGTCATACAGCATGTATTGATAAAGATTGAGCGCAACCTTTTCCATGCCCCTCAGCACAGATTGGTGGTCACTGTATGTCAAAAGTCACAGCTCTCGCTTAGTGATTGGACGTCTGCGTCATAAAAGACGACGCAAGTGGTTCATACGAATTTCCAGCATCGTTCCATACTGTGTCCTGCTAGCCTTCTTTGCAGCTACTGCGATCCAGTCTGTGCCGCTATTGCGTTTGCCCCGGATTCATTTTTTCAGGATCCCAAAAACGTCTTGTATAAATGCCAAAGATGAAGCGCCGTAGCGACTCTGACAGGATCGCAAAACCCCACACACGATAGTATCCTCGCAACAACGCACAAAGGACTAGATGTTGTGGCCACCAATCGGAGCTGAGGGGCGTTAAAACCTAGTCCCGCCTGCGCCGCTGACATGAGTCGCCAACGAGGTCGCTCGTCGTTCATAAAGGGTGTCAAACTCAGCGATTCAGGGTCACCAGCGGGACGCCAACGATCAAAAAACGGTCCAGAACGTTCGTGCACGATCAGCGACATCGCAGCAGGGCCACATCGCTGCTACATGTCACACACAGCAACGTTGCTAACGATGTCGCTGCTGCGTCATAAAATCGGTGTCGCTTAAGCGATATCGCTAGCGATCTCGCTTAGTGTGACAGTACCTTTAGACAGCCTTTTCTGGCACAGAGTGAAAACAGAAAGTAAATAGTTCATACAGTAGTGTGGGTTCACCCACTCAGATTAGTGTCCAGCTCTTAGGTCTTTTAGCAAATACAAATAAATACTGGAGGTCTACACACCTCCAGACGCAGAATCTGAATGAGACAACGGGTCTCCTTTTTATCTGCCATACCACATTCCCGGTGGTCGGGATATGTGAGCAGCCAGTCCCACCCATCTCTTTGCTCCTAAACCCGGCTCTAATAAGCCTATTAACTCTCTCAGCAATAGATGTGGTGGAGCCTGCTTTCCCTGGCTTACATCACAGAGGCTACCAACCTCAAGGACCTGTCTGGCAGCCATCTTACATTATCTATAACAATACAGCACTAAAATAGTAATGCTAATAAGAATTAACTACTTGAATTGTAAATAAGAATTATCTTTGCAGGACTAATTGTGTTAACTTTCATTGTATCTTAATTAAGCAACATAGAGCAGTACTGTAACCAACCCTACATGAAGCAAACCAAACTCATTGTGACAATCTGATGCTTTGAAATGCAAAATCTACATGACAGATGATCTACAATAATTAATATGTGAAATTACATGTCCAGAACAGAGAGGGGCATATAAAAGTTTTATCAATTCACAAATTAACAATTATAGAGCTGCTGGAAAAAACATAACACAATTAAATTAGATTCTTACAGATTGTTGTGGTCAAATTGTTCTTGGATCTAACTGAAAAGTTGATCAATCATATAACAGTACTCAAGATGAAGTCATCATTGCGTTGGTGTAATTAAGATTGTTGAATGATAAATTATAACTTTTATAATATTTATATGCTGTTCAATTATTCTCGTTACAAACCACCAGATATAACTAAAAGGATTAATGTATATTTACATTCACCCTTACTCTTTAGAACCGCATTTCTGATATTGTGATATTTCTGTGACCCCTGCTAAGTTTTATATAGCTTTGAATGGGCTCTGCTAATTAATGAGTATGTTTCTCAGAACTCTGCATAGTCAGCAAAAATAATTCTGCCTGAACACGCTTTCTCACCCCTCTTTCAGAGTGACACAGCAGGAAACATAAGTGAGGATATTAATTTAGGTTGAATTTTATAGATCAGTGAATCGATTCACTTAGGATGGAGTTCAAGTCAAATTTCCTGCAATTCGCACTTTCACATAAATTTAGATTTTGTGATTTTATTTACAGTTTGAAAAAAAAACTTGCTCGGTACTATTTCTCACACTGCCGAAGCAGCAGAGAGCAGGCACACCCACATTTTTCACTTATTATATATATATATATATATATATATATACTGTATATTATTTACAGTGGGTGCAGAAAGAATTCAGACTCCTTTAAATTTTTTACTCTTTGTTTCATTGCAGCCGTTTGGTAAATTCAAAAAAAGTTCTTTTTTTTCTCATTTATGTACACTCTGCACCCCATCTTGACTGAAAAAAAAACAGAAATGTAGACATTTTTGCAAATTTATTAAAAAAGAAAAACTGAAATATCACATGGTCATAAGTATTCCGACCCTTTGCTCAGACACTCATATTTAAGTCACATGCTGTCCATTTCCTTGGGATCCTCCTTTAGATGGTTCTACTCCTTCATTGGAGTCCAGCTGTGCTTAATTAAACTGATAGGACTTGATTTGTAAAGACACACCTGTCTATATAAGACCTCACAGCTCACAGTACATGTCAGACCAAATGAGAATCATGAGGTCAAAGGAACTGGCCAAGGAGCTCAGAGACAGAATTGTGAGAAGGCACAGATCTGGCCAAGGTTACAAAAGAATTTCTGCAGTACTTAAGGTTCCTAAGAGCACAGTGGCCTCCATAAATCTTAAAAGGAAGAAGTTTAGGACCACAAGAAGTCTTCCTAGACCTGGCCGTTCAGCCAAACTGAGCAATCATGGGAGAAAAGCCTTGGTGAGAGAGGTAAAGAAGGGCCCCAAGATCACTGTTGCTGAGCTCCACATATGCAGTAGGGAGATGGGAGAAAGTTCCACAAAGTCAACTATCACTACAGCCCTTCACCATTCGGGCCTTTATGGCAGTGTGGCATGACAGGAGCTTCTCCTCAGTGCCAGCATTTTCTGAAGTTCTAAAGTCAAAACATAACCTTCCATTAAAAATAACATATGACAATTTCCATTAACTAATTGCATATGTACCAACAAGATTAACACATTTATGTATGCAAATTGCCTCTTCAAACAAAGAGGACTTGTACTCTATAGCGCCACCTATTGGAAGTAGCGATCCTACAAGTCACAATCAACCCTTTAACGAGTCTTGTAATATGACTTAGGATAAAAGCCAAATCAGAATCTCCATTTGCAGACACGGTGTTTCGGACTGTTGGTCCTCGTCAGTGCAAAGTAGGAGAGATCTGATTTGGCTAGATGAGAGGCTCTGGACTGGGGTCTGGGGGGTAAGGTTACTCCTTGTGGAGAGTGACATACCAGCTCTGGCGTGTCGAGGTAAGGAGGCTTATTTGCCGTGCAATGCTCCTCTGGGAAATTTTAATATGCAAATTGCCTCTTCAAACAAAGAGGACTTGTACTCTATAGCGCCACCTATTGGAAGTAGCGATCCTACAAGTCACAATCAACCCTTTAACGAGTCTTGTAATATGACTTAGGATAAAAGCCAAATCAGAATCTCCATTTGCAGACACGGTGTTTCGGACTGTTGGTTCTCGTCAGTGCAAAGTAGGAGAGATCTGATTTGGCTAGATGAGAGGCTCTGGACTGGGGTCTGGGGGGTAAGGTTACTCCTTGTGGAGAGTGACATACCAGATCTGGCGTGTCGAGGTAAGGAGGCTTATTCGCCGTGCAATGCTCCTCTGGGAAATTTTAATATGCAAATTGCCTCTTCAAACAAAGAGGACTTGTACTCTATAGCGCCACCTATTGGAAGTAGCGATCCTACAAGTCACAATCAACCCTTTAACGAGTCTTGTAATATGACTTAGGATAAAAGCCAAATCAGAATCTCCATTTGCAGACACGGTGTTTCGGACTGTTGGTCCTCGTCAGTGCAAAGTAGGAGAGATCTGATTTGGCTAGATGAGAGGCTCTGGACTGGGGTCTGGGGGGTAAGGTTACTCCTTGTGGAGAGTGACATACCAGCTCTGGCGTGTCGAGGTAAGGAGGCTTATTCGCCGTGCAATGCTCCTCTGGGAAATTTTAATATGCAAATTGCCTCTTCAAACAAAGAGGACTTGTACTCTATAGCGCCACCTATTGGAAGTAGCGATCCTACAAGTCACAATCAACCCTTTAACGAGTCTTGTAATATGACTTAGGATAAAAGCCAAATCAGAATCTCCATTTGCAGACACGGTGTTTTGGACTGTTGGTCCTCGTCAGTGCAAAGTAGGAGAGATCTGATTTGGCTAGATGAGAGGCTCTGGACTGGGGTCTGGGGGTAAGGTTACTCCTTGTGGAGAGTGACATACCAGCTCTGGCGTGTCGAGGTAAGGAGGCTTATTCGCCGTGCAATGCTCCTCTGGGAAATTTTAATATGCAAATTGCCTCTTCAAACAAAGAGGACTTGTACTCTATAGTGCCACCTATTGGAAGTAGCGATCCTACAAGTCACAATCAACCCTTTAACGAGTCTTGTAATATGACTTAGGATAAAAGCCAAATCAGAATCTCCATTTGCAGACACGGTGTTTCGGACTGTTGGTCCTCGTCAGTGCAAAGTAGGAGAAATCTGATTTGGCTAGATGAGAGGCTCTGGACTGGGGTCTGGGGTCTGGGGGGTAAGGTTACTCCTTGTGGAGAGTGACATACCAGCTCTGGCGTGTCGAGGTAAGGAGGCTTATTCGCCGTGCAATGCTCCTCTGGGAAATTTTAATATGCAAATTGCCTCTTCAAACAAAGAGGACTTGTACTCTATAGCGCCACCTATTGGAAGTAGCGATCCTACAAGTCACAATCAACCCTTTAACGAGTCTTGTAATATGACTTAGGATAAAAGCCAAATCAGAATCTCCATTTGCAGTTGTGAACCCACTCTGTTTTATGTCCATTTACTTTTTCAAATCTTTTTTTTGCGTGACTTTTGTTTTGTATGCATGTTTTTTAAAATATATTTGTAACCTAAATGTTATTATTTAAATTAAAAAACCTTGTATATGGCACAGATGTGCTTGAGTCAGAGAGTTGGAAGTTGTTTCAATGACTCATACCGTACATAGATAAATTAATACATACACAAAGAAAAAAGGAGTATATGCCACATCTTAAAAATTAACAAATTTTTATTAATGCAATAAATAATGCCAACAATAAAGGCCCAAAAAGGTAGAGATGAAACGAGGATGAACTGTTGGTAAGAAGAAACAACAACACACTAAAAGGTAGCCAGGGTAGATCAATATGAGCATATAAAAATCTGCATCAATACAAGTAAAAAGTAAAGAAACAAGTTTCTTAGTGCATTCCATGAGCATTAATAAAATGCATAGTATATCTTATAGGAAAGATGTGTATCTTCGTACCGTGTTAGCCAGTAGATAGCCTGATGCCTGATGAAGAGACCTGCGTAGTCTCGAAAGCTTGCAATTTGTTACCATCTTTTCAGTTAGCCATTAAAAGGTATCAACCACTGAGGACTCTCAAGTCTAAATATTTTAGTATATCTTAAGAATGGCGCTTACCCATATCAATTGGCCAAGTCTGTGTGTCTCCCAAACAGACCCCCTGATGCGCGTTTCGCGGCAGTGCTTTCTCCCCTTTGGAGAAAGCACTGCCGCGAAACGCACATCAGGGGTCTGTTTGGGAGACATATACTATGCATTTTATTAATGCTCATACAATGCACTAAGAAACTTGTTTCTTTACTTTTTACTTGTATTGATGCAGATTTTTATATGCTCATATTGATCTACCCTGGCTACCTTTTAGTGTTTTGTTGCTTCTTCTTACCAACAGTTCATCCTCGTTTCATCTCTACCTTTTTGGGCCTTTATTGTTGGCATTATTTATTGTATTAATAAAGATTTGTTAATTTTTAAGATGTGGCATATACTCCTTTTTTCTTTGTGTATTTAGTATATTCGTGGGAGTCTCTTTATCATATTGGCATCAGGGCCAATTTGTTCGGGGTGAAATATTTTTTCACCATTATTTATTAATATTGCTGTATATATGACTATTGTTTCAATAGTACAGTAGATAAATTAATGTATTCTTTGTATGTGGCACTGAAAGTGATAGTCGGAATTAGCCTGTTTCTGTTATAATTTGCTTTACTAATAAGGGTGAAGATGAATATTTGCTGCATCCAAGGTATATATAAATGCACACTTTTACATTCATTGGTTTCAGGGGAATATATGGGGGGACTACTATATATAATGAGTGGCCAATGCTAGTGATTGTGTTTAGCAATTTCCATAGCAATACTGTATCTGTGCTTGGATTGCCAGTACGAAGACATAAATGGCGAACATCTAAAATAACATACTGTATGTATGGATTTTTGTAAGACAGGTAGGTACTGTATAATGTAAAGCACACTGTTTTGTAATGTATTAATCATAGTGGTGCATACATTTAACTTAATTTCTATTCTCTTCCTTTATGCTGTGCTGCAATTCATTGTGGATTAAAACAAATTAACTTTTCTTTGTATTTTCTTATGGATATTTATTTACCCAAAATCATATAGCTCTGCTGCCTTGAAGGGTTTGTCAGCAGTAACACATGGATGAAATCGGGCACTCCCACCAATCAGCTATTATCTGCTTTGGCAGCGGCTCAGCGTGAGCAATATACTGGTGCCTGATCAGATGGCAGCTGATTGGTGGTGGCACTGGGTGTCGGATCCTCGGTGTCAGACCCTCACCGATGCATTGATGAACTATTCTATGAAAGGTCATCAATATGTTAGCCCTGGACAAGCCCTTTATGACCTCAACATCTGGTTACAGAGGGTATCTTCACTGTAAGTATTTCAGCAGTCACATTAATATTCATACAATTATTCAATGGGATGTGGTAAAGTTTTCAATCATTATATACATGTATTCTATATCTCATTTCTACTGCATATATGTCCTTTATTGTCCTTTTTTGCTACTTGAATTTATTGTCTCATGGATTTTCATTACTAGATTATGTGTCATTACGAAGTAGTCGGGTTTCCTCTTAATTATATGATATCTAGGAAACAAAATAATCATAGTGCTTTCTATTTTAGATCCCAATATCTGCACTTGTATCTTTTGTGGAGGCGCTGGAAGTTGGATATACTAAACATAAAAATCCTTATCACAACCTGATTCATGCAGCAGATGTTACACAAACTGTTCATTACTTTCTCTTTAAGTCAGGGTTAGCGGTAAGTAATGAGTTTTATATCTATTATATTGTTTTCTATAGAGATACATCTAAAATGTCTAATAGGATCTTGTGTCCTATTCCAAAGATATCCACGTTTATCTTATATGTAAAGGAGATGTTCAGGACTACGGGCTGGACACTGATCTGCATGAGAATCTGTTTCTAGAAATTAATATCTGCTCTCCTGATCTCACTGCAGAGCTGTGTGTGATTATAACTGACACATCTGCAGGTTCCTCTCAGCTTCGGCTTCCATCTTACAGGCAGACAGGGTTGCTATATTGTGGCAATACAGCAGAACTGTGAGAGCTGCATCTGCTAATGTGTTTGTCATGAGACAAAGTTCAGTTCTAATGTGTTAGTTACATGTCTCACACTGGTAATAATAATAATAATAATAATCTTTATTTATATAGCGCCATCATATTCCGCAGCGCTTTACAGTTTAGCGCCCCTTTCATTTACAATAATCTCTGGAGGCAGAATCTCAGGTAGCTTGCTGTCCAGCCCATCCTTAAAGGTCATTCACCTATGAGAAAAATGTGGATTTCTCCAGAATAAGTCATCGGATCTCAGATATCAATGTATAATTTTATTCAGCTTCGTATGACCTGAATGCACAAAAAGATGGCTTGGGAGGATTGATCCTACTGACAGATTCTCTCTAAGTTCAGATTTGACTAAACCAGGAGTTAAGCATCAGATACAGTTTTCTTTTAGAAAATGTATCTTACTTTCCAAGTTATAGCTCTTATTCTCTCTTACTGTGGGACTCATGTTTGCTGACAAATGGAAGTCTGGCCATATCAGTTGTCCCATTATAGAAATCAAATAAAAATGTGATAGCATACTTTGTTTCTTATAAACTAATACATTTAATATGGTTGCACTTCTTAAATTTCTAAAAAAGAATCAAGACTTTTAGTAATATATAAACAAATGTGCCTACCTTATTAGGTTAGTATACATAGCACCCAGCCCTATGTATATTGTATACTTCCCTTTTGATGATCTCCCATGTATTTATACAGCAATATAACAACAGTTTGCTTTTCAAGTTTAAGTGATCATTTTGCACAGATTAGGAAAAAAATATTATATCCAAACAAATAAACAAATGATCTGACAGCCACATAAACACACAAGAATATAACTTAAAATGGTAAGGCCACTTACTTTAAAAGACAACCCTACTTTGTATTTATGCCTAGAAGATAGGGACAGTTATTAGTACACCCTTCAGATATTAGAGGGGGTACATTAGTGTGTATAGTTCTGGGTAAGTGTAGTTTTCTTTGGGGCCACTAGATGGAGGCATACTATTGAGCCTTATTAGTGCAGGTCTTAGTTAGTAAACAAGGGGTTAACATAGGAGGGGCTGTCAGGTGGTAAGCTGTAAATCTTAGGGAAGTTTAGTCAGATGGGGCCAGGGTGCCCGAAGTGTCCATATGGGCTCTAAGCCCAGGAAGGCTTAACAGCCCCATAACGTTTTTCAAGTGATAGTCTCAGGTATCTGCAGTTGTAGGACAGAAGGACAGTGGAACAAAAGAATGAAGAAGCTATGGCAACTGTTTACCTGGGTGGACGCCCGGGGTCCAAAGACAGCCGGACCATGGAGCTAACGGGAACCGTGAGTGAGAAAAAAAAGAACGCTGAAGCTTCACAGGGAACAGTACAGACGGGTCAAATGCTTTGTCAGAGGCAGCCTAACTTAGTGACTGATGATCTCTATCCTGGGGCGAACACAGTAACCATGTAAACAGTTACACATTAAGAACCATTAGGGGAGCAGAGCAAGAGGGTAATCCTATTTCACCCCCTTACACTTTCAAGGCTGCTTTTATCCTGGTTGCTTGTGCACCTTTTTCTACCACACTGTTTCCTTCCACTCAACTTTCCATTAATATGCTTGGATACTGCACTCTGAACAGCCAACTTCTTTAGCAATGACCTTTTGCTGCTTTCCATCCTTGTGGAGTGGGTCAATGACTGCCTTCTGGACATCTGTCAAGTCAGTAGTCTTCACCATGATTGTGGCGCCCACTGAAACAGATTAAGGGACCTTTTTAAATACTTGGGAAACCTTTGCAGGTGTTTTTTGTTAATTATTCTAATTGACTGAGTTAATGACTTTTGGGATTTCATTGGCTATAAGTCATAATCATCATCATAAGCAGAAATAAACACTTGAAATAGATCACTCTGTAATTGTTACGGATCTGCAACTCAGGACTAGAGCAGATGGGGGAGAAACTGATCCTATACTAGGACTAGGTTGAAACCCTACGATGGAGCTGCATCCTTTTCCTGGTGAATAGACCGACCGACATTTCCTAGGCTAAGCGCAAACGAAGACCTAAAGGTGGGGGAAGGGAATCCCTGAACGATCTAGGGACTGGGAACAAAAACATGTAACCTCCTAGTAGGAAAATAGAGGGAGTTGCAGAAACAAAAAGAAAACCAAAAAACAAAGCAGGCAGAACAAGAGATCCCAGAATTGCACGATATCAAACACAGAAAGCTATCAAAGCACCTAGCCAGAACTCTAGCAGATTAACACTGTTGTCCAGCAAGGACTGGGAGGCAGGTGCTGGGTAATAAAGGGTGATACGATCACCTGACAAACCTAGCACCAGGGGAAAAAGACCAGCAGCCAGAAAACCACAACAAGATGGCGGATGGTCAAAACGAAATAGATTCTAACAGTAATGACTCTGTATAATACATGAGTTTCACTTTTTGTACGGAAGAACTGAAATAAATTACCTTTTGATGATATTTTAATTTTGCGAGAAGCACCTGTATGTGAGGTCAGCTGATTGTTCCTCCAGGGTTCTCTCGCCTTCAATTTCTGGGACATTATGCAGATGTCTGATTGCCACCATTGCCATCAATTTGATCTCATGGTGTGAATCATGGTGTCATGCGACCAACTTCTCTATAAGAACTAGCCCCTCTTATTACTGTACAGAGACACATTTAATTACATACCAAATGTATGTAAAAGGTGATCTATTATCAATGGCATTTTTTTTTTTAATTAGGGATGGTTTAAAGATCCACATATACAATACGCTAATGCTAGCTGAACCTGTCAATACAAGCAGGCTCCGCAGACAGTCAAATGTGTAAGGGATCGCTTGACTCTCCCCCAGCAAATGATGTTATGCGAGATAAGGTTCCAGCATGTTTGATCTTGGACTGACTATTCTTTGTTCTCGGCTAATTAAGCCATTGCTAAACTAGGTTCTTTAATAGAGGAAATTATAATCCTTAATTATTGAGTATTATCAAAGTCAGGAAAGATTGCTGCCAGACGAACAATTGGCCTAATAACCATCTATTGTTTAGTTTATAGGGGCCCTAAGACTGACAAAGGCCACCAGTCTAATTTATAGTATCTAGGGCTTCTGTATTTTGGAGTCTGTTTTAGTTTTTGTGTATTTTAGTTTTTTAAAATGTGGATTTTATGGCTCATTAAACTTTCAAGTGTAAATGTTGTAACACTGTCTCCAACAATCAGAGGAGTCTTTGTACTTTTAATTGTTATCCGCTTTCCACGCCAGACAATAATCACAGCAAGATGCAGATGTAAGTAAATTGCATTTTTAACTGTTTTAGGCTATGTGCCCACGTTGCAGAAATGCTGCAGAATTGTCTGTAGCATTTCCGCTTCTCCCCGCTGTGGGTAAAATGCATGCAGAATTTGCATGCGTTTTCCTGCAAAATATAAACATTTTGCAAGCGTTTTTAGCTTGCAGAATGCTAGCGCTTTTCCAAGTGATTTGAAGCATCGCTGGGAAAAGTGATTGACAGGTTGGTCACACTTGTCAAGCATAGTGCTTGACAAGTGTGACCAACTTTTTACTATTGATGTTGCCTATGCAGCATCAGTAGTAAAAGATAGAATGTTAAAAATAATAAAAAAATAAAAAATATGGATATACTCACCTCCTGGCGGCCCCCAATCTCCTCAACGGCGCTGCCGGCAAGTTCCTTTCCCAGACGTGCTTAGCAAGAATGACCTTTGTGAAGTCGCGGTCACTCGACCACGATGTCAAAAAGGTCATTCTCGCTAAGCACGCCTTGGAATAGAATTGCCGGCAGCATCATTGAGGACGGGGAGTAGCTCAGGGGCTGACAGAGGGTAAGTATATCGCTATTTTTTATTTTAAATTCTATTTTCCCTATTTTTTATTTTAAATTCTAATTTTTACAGGAATATGGTACCCAGGGACTGGAGGAGAGTCTCCTCTCCTCCAGACCCTGGGTACCATCCACACATGAAGCGCTCACTTTACACATGGTGGCCATAGCCACATGCGTAAAGTGAGTGTTTCAATGCAATCTTAAGGCGGCGGAATTGCCGCAATTCCGCAAAATTATGAACATGCTGTAGATTTTTCCACTATGTGATTCCGCAGCGGAAAAATCCGCAGCATTGGCACAGCAACTGCGGAATCCCATAGGATTACATGGGATGTGTTTTGTTAGCATTTTTATAAGCGTTTCCACAACGGAAAAACGCAGCGGAAATGCTTAAAAAATGCAACGTGGGCACATAGCCTAAACATTGTAGACTGCAGTTTATTACGTTGTATGCTAAAACTTTCACAAATCCAGTGAATAGATTCTTCTGTCATTTATAATGTGCTACTGCCTTGTGCAGTATCAAGACTTTCCCCTATTCCGTTGGCTGTGGGGATTACTTTGTCAATTCACAATTCACTAATGTCAAGGTTTGAGACATCCTTTTATACAGCATTAATAAAATAGGACATTTTATCACTCCTGATTATTTCCAGGCTTCTGTTTTCCAGATCTCAATGCACATAGATTGACAGCTTTTTCAAAGTTATATATAAAATACTTCTCTTCTACGGCACTGGTGCCCCAGAAGAAATAAAGTAATAATTTACTGTATGAGCAACAGCAATGTTTTCCAATACTAAACCTTCTGATTTGAGACTTCTTTAGAAGAAAGGGTTACTATTATGTGCTCCAGTGAGAAGACAATACAATGTATAAGGACCCACATTTATTAATAATAGTGTATTTTGCCCCAATAAAATTGGAGACACTTGTTTATGAGAAATAGATCTAAATATAAACGAACACAACTTTTAAGAAGTCTAGTACATTGGGGACTATTTGACTGAATTTCTTTGTACGACTGCTTTTGAGCATACTGTACATATCTGCCACTATATTGCATTCAATTTAAAGCCTTTCCATTTGTAAATGATATATTTATAAACTCCACATACCTGGCTTATCACAAGGCTTCTTAGTTGACGATAGAAGTGCATTTCTTTGCACAAATATGTGCAATTTAATTTTGGCTGAAAATTCCTCTATAATCGTACATAAATCAAATAATAAAGGTGAGACAAATTGAATGATATAGCAGGACAATTCAAAGACAGGACTAATAGGTAACTATAAATATCAGACTTTAAAGCAGAAACTTTAGCATATACGTCCATTGGAGACGAGGGAATTGATTCAATATGATTTGAATGCTCATTAAATTTAACAAAATTCATAGATCCCAACTAATTCAAATAATTTGCAATTCGATTTGTGTGAATTGCCCAAAACAATGCTCGCCACTACTTAACACATTACAGAAAATTACATCAACCACAGAATGTAATAAACAGGCAATGGAGGGCACAATCAAATGAAAGGGATCCACCTGTGGCATGTCAAAAAAAGAAGAAAATGAAGAGGAAAGAAACATGGCATGAATACAGGAATCTCCATTAAAATATACAATATTTTATTAAAACAAAAAAAATGACGTGTGAAGGGTGTAACGTTTATGCTGTTTTCACTGCCTCTGCTTTTATACAGTCCCTCCTGAATGACTGCACCTTTGCGATTGTTTCAGAGATCTTGTGAGCATTATGTGGCTGATTAACAAAATGAAGAGGAACACAACATGCCATGAATACAGGGATCACCATGAAAATAGTCAATATTTTATTGAACCCAATTAGCCACAAAAGTTAAAAACATTTTAAAAGTCCCAAAATGACATATAAACATCAACCCACAATAGAGTTAACACATACCACAGCTTATTGACACACAGATAAATACAAAATATTTAAGAAAATAATAAAATACAAAGAGTTCCCATGACCTAATGATACAAAGAGGGCATATATGATCAGCACCCTTAAGAAAATATAACAACTTGACTATGCTCAAAAATAAAATGCAAGTCTATTAATATAACTCCCAAATGAAGATGCATAGAAAAAACAAGCACACAGATCATCTGAAGTGTTAACCCTCACTAACCTTGCTATTGTTGGAACAGCCAGGAACAATTGAATAAAGCTATCAAACCAGCCCAACAGCACCACTAAAAGTAAATGTCTTACAAAATACAATGCACGATAACTACACCTTTGGCCTGGGACAGCTGATAGTATCCCACGGTTTGCAGTATCAGTATGCCTCGGGTGATCCTCGACTCTGCCCTCTCTTTCAAGCCACATATCCAAGCCCTTGCCTCCTCCTGCTGACTCAAACTCAAAAATATTTCCCGGACCCCTGCATTCCTTGACCATGAAACCGTAAAAACACTAGTGCATGCCCTTATCATCTCTCGCCTCGACTACTGCAACCTCCTACTCTCTGGCCTCCCCTCTAGCACTCTGGCATCACTCCAATCCATCCTACACTCTGCTGCCCGACTAATCCACCTATCTCCCCGTTATTCCTTTCACGATCCACATTTGGATCTGTGGCAGATCTCTCTCTCTCTGCTTACTAAAACCTTTTTCCTGTCAGGCCACCGGGGGTTAATGTCAGTCTTTTCCCCCTGGTGGCTGCTGGTGTAATTGCATTGTTTGTGACTGTTCAGTAGAAGGCTGTGACCACTTCCTTCATCCTTTAAAAGGTCTTCTGAGGCCTCAGCTGGTGTTGGTGATATTGCTTTCTGTGGAAACCAACCAAGCTGGAGCCAGGTGCTGCTGAGAGCAGTTGGACTTCAGTTGCTTCACTCATCTGGTGCCTTACTCTGCTGTGTGGAGCATTACAGCAGAGAAAGCTAAGTCTTATTGCTTAGTTATTTAACCCCTAGGTGTCTGTCTTTCCTTTTGTTGTTTTGGTGTAATTCACTTTATTCCCTGTCTCACCTCCTGGGAGGGGGTTGGTGGGTTTAGCTCAGGGCTAAACAGGAGACAGGGACAGGTTGGTGACTTGAGCCTAAGTACCTCTAAGTGTACCCCTAAGTTAAGGAAAGACAGGGCCTCCCTTAGCCTTAGGGGCAGTTCAGGGGTCCAGGTTCCTCGTCCCCTGTATTCCCATTACTGCCCTGTGACATTATCACCAACCAATACAGTTTTTTTTCCCTTTCTTGTGAGCCATGACCCAAATGCAGGCCTTTGCCTAACTGCTTCAGACCCTCACAGATGAGTTTAAGGTGCTGCAGGGAGAAGTGGTGCAGCAGTTACAGCAGTTGGTGGGGTTCTGGGCCTCGGCTCAGATGCAGGTTCAACCAGAACCTAAGATATCTCTCCCTGACAGGTTTTCTGGATTTCTGGTCTTTCAGGAGGCCTGTAAATTGTATTTCAGGCTCCGCCCCCATTCATCAGGGAGTGAGGATGTCACTTTACTGGCGATACTGGACTGGAGGTCAGTGGCCGGAGCAGAAGTGTGCAGATGACCGGACCATGGAAAGACTTCTGGAAGTGCAGTATATGGCGGTGGTAGATCACTATGTCGGCAGATGCCGGAGCCCGCCCGAGCACGGGCCAGCCGAGATCATGCACCAGCACCAAGTCCGTTTAGGTGATAGAAGTTCGAGGTAGGAACAGCAAGGTTTCCACAAGAGACAGGAAGGCGCCAGCAGAACACCTTCCAGATCAGGAGCTCAGATAATGCTTCACTCAGTTAGACTGAGCACCACAATATACTCAGCAACAGGAAGCTGCACAGGGCCAGGTATATATAGCAGGTCCAATCAGTCTTAATCAGGGCGAGAACAATCAGCAGGGCAGGTGATGATCTCTATCCAATCAGTCTCAATCAGGGTGGGAACAATCAGCAGGGCAGGTGATGATCTCTATCCCAGACGAAGTTCATATGGTTTCAGGCTGAGGTTATTCAAGTTCCGAATAGCTCCACAGCAAAGGAACAGACTAGCAAGCCATGGTTCACAGGTTCAAATCCTAACAATACTCCCCTATTAACGGCGGCCTCTGGACGCAACTTGCCCAGGCTTTGCAGGATACCGCTGATGAAATTGTCTAATCAAACGAGGAGCATTGATGTTGCTTACTGGTTCCCATGAATTTTCCTCTGTGTCGTAGCCCTGCCATTTCATTAAATATTGTAAACGATTTCTGTGTATTCGGGAATCCAAGATCTTTTCCACCACAAACTGCTCCTGTCCGTCCACTTCAATTGCATCGGGAGGCGGAGGGGATCGTTCTGGAAATGGATTGGCTGTGGCGGCTTTCAACAAAGACACATGAAAAGCAGGATGAATCTTCATTGATGCTGGTAGCTGTAGATGTACGGCCAATGGACTCACAATCTTACTGATTTTGTATGGTCCCACAAACTTTTGTCCTAATTTAGGAGAAGGAATCTTCAATTTCAAATTCTTAGTGGATAACCACACTCGATCTCCAATCCTAAACGTGGGAGTGGGTCTCCGTTACCTGTCTGCCGTTTTTTTATATTTCTCCTGAGCTTCCTTTAGAGTGTCTTTCAGAACATTCAGATTTTGCTGTAGCAGAGAGATTCTTTCTGCGACTGCTGGTATTAATGGTGCCACAGGATTTTTGGGAAGGATGTTTGGATTATATCCAAGATTTGCAAAAAATGGCGTCTGTTTCTTAGAGGCATTCTGTGAATTGTTATATGAAAATTCCGCAAATGGCAGCAGATCTACCCAGTCGTCTTGCAGATGGCAAATATAACAATGAAGATACTGCTCCAGCGTCTGATTTGTACGTTCTGTCTGGCCGTTAGATTGTGGATGGTAAGCCGTTGACAATCGTACTTTGATGTCTAGCGCTGAGCATAAACTGCGCCAAAATTTAGATGTAAATTGCACACCTCGATCTGAGACGACTTCATCCGGCACTCCGTGGAGGCGAAAAACATTGCAAATTATCAGATCAGCTGTATCTTTTGCTGAAGGCAGACCTGAACATGGGATGAAATGCGCTGCTTTTGTAAGTCGATCCACTACTACCAGAATGGATGTCTTTCCCTTGGACTCTGGTAAATCTACTATAAAGTCCATTGAAATCGATCCCCACGGTCGTGTTGGGATGGCGAGAGGCTGCAATAGTCCCATAGGGGATGCACGTGGAGTCTTATATCTGGCACAGATGTCACAGGAATTAACGTACTTCTTCACGTCTTCTTGAAAGTTTGGCCACCAAAAGAAACGTGACAAAAACTCCTGCGTTTTTTGTGTCCCTTTGTGTCTTGCAATTTTAGAATCGTGCACTAATTGTAGGACTCTTAACCGAGCTGCTTCTGGTACATATAGTTGTCAACCATCAGTCCATACTTGATTTTTAAAAAACAGATGCACGTCCCCTGATGGACGTGATAGAAATGAGTCTGTTTCGTATGCTGCCTTCAAATGTTCCAGCAAATCTCCATCACGTATTACTCCCAAGATCTTAGTATCTGCCACAATGGGTTTGGGTGTTGTTACAAGGTTAGCCTTGCTTGAAAACATTCGGGATAATGCGTCTGCTTTCTTGTTACGGGAGCCTCGTCGATATGAAATTACAAAATTGAATTGATTCAAAAACAGACTCCAACTGGTCTGCCGAGGAGAGAGGCATTTTGCAGACCTGATAAAATCTAGATTGCGATGATCGGTCAACACCAAAATTTGCTGTGCAGCCCCTTGCAGATGATGTCTCCACTCTTTGAATGCTGATATGATGGCGAGCAATTCTTTATTTCCCACGTCATAGTTCTTTTCGGCTACAGACATACGTTGTGAGAAAAATGCACATGGATGCAGCAACTTCTTTTCCCCTGTCCTCTGAGAGAGGATAGCGCCGACCGCACAGTCTGAAGCATCCACCTCGATGATAAAAGCCAATTCAGGGTCAGGAAGGCGTAATATGGGAGCCGTTGTGAATTTCCTTTTTAAACGAGAGAACGCTTCTTGCGCTTGGGGTGTCCAGATGAATTTTGCTCCTTTTTTTGTTAGTTGCGTGATGGGTACCACGATTTCTGAAAAATTCTTAATAAAGCGTCTGTAAAAGTTGGCAAACCCCACAAAACGCTGAACTTCTTTCACATTTTTAGGGATAGGCCACTCGGTGATAGCTTGCGTTTTCTTAGCATCCATCCGTAATCCTTGAGGTGAAATGATGTATCCCAAGAACTGAATCTCTTCTTGATGGAATTCACATTTTTCTAATTTAATATATAACGAATTCTCCCTTAACCGTTGTAGCACTTGTCTTACGTGCGTCTGATGTTCCTCCATAGAGTTTGAAACGATCAGGATGTCATCTAGATAAACGACCATGAACTGATCCAACAGGTCTCGGAAAATATAATTTGCCAGGTGCTGGAAGGTAGCTGGAGCATTAGCGAGTCCGAAGGGCATCACTAGACTTTCAAAGTGTCCGTATCAGGTACGAAAAGCTGTCTTCCATTCATCCCCAGGCTTTATACGTACTAAATTGTATGCCCCACGTAAATCTAACTTAGTGAAGATCTTCGCACTTTGTACTCTTTCTAGGAGTTCCGGGATCAATGGTAGAGGATAACAATTTTTTACCGTGACTTTATTAAGCTCCCTGTAATCCACTACTGGCCATAATGTTCAATCCTTCTTTTTAACAAAGAATATAGGGGCTCCAGCGGGCGAGGATGATGGACGAATGAATTTTTTGCTTAGATTTTCATCAATAAATTCTTTGAGAGCCTTCAGTTCAGGACCCGCTAAAGGGTAGATAGTTCCAAACGGTATAGCCGCCGCCGGGAGTAGTTCTATTGGGCAGTCGTATGGTCGATGCGGGGGAAGTGTATCCGCTCCCTTCTTGTCACAGAGATCCAAGAAATCTTCATACACCGCTGGTAGCTGAGGCAATTCTGGATTCTGAACTGCTTCTAATGTGGATTCACTTGGAACCTCCGTCTGAACTTCCTTTTCGGGGAAACTGATCTTTTTCTTCTCCCAATCGATGATAGGATTGTGCTTCTGCAACCAGGGCAAACCTAAAATGATGGGAAAATGTGGAGAAGAAATAATTAGGAATGTCAACATCTCATGATGCTGCGGCTCAATATAGATCTCCAAAAGTCCTGTCTCGTGATCCACTGGCCCCGAATTCAGTGGAGATCCATCTACCGTCTCCATAACAATAGGTGAACGTCTTTTCTGCACATCTATGCCATGATTTTGAGCAAATGCAGAATCCATGAACATCCCGCTGGCTCCAGAGTTGATCATGGCTGATGCAGTGATCCACTGGGAGTTAACCTTCAGTTTGATAGTTACAAAATAATGGGATTCTCGGCTCTCCTTCCTGGTAGGTGGAACTATGGATGATATGGACTGGATCTCATCTTTAGCATAATCAGTCTCTGAGATGAAAGACTCCTCGTCGGAAGAATCAGGATCCATTATAACCGCCACCATTTTTCTTGAACGGCTTCCCCGCAGTACAGACATAGATTCTCTTTAAATCTCTGTTCTCTTCGTTCTGCACTCGCTCGTCTCTGGATCGCATCCACTTGCATTGGCTCTAGTTCTGTATCTCGGAAATTCCGGCTAGGCACTTCTTTAGTGACCGATGGCATGGAGGAGTTATAAGAGTTAGTTGAACGATTCATGGAGGTCCACTTCTCTTGTCGTCGTTCAGACAGACGGGTGTCAACCCGGATGCAATGCTTGATGAAATCATCCAGATCTGAATGGGTCTCCCCACGGGCAAGTTCGTCCTTTACTGCAATAGAAAGACCTCTTTTAAAGAAAGTTACTTTTGCTGCATTATTCCATTCAGTATCGACAGCCCACCTCCTATACTCCATAGCATACTCTGCGACGGGGCGTTTGCCTTGTCGTAATGCCAGCAACGTTGATTCAGCGGTAGCTGCACGGTTTGGGTCATCAAACATCTGCTGCATCGCTCGAATAAACTCGTTCAGATTGTCTAAACGTGCGTCCCGAGTCTCAATCAGAGGATTACCCCAAGCGATCACTTTGTGGGTTAACAGCATAATGATGCATAGCACCTTTGACCTATCAGTCGGGAACTGATTAGCATGTGTATCGAAGAATAGGTAACATTGATTCAAAAATCCACAAAATTTATCTCGATCACCGCCAAAACGAAAAGGTGGTAGCTTGGGGGGTGGCAGACGCTGAGACGGAAGCTTGTCTTTCTAGCTGTGTAATTCGAGCAGTCAACACTTGTACCGCATTCTGCAGATCTTGGAAAGCTTGTTGGTGATTCTGGACATTATGATCGCTTTGTGCAATAAATGCGTCCATCCGGGATTTTCCATTTATCTGTTCGGTGTGCAGACTGGATATTGCACCCTGCAGTTTTCTGACACGTGTATCCATACTTTCTGCTCCAGCGGCCTCCATTTTTGAGAGGCTGAGTATTCTGTCACGTTACTGGCGATACTGGACTGGAGGTCAGTGGCCGGAGCAGAAGTGTGCAGATGACCGGACCGTGGAAAGACTTCTGGAAGTGCAGTATATGGCGGTGGTAGATCACTATGTCGGCAGATGCCGGAGCCCGCCCGAACATGGGCCGGCCGAGATCACGCACCAGCACCAAGTCCGTTTAGGTGGTAGAAGTTTGAGGTAGGAACAGCAGGGTTTCCACAAGAGACAGGAAGGCGCCAGCAGAACACCTTCCAGATCAGGAGCTCAGATAATTCTTCACTCAGTTAGACTGAGCACCACAATATACTCAGCAACAGGAAGCTGCACAGGGCCAGGTATATATAGCAGGTCCAATCAGTCTTAATCAGGGCGAGAACAATCAGCAGGGCAGGTGATGATCTCTATCCAATCTGTCTCAATCAGGGCGGGAACAATCAGCAGGGCAGGTGATGATCTCTATCCCAGACGAAGTTCATATGGTTTCAGGCTGACGTTATTCAAGTTCCGAATAGCTCCACAGCAAAGGAACAGACTAGCAAGCCATGGTTCACAGGTTCAAATCCTAACAGAGGAACAGCATGTGGGGATTATTGTCTTCCTTCTTAGGGGTGATCCCCAATCCTGGGCCTTCTCCCTGCTGGCCGATTCACCATCTTTATGGTCGGTGGATGTTTTTTTTGCGGCTCTGGCACTGGTGTATGGAGATCCTGATGACGTGTCCCTGGCGGAATCCCGACTCCGTAAAATCAAGCAGGGGGACCGGCCAATTAAGGAGTACTGCTCATAGTTTAGGAGATGGGCCACTGACACTCAGTGGAATGATCCTGCACTTAGGAGTCATTTTGTGCAGGGTCTGTCCCCAAGGTTGCAGGATACTCTGGTGCAGTACGCCGCCCCTAGGTTATTGGAGGCCGCCATGTCACTTGCCATCGGGGTGGATAGACACCTCAGGGAGAGGCATACACCAAAACTGCACCCTGTTCTCCTTGCTAGGGAGGAGGACACAGTCGATCAGTCGGACGAATCCATGCAGGTTGGAGCAGTTGGTGACTGAACGGGGTTTGGCATGGTGTGGGGGCATGTTTTTCTATGGGCAGACTGGTCATTTTATTGGGGTCTGCCCAGCTCGCGCCAAAACATCTGTACCATCTAAGAAGCCACATCCCCCTGGTTATGTGGAGGGAGGCAACCAGGGAGTGTATATTTCCTCCATTTCTTCCGCTCAGTGTACCCTGACTGCGAGAGTGGTGATTGGTGGGGTATCTGAGGGAATACCGGTGCTAGTGGACAGTGGAGCAGGAGTCAATTTGGTGGATGCTCACTTTTGTCCGGACCCATGGCCTGATGTGTAGGACACTAGCAAAACCTCTAGGCGTCCGGACCATTGACTCTGTCCCACTCAGCCAGGTTAGTGTGACCCAGGTCGTGCATGATATATGCCTGTGTATAGGGACTCGTCATGAAGAGTCCCTGTCATGCTACGTCTTGGAGCTTATGCCAATACCCATCATTTTAGGCCTCCCTTTGTTGACAAAACACAATCCGGTCATGGATTGGCATTCCAGAGAAGTAATCAGCTGGGGTCAGTCATGTGAGGACTGCTGCCCGGGGGCTACTGTCTCTGTGATCTTTCTGCAACCTTCCCCTTCTTCTCCAGTGGGGGCAGCAGAGGTGCTGCCAAGGAGTAGGGGCAAGTCCCAACCCTCACCACTAGCCAACCCTGTGAGTCGGAGCCCTCTTGGGAGGAGGGGTCAGAGGAGGGTGATAGTTTCCTCTGAGAAATGTGTGAGTGTGGTGACACAGGGACATGCCTCTGTTGTCAGTTCCTCAAAGAGTTCACCATCTTGTGGCAAATGTGTGTGCGGCAATGAACGTTCAGGTCCGGACCTGTGTGTGAATGAGTATGTATGGGTGTCCACCAAAAACATCCGGTGGAAGTGTGCTGCTGGAGTCTGGAGTTCTAGAGTGATCGGGCCGTATTGAGTGTTGGCCATTCTCGGCCCGGGAACCCCCAGTAATGCCCGTACATAACTCATTCCCCAGGTCGGCGCTCTGGAGATTTGTGGTACCTCCGGAGCATACGTCGTTGCCACTTCCATCAGTCCGTGTTTGCCATAAATATGAGAGTCAGGTGACTGCTCACCCTGATGGATCGAGGCTGTAATGGGGTCTACTGTGCTATAATACCTCTTACATTACCACTCTGTGTTTCAGGAGCATTCTGAATGAAGGACGCTGGCTCGAAAGGCTTTGTTACATGGGAACATAAAAAAGATCATTGCTTCTCCACGTATTTCCAGTGTGACAACCTTTTACTCACAGGTCTCAGAATATATACACATACAGAGGACAGGACAATCAATATGTGGCGGGCCAGTAGATAACAGGCTCCAATTAAGACGCCAGACGTACATTACAATAGCTGCAGGTGGCCGGTGGCCCCCGATCATTTACAGTGGGATTTACAAAGGTGGGGGAAGGTCAGAAGTGGGATATCTTGTTTACCTCTGCCCAGGGGTCGCAGCCGCTCGGATGATGCATTAGGGACATTCATCTCACATTGCACCTATCATACATGCATATCATATTCTGGGTGCTGGGGGGTTCTGAAACACGGCTCCCCTTTTCAGCGACGCTATCAGCATACACAGTCTGATCCTTAATGGATCGGCTTGGGAATGACCGAAGTTTATGGGGTTGGTGCAAGTTCCATTTGTTGACTTAGTCCATCGGCGTTATCATTTTGGATGATGAAGTCTAGAGGTTGTAGGGCTAAACTCCACCGCAGTAATCTGGCGTTGTCTCCAGAGACCCGATTAAGCCACACTAGGGGATTATGGTCCGTTAGGAGGGAAAACTGTCGTCCATACAAATATAATTGTAACTTCTTGAGTGCCCATACTACTGCCAGGCACTCCTTCTCGATGGCCGCATAGCTTACTTCGCGGGCAATAGTTTCCGACTCAGGTAAGCTACCAGGTGGTCTTGGCCGTCCGGCCCGATTTGGCTCAGTACTGAGTCCGGTTGGGACATTGTCTTTGCTGGTGGCTCTGCTGATGGCAGGTGTGACATCGTGCCCCAGGGGACTCTGGTAGGCCAGTGGTTTTAGCTGGTCCCCTGATAATCTTCTGTGGTTTAGGGGCCTCCAGACCCATGGGAGGGCCCCTGGTGACAGTCTTTGATCCTGACAACTGAGACCTCCTGGCATCATGATGTTCATCGGCCAGACGAGCGGCCTCCTCAAGAGTCGTTGGCTTTCTGTCCCGAAGCCATTCTTGTGTCTTGGGGTTAGTCCAGTAAAGAATCGCTCTACCAAGAAGAGCTGGAGGATGTCCTCCTTAGTGGTTGCTTGGCTCCCTTTTATCCACTGTACCAGTGACCGCCGTAGTTTACAGGCCCATTCAGCGTGGGTATCTGTTACCTGTTTTATAAGTCCGCGGAACTTTTGGCGGAATGCCTCTGGTGTCAGCGCATACCTGGCCAAGATCACTTATTGGACCCGCTCATAGTCCATACAGTTCTCATCAGGTACCGTGCAATAGGCATCCGCTGCCCTGCCTGCCAGCTTGCTGGCCAGAACCTGAACCCAATCCTCCGGCTTCACTTGATGAAGGGACTACTAACCCTCAAAGTCCTGCAGAAAGCCATCAATGTCTTCCTCTGCCTCCCCCAACTGTCGGAAGGCATTATACTGGATTTTTTGTGGCTTACTGATAACGATACCTGGGCGGAGGCCAGAGCTCCCCCTGCTCGCTGACTGTCCTCTCTCCCCTCTGCCATCTTCATCTTGGCTAGCTCTATCTTGGCTAGCTCTACTTTGGTCCGCTCTGCCATCTCCATCTTGGCTAACTCTATCCTGGTCCGCGCTGCCATCTTTTCCTTCAGATCAGTACGCACATCAGCTGTCACCTCTCGTACGATCTCTACTGCAGGGTTTTGCCATAGAACGCCAGTCTGCTCTTTACCTCCCTCTGGAATTCAGTCTCTTCCACGTGCACTGTCGTGTTCCATGATGGCTGCTATCAAATCCGCTTTTGTTTTTTTGCTGGCGATTAACCCTCGAGCTTCCATCAGGTCTTTTAATGTATTCCTCTTTAACTTCTGGTAGTTGATTTCCATTCAGTCCTTTACTCCTATAGACGGGGTATCATATCCCGCTGTCTGCCACCAGTGTAACGGAGTCTACTGTGCTATAATACCTCTTACATTACCACCCAGTGTTTCAGGAGGTCCACTCTGCTTTTCCTGGATTCTGAATGAAGGACGCTGGCTCGAAAGGCTTTGTTACAAGGGAGCATATAAAAGATCTCTGCTTCTCCACGTATTTCCAGTGTGGCAACCTTATACTCACAGGTCTCAGAATATATATACATACAGAGGATAGGACAATCAATATGTGGCGGCCAGTAGATAACAGGCTCAAATTAAGACGCCAGATGTACAATAGCTGCAGGTGGCCGGCGGCCCCCGATCATTGACAGTGGGATTTACAAAGGTGGGGGAAGGTCAGAAGTGGGATATTTCGTTTACCTCTGCCCAGGGGTCGCAGCCAGTCGGCTGATGCATTAGTGACATGCATCTCACATTGCACCTATCATACATGCATATCATATTCAGGGTGCTAGGGGTTCTGTAACAGAGGCGTCCTCACCGTAGGTGGTATATGAGGTGCGGTGTTGAGGGTCCAGAGGCCCCTCATTAAAGGGGGGGTACTGTCACAATCCACATTTGGATCTGTGGCAGATCTCTCTCTCTGCATAATAAAACCTTCTTCCTGTCAGGTCACCGGGGGTTAATGTCAGTCTTTTCCCCCCAGTGGCCATTGGTGTAATTGCATTGTTTGTGACTGTTCAGGAGAAGGCTGTGACCACTCCCTTCATCCTTTAAAAGGTCTTCTGAGGGCTCAGCTGGTGCTGGTGATATTGCTTCCTGTGGAAACCAACCAAGCTGGAGCCAGGTGCTGCTGAGAGCAGTTGTACTTCATTTAGTTCCCTCATCTGGTGCCTTAATATGCTCAAACAGAAGGAGACTATTGCCAGATAATGGCACATTAAATATATGGGAAATCCCTTAATGAGTGCCATCTGGTCGGGACTGTCGTGAGAAGCCCATCGTTAATAGAACAATGAGAGGGAGTGTGATGTGGCCATCACAAAAACAACGAAAACGGGCTTTTAGAAAAATGACATAATCTTTATTGAAACATATACACACATGTCAAAGTGCAGGTAAAAGGCGAAAAACAATGCCGGACAAATGAGCCACAAAGACAGGTGCAAATCTAGCACAAAAAGGGAGTCGCACTGGCCCAGGCAACTAAATATGATGAATGGCTGTATATAGGAATAACGACATAGTGTCCATGTTATGCATGATACTGACACCCGTATGCCAATAGGTCACCTATGTAAAAAGGACATTGGTACTAATAGAAAAATTATCGATGTGCATACAAATGCATGTCCCTTCAGTGAAGCAGTGGAGAGGATGCATGAATGAGTTTCTATACTACATGCTTGAAACTGACCAGTGTCATAAAGATATTATTACCTCTCTCCAATGGCATCGGGTGTGAGCCTGGGTCTGCACGTCTGCCCCGACGCGCGTTTCGGCACGATTGCCTTCGTCAGGGGGCGTTTTAGACGTCAGAACCGGGAGGCTTAAGTATCCGTGAACCGGAAGTTCAATGCCGCGACCCGGAAGTGACACCTCCGTTGCTGTAACGACCGACAATGCCACACCGTGCCGGCGTCATGAGGAGGGAGACCCATGTTGCCATGGTGACCATCCACATAAAGACGCCGGACACAGCAGAGCATCCGCCGAACAGGAAGGAGGCGTGCAGAGTCGCAGCACAAAACTGCCGTAATGGCTAAATGGTAAAATGCATAGATCGATAAGAGGACACATTACTTCTCAAGCATCTAGGTGTATATAAATCTATAAATTATTGTAATAATGGTGCCATAAGATATCGCACAGTATGAATTATTTCTAACTGTATCAGAGGTGCATAATAATAATAGACAATATGAAGAATACTCAGTAATCCCTAATATATAAAAAGAGTTATTGATAATGCTACACAAATAATATACTAAAAAAACAATAAACCAGAAACATAATATAACTATAAAAGTAAAAAACACCATATATAAACAAAGATGTGAGAAATACCCAAGAATAAACAAAAATGAATATAAAAATAAAAATAATAATGAAAATAAAAAATAATAATAATAATAATAAAATAAAATAATAATAATAATAATAATAAAAAAATATATACAAATGTTTCTGGTTTATTGTTTTTTTAGTCCCCTCTCCTTCTGAACTTGTGTGTGCCTTGTGTTGCTCATATTTATTGTACTTGTCTATATTTGCCCTTTTCACATGTAAAGCGTCAAGGAATAAATGGCGCTATAAAAGTGTATAATAATAAATAATAATAAATAATAAATAACACTGACATGAAAACAATACTGATGACAGGGCAAGCAAAGTAAAAAGAGATAAAGCTCATGCGTATAGCAATGAAGTCCAGAATTCACACATTGTCAAATTAACTGTGCCAGAAAAATGACCAACACGTGTCACCACTCACAGTGGCTTCCTCAGGGGCCCGCGTAGTGTAGCTAAGCATGCCAGTACATACATATATACAGTACAGACCAAAAGTTTGGACACACTTTCTCATTTAAAGATTTTTCTGTATTTTCATGACTATGAAAATTGAACATTTACACTGAAGCCATCAAAACTACGAATTAACACATGTGGAATTATATACGTAACAAAAAAGTGTGTAACAACTGAAATTATGTCTTTTGTTCTAGGTTCTTCAAAGTAGCCACCTTTTGCTTTGATGACTGCTTTGCACACACTTTGCATTCTCTTGATGAGTTTCAAGAGGTAGTCACCGGAAATGGTCTTCCAACAATCTTGAAGGAGTTCCCAGAGATGCTTAGCACTTGTTGGCACTTTTGCCTTCACTCTGCAGTCCAGCTCACCCCAAACCATCTCGATTGGGTTCAGGTCTGGTGACTGTGGAGGCCAGGTCATCTGGCGTAGCACCCCATCACCTCCTTCTTGCTCAAATAGCCCTTACACAGCCTGGAGGTGTGTTTGGAGTCATTGTCCTGTTGAAAAATAAATGATGGTCCAACTAAACGCAAACCGGATTGAATAGCATGCCGCTGCAAGATGCTATGGTAGCCATGCTGGTTCAGTATGTCTTCAATTTTGAATAAATCCCCAACAGTGTCACCAGCAAAGCACCCCCACACCATCACACCTCCTCCTCCATGCTTCACGGTGGGAACCAGGCATGTAGAGTCCATCCGTTCACCTTTTCTGCGTTGCACAAAGACACGGTGGTTGGATCTCAAATTTGGACTCATCAGATCAAAGCACAGATTTCCACTGGTCTAATGTCCATTCCTTGTGTACTTTAGCCCAAACAAGTCTCTTCTGCTTGTTGCCTGTCCTTAGCAGTGGTTTCCTAGTAGCTATTTTACCATGAGGGCCTGCTGCACAAAGTCTCCTCTTAACAGTTGTTGTAGAGATGTGTCTGCTGCTAGAACTCTGTGTGGCATTGACCTGGTCTCTAATCTGTGCTGCTGTAAACCTGCGATTTCTGAGGCTGGTGACTCGGATAAACTTATCCTCAGAAGTAGACGTGACTCTTGGTCTTCCTTTCCTGGGGCGGTCCTCATGTGTGCCAGTTTCTTTGTAGCGCTTGATGGTTTTTGCAACTGCACTTGGAGACACTTTCAAAGTTTTCCCAATTTTTTGGACTGACTGACCTTCATTTCTTAAAGTAATGATGGCCACTCGTTTTTCTTTACTTAGCTGCTTTTTTCTTCCCATAAAACAAATTCTAACAGTCTATTCAGTAGGACTATCAGCTGTGTATCCACCATCTTTCTGTACAACACAACTGATGGTCCCAACCCCATTTATAAGGCCAGAAATCCTACTTTATTAAACCTGACAGGGCACACCTGTGAAGTGAAAACCATTTCCAGTGACTACCTCTTGAAGCTCATCAAGAGAATGCCAAGAGTGTGCAAAGCAGTCATCAAAGCAAAAGTGGCTACTTTGAAGAACCTAGAATATAAGATATATTTTCAGCTGTTTCACACTTTTTTGTTAAGTATATAATTCCACATGTGTTAATAATTCATAGTTTTGATGCCTTTAGTGTGAATGTACAATTTTCATAGTCATGAAAATACAGAAAAATCTTTAAATGAGAAGGTGTGTCCAAACTTTTGGTCTGTATTGTATATATACATTATATATATATACTAGCTATTGAAACTGTTCTACACCTTGGTGGTGAATATTTTTATTGGTTCATTTTTGTTATATGTTAAAGGGAACCTGTCACCAGAAATAACACTGTTAACCTGCAGATATGCGGTTAATATGCAGGGTAACAGAATTATTATGCTGCCTGGCGACTGCTCACAGCCGAATGCAGCAGGGAGAAAAGTAACTTTTTTCTCCCCATCAGCGGCCGGTTGCAGTCATGGGGGCGGGAACGTTGCTGGTTCAGTCACCGCTTTGAGTATACAGAGCGGCGGCTGTAACTATGTCCTCCAAACTGACTTACAGCCGGCCTCAATGTAATGCCAGTATCAGTCAGTTTTTTTTTAAAGTCTGTGGTATTTATTTACATTGGATTGTTGGTGCCAGAGTTTGTGGATGGGGTTTTATCTATATCTTCCTCCACTGGATGCTTTCCTCCCTTACTTTTTTCACCATACCTGGACTTTCTAGGTCAGAAACGCCTAGGGTTTGCGCACTGCAATAAACTCTTTGTAAACATTTTTTTTAAGTCTGAGGTATTTACATTCAGTTTTTGGCGCCAGAGTTTGAGGGCATTGTCTTCCTCCCCTGGCTGCTATCCTTTCTTGTATTTATCTTTTTCAACTTTACATTTTTTTAGTCAGTAAAATTTATTTGACAGTTGAATAAAATGGCGCATCAGTAGGCACATGACACGACTATTCTCTCTCTCATCCTGGAGATAATGGCGAACTGCATGAGCTGACTCTTTCACCATACCACGCTTTGGACAGAAGGACACATCTTTTGTTATATTATAGATATATATAGAAATGTCATTATTAATCATGCACAACAGTTGTGGAGCTTACTGGGAACTGCTGCAGCGATTGCGGCCAGAAAATTAAACTGGCTAGTATACTGCACGTGCGCAGCGGCGGTCCAGTGAATGCCATCATCAGTGTTCATGTGTTGACGGATAAGGCCGGCGTCACACTAAGGAGGAATACGGACGAGTGAGAGGCGTGAAAACCACGCATTACACACGGACTAATACTTCTCTATGGGGCAGCTCTGATCATGCGTATTTTTCTCGGCCGTATCTTACGGTGCGAGACACCCGCAGCATGCTGCGATTGTACGCGTATTACGCCCGTTGTATGCCAATGAAAGTCTATGGGTGCGAGAAAACAATGGATTACACATGGAACAGACGTGTGACTTGCGAGACTTCTGCAGCTCACAGGAAATGGTGCAGCACATGCAGGAGGAAGCTGACACATGCAAATTAGCTCAAAAAGAGCGCCAGACATTCCGGAAGAACGCCTCCACGGAGTCGGCCATGATGTCCACCCTCATCAATGTGGAGATGTTGATTGTATTGGTGCAGGAGAGGCCCGAAATTTGGGACCAAAGAGATGCACATTACGCAGACCGCGCAAGGAAAGAGGCAGCATGGAGACGCATCTGTGGGCAGATGTTTCCCCACTTTGGCGACAGCCTACGCAAAGAGCAGCAGCGAATCCGTAAGTTACTTGATTTTGTTGCAAACTTCTTAATGGTCAGAGTGTGCTAAAATGTTTGGATAGTCACATCCTACTAGGCCTCCATGGCTATATTACGTGTATGTAGAAGAATTTTGCTTTGTGCAGCTAGCTAATTGATTACATTATATGTGTCATTGCAGTGGATGATGTTATGAGAAGATGGAGAAGCATCCGCGACCAGTATCGGCGGGAACAGCAGCAGAGGTCCAGGAGCGGTTCTTCGGCACCGACAAAAAGAAAATATGTCTACTTTGACCGCCTTTGCTTTCTGGCTCCTATTCTGGATCTGAGACCGTAAGTACATACATCACACCACATAACACATATGCAGTTTAGGCTCACCTCTCCTACATGTTCTAATCCCCTTTCATTTCCCAACAGAACTCAATCCAACCTCACTGAGAGGGAGACAGGCTCTGACTCAGAGGCCATTATTCACCCGGTTTGGGGAGGTGAAGAGGTGGCTGGCCCATCATCTGAACCTCCCATCAGCATCCCCCAAGGTTCACAAGGACCACAGCAACCCCCTCCTCCTCTACCTGTACCAGAGGCACAAGCTGCAGCAGCATCCGCCATTGGGGATGAAGCAGGAAACAGCAGCAGCCCCACTGTACCTCTGGGGGCCTTCCCCCAGCCTGCTGCAATATCCCGCTGTGGGAGAAGATGGCGAGACATAACTGGGTCAGACACTCATAGGCATGTGGACACTGGGGTACTCAATTACCTTTCAAGGGCAGCTGTGGATGAGGGTGAGGAGGCCTATGCCCATAGCCTTGCCCGCTACCTTCATCCCCTACCCCTTGAGCTGAGGCTCCGTGTGTGAGGATCAATGCACATCCTAATTGATGCATGCACACCCCCTAATACACCATATGAGGTGTTTGAATTCCTTGAGAGGTGGCAGCTCTCTCCCCGTAACCTTCTGCGCCTTGCCCCCCACCAAAATGTGCATGCTCAATTAGGATCTGATGATTCTCCTGCACAGGCACCAACACCTCAACCCATTCCCCCACCGAACCAACCTTGGCAACAACAGGGTCAAATGGCTGGCTATAATCCGACTTCCCAATATGGCCACTTGTACAGATCCAGTGATGGAGGCTGGTCCCAACCTGGATGTGCTCAACATGGTCATATTGGGGGGTATGATTCTCATGGGTATCATCTTACACAGGAATATAATCTCCCTTATCTGTATGGCAATGTGCCACACACCAACCTGACCGTAGGCAGATGTTAGCTCAGGGCCCAGAAAATCCAC
The DNA here is from genome assembly GCA_033576555.1 of Oophaga sylvatica. Lineage (NCBI taxonomy): Eukaryota > Metazoa > Chordata > Amphibia > Anura > Dendrobatidae > Oophaga > Oophaga sylvatica. The sequence goes on from JARQOD010000006.1 coordinate 141,261,897, forward strand.
CCCACCAGGGTGATGGTCAAGGTGGTCATCCAAGCCAACCACACAGAGATGCTGGGAACCCGCCAACCCGACCACCCACATACCACCAGCTCTGATTTGTTATTTTACTTATATATTATGATTTCAAAAGCAGTTTTTTATTTTGTTATATTTACTTTAGACTCATGTTGTGCAAAAGAAATGTGCACTAATCTACATGCATGTAAGAAACATATGCTACCAATATGCTCTTGAGTAGGCATACTCAACGTTTCTTATTTTCCTTATCTCTTATGATTTAAACAAAAGTTTGTTATTGTTTTAAATTTATTTTTACACCATGTTGTGTAAAGCATATTTGCACTCATCTGAATGGCTACAAAGAACATATGGTACTTAGCTGGTGGGATATGGGCTAGGTGAAATTTTTTGGTTTCTTTATAACGTATAATTTATACCTATGTTTGTTATTTTTTCCCCATCCATTTTAAATATTGTTGGCTAATGCTTCATTGCATTAGTCTAGTCTTAGAACCCAACCATATGGGGCAGATATGGTGCTCACTAGTGATAGTGACAGTTTGTTATTTTGCTTATTTATTATTGTTTATGGAAAAGTTTTTTTTTTTTTAACTTAAACTGACAGTTGTCAAATGCATCTTTGCACTTGTCTAATGTGACTAATCTGACATATGGGTCACATATGATCAGCACTACCCATATTGACTATTGGATTTTGTCTTGACATACTATTATGTATAGAAACACTTGTAATTTTGTCATGGCTTATTTTGGTACTTGTGTAAGAATGCACACTTACACTATTGTGCTGTAAATACATATACCATATGAAGCAAATATGGTAGTCACTACCTCAAGTGGCAGTTTGCACATATAAATATCTATTTTTATAAAAAGTTTTGAGTCTTTTTTCATACGTTGTTTGGACTCAACCACCAACACATCTGTTATGACCATTAACACCAGACAGAGGCTATGTTTACAAAAAATACATTTTCTAGATACACACACACAAACACTACAGCATAGACAATGCATCATCTTGTCATGTTGTAGTACCTTCAGGTGACACAAAATATTGGGCAAAGATATCACGGGTTTTGAGTCCTGAGAGTGGGCGACGTAAATGGATGACATGGGGCATAGGCATATCCCCATTGGTCAACACACTTTCACCAACATCTGATGGGCCACAATCATGCATTCTGGTGAAGTTGTGCAGAACAACACAGGCTTTCATGACCTCATTGATGTTGACTTCACTCAGCTGAATAGCAGACTGGAGGACCCGCCATTTTGCACACAAAATACCAAAGGCACACTCCACCAGGCGCCTGGCCCGTGATAGGCGCAAGTTGAAGATCCGACGACGGTGGTCAAGATGTCGTCGTGGATATGGCCTCATCACATTCCTTGATAGCTGGAAGGCCTCATCCCCAACTACAACAAATGGGACAGGTTCTAGATGGGAGCCTGGAAGTTGCCGTGCTGGTGGTAGGTTCAACTCGTTGTTGCGCAGCCATAATGGAAGAATTGAAGACTCTAGAGTCTCCAGTTCTTCCATAGGCCCCAATGTCTACAATTATAAACCTGTAGTAGAGTTGAGCGATACTTTCCGATATCCTAAAGTATCGGAATCGTAATGGTATCGCCGATATCACTAAAATATCGGCGATACCCGATACCGATACCGGAAGTCCCATGTAAGTCTATGGGAACAAAATATCGAAATTAAAAAAAACCCATTCTTGCCTTGTTGGTTAATTGTACATGAAGGAAAACAAGAAAGAGTAATGTAGAATGTATTGGGGGAGGTTGAGGAGACATTAAAGGCATAGATGTTTAACCCAATCCAATGGAATAGCATTAATTTTTTTTTTTTAGGAAATACGTTCGGATTGACGAAGAAATTCACAATGTTGTTAACCTTTTTTCTATTTTGTCAAATATGTCTGTTTCACAACTTCCATGGTCTTCACCTTTTTAACTTTTCACACACTTTCTCCTTCATAATCTTCAGCAGCATCATCTTTCTCATCAAATTATTCTTCATCTTCACCTTCTTAATCTTCTAAAACTTCTTGCTATTCATCTTTTTGTTAACATTACTTATATTGTTCTTATTAAACAGTTATTATTCTTCATATTCTACTTCTTCATCTTCTTCCTATTCATCCTTTTCATCATATTCTTATTTGTGACAGACATTCCTGTACTTGTAATCTGTAAAACTCTGAATTTTCATCCTTCCGTTCTTGCTGTCACGAAAGATTTTAATTACAACAGTATTTGTCCGCGTTCAGTTTAGCCTGCAGCAGCATCAGGCATTTTCCAGGGGCACCACGAGGAGGAACGGACTCACCCCCATACACTGCTTAGTCTTCTTCTGCTTAGAATTTAGAGCATATATTTTGCTCTTCATTTTGGTCTTATACTTAATGTTCTTCTGCTTTTTGATCTTCTGCTTATTGTTCTTCTGTCTCTTGTTCTGTATCTTGTAGTTTGTCTTAACCTTCTTTGTCCTGTTGGTGATGGTACAAAAGCCAATGGAAGTAACGAGGACCAGCTGACTGTGCTGGAACCCGGAGGGTCAGCAGAAGGAAAAGAGCCAATGGCACAACCGAGGACCAGCTGACGTTACTGGGACAGAGTTACTAAGCAGGAGGTACCTGTGCTCCAAAGCACTACCAAGGACCAGCAGACGTTGCTGGAACTCGGATACCGACATGGAGGCACCTAGGCCAAAGGCACTGCGGAGAACCAGCTGACGGTACTGGAACCCGGATGGGTAGCAGAAGGTACAAGAGCCAATGAAAGTAATGAGGACCAGCTGACTGTGCTGGAACCCGGAGGGTCAGCAGAAGGAAAAGAGCCAATGGCACAACCGAGGACCAGCTGACGTTACTGGGACACGGTTACTAAGCAGGAGGTACCTGTGCTCCAAAGCACTACCAAGGACCAGCAGACGTTGCTGGAACTCGGATACCGACATGGAGGCACCTAGGCCAAAGGCACTGCGGAGAACCAGCTGACGGTACTGGAACCCGGATGGGTAGCAGAAGGTACAAGAGCCAATGAAAGTAATGAGGACCAGCTGACTGTGCTGGAACCCGGAGGGTCAGCAGAAGGAAAAGAGCCAATGGCACAACCGAGGACCAGCTGACGTTACTGGGACACGGTTACTAAGCAGGAGGTACCTGTGCTCCAAAGCACTACCAAGGACCAGCAGACGTTGCTGGAACTCGGATACCGACATGGAGGCACCTAGGCCAAAGGCACTGCGGAGAACCAGCTGACGGTACTGGAACCCGGATGGGTAGCAGAAGGTACCCATGGAAATTAAAGTTGAGGCAGCAGGACTGTTTGCCGTTCACACAGCAGGGGAACAGCTGACATTACTGAACCCCAGTAACACGGGAGCAAGTGTAGACTGTGCTAACAGCACTTCCGAGAAACAACTGGCGGTGTTGTAGCCCAGGGATGAGAAGAGAACATGGTGGAGGCAGCAGGACTGTTTGCCGTTCACACAGCAGGGGAACAGCTGACATTACTGAACCCCAGTAACACAGGAGCAAGTGTAGACTGTGCTAACAGCACTTCCGAGAAACAACTGGCGGTGTTGTAACCCAGGGATGAGAAGAAACATGGTGGAGGCAGCAGGACTTTTTGCCGTTCACACAGCAGGGGAACAGCTGACATTACTGAACCCCAGTAACACGGGAGCAAGTGTAGACTGTGCTAACAGCACTTCCGAGAAACAACTGGCGGTGTTGTAACCCAGGGATGAGAAGAGAACAGGGTGGAGGCAGCAGGACTTTTTGCCGTTCACACAGCAGGGAACAGCTGACATTACTGAACCCCAGTAACACAGGAGCAAGTGTAGACTGTGCTAACAGCACTTCCGAGAAACAACTGGCGGTGTTGTAACCCAGGGATGAGAAGAGAACATGGTGGAGGCAGCAGGACTTTTTGCCGTTCACACAGCAGGGGAACAGCTGACATTACTGAACCCCAGTAACACGGGAGCAAGTGTAGACTGTGCTAACAGCACTTCCGAGAAACAACTGGCGGTGTTGTAACCCAGGGATGAGAAGAGAACATGGTGGAGGCAGCAGGACTGTTTGCCGTTCACACAGCAGGGAACAGCTGACATTACTGAACCCCAGTAACACAGGAGCAAGTGTAGACTGTGCTAACAGCACTTCCGAGAAACAACTGGCGGTGTTGTAACCCAGGGATGAGAAGAGAACATGGTGGAGGCAGCAGGACTTTTTGCCGTTCACACAGCAGGGGAACAGCTGACATTACTGAACCCCAGTAACACGGGAGCAAGTGTAGACTGTGCTAACAGCACTTCCGAGAAACAACTGGCGGTGTTGTAACCCAGGGATGAGAAGAGAACATGGTGGAGGCAGCAGGACTGTTTGCCGTTCACACAGCAGGGGAACAGCTGACATTACTGAACCCCAGTAACACAGGAGCAAGTGTAGACTGTGCTAACAGCACTTCCGAGAAACAACTGGCGGTGTTGTAACCCAGGGATGAGAAGAGAACATGGTGGAGGCAGCAGGACTTTTTGCCGTTCACACAGCAGGGGAACAGCTGACATTACTGAACCCCAGTAACACGGGAGCAAGTGTAGACTGTGCTAACAGCACTTCCGAGAAACAACTGGCGGTGTTGTAACCCAGGGATGAGAAGAGAACAGGGTGGAGGCAGCAGGACTTTTTGCCGTTCACACAGCAGGGGAATAGCTGACATTACTGAACCCCAGTAACACAGGAGCAAGTGTAGACTGTGCTAACAGCACTTCCGAGAAACAACTGGCGGTGTTGTAACCCAGGGATGAGAAGAGAACATGGTGGAGGCAGCAGGACTTTTTGCCGTTCACACAGCAGGGGAACAGCTGACATTACTGAACCCCAGTAACACGGGAGCAAGTGTAGACTGTGCTAACAGCACTTCCGAGAAACAACTGGCGGTGTTGTAACCCAGGGATGAGAAGAGAACATGGTGGAGGCAGCAGGACTTTTTGCCGTTCACACAGCAGGGGAACAGCTGACATTACTGAACCCCAGTAACACGGGAGCAAGTGTAGACTGTGCTAACAGCACTTCCGAGAAACAACTGGCGGTGTTGTAACCCAGGGATGAGAAGAGAACATGGTGGAGGCAGCAGGACTGTTTGCCGTTCACACAGCAGGGGAACAGCTGACATTACTGAACCCCAGTAACACAGGAGCAAGTGTAGACTGTGCTAACAGCACTTCCGAGAAACAACTGGCGGTGTTGTAACCCAGGGATGAGAAGAGAACATGGTGGAGGCAGCAGGACTTTTTGCCGTTCACACAGCAGGGGAACAGCTGACATTACTGAACCCCAGTAACACGGGAGCAAGTGTAGACTGTGCTAACAGCACTTCCGAGAAACAACTGGCGGTGTTGTAACCCAGGGATGAGAAGAGAACATTGTGGAGGCAGCAGGACTTTTTGCCGTTCACACAGCAGGGGAACAGCTGACATTACTGAACCCCAGTAACACGGGAGCAAGTGTAGACTGTGCTAACAGCACTTCCGAGAAACAACTGGCGGTGTTGTAACCCAGGGATGAGAAGAGAACATGGTGGAGGCAGCAGGACTGTTTGCCGTTCACACAGCAGGGGAACAGCTGACATTACTGAACCCCAGTAACACAGGAGCAAGTGTAGACTGTGCTAACAGCACTTCCGAGAAACAACTGGCGGTGTTGTAACCCAGGGATGAGAAGAGAACATGGTGGAGGCAGCAGGACTTTTTGCCGTTCACACAGCAGGGGAACAGCTGACATTACTGAACCCCAGTAACACGGGAGCAAGTGTAGACTGTGCTAACAGCACTTCCGAGAAACAACTGGCGGTGTTGTAACCCAGGGATGAGAAGAGAACATGGTGGAGGCAGCAGGACTTTTTGCCGTTCACACAGCAGGGGAACAGCTGACATTACTGAACCCCAGTAACACGGGAGCAAGTGTAGACTGTGCTAACAGCACTTCCGAGAAACAACTGGCGGTGTTGTAACCCAGGGATGAGAAGAGAACATGGTGGAGGCAGCAGGACTGTTTGCCGTTCACACAGCAGGGAACAGCTGACATTACTGAACCCCAGTAACACAGGAGCAAGTGTAGACTGTGCTAACAGCACTTCCGAGAAACAACTGGCGGTGTTGTAACCCAGGGATGAGAAGAGAACAGGGTGGAGGCAGCAGGACTTTTTGCCGTTCACACAGCAGGGGAACAGCTGACATTACTGAACCCCAGTAACACGGGAGCAAGTGTTAACTGTGCTAACAGCACTTCCGAGCAACAACTGGCGGTGTTGGAGCCCAGGGTCAAGGAGGATGTTTAAATACTAGATCAAGTATTTTCCTTGTTACGTGTCAATTAAAAATGTCTATACTCCAAACAAGAGAAATATAACCTTTAGTACCATAAGATGATGATTTTACTTTAAAAAATATATGTAAATTAATAATTGACAAACATAAACGCATACATTAACATGTTGAAAAGCAATGCAAACCACAATAAAAATCGGTTAAATAATCTGCTATACGGTTTTAAATAAAAGCATACAAGTACATATCAGAATCCATTAATGATGGATAAGTAACAGTATGTACACCATTTTCATTTGCTGAATAATATCACTAAAAAGTTTTTAAAAATATCTAAAATTTTCCATCATGTAATACTGATAATATGTGCCAATCATTTATATTAACAAAAAAAACCTTTAAAAAGTGCATAGTGAAAACAGCTATTTATGCCTGACTGTGGACTTGCAAGCATGACAACGGATAGATAAGGTATATATAGATGAGTCTGCATAGCCACAGATGGTGAATGGCGATGTAATACTGTACCTCAATAAAGTGTGCGTTACTACTACATCCTTTTTTTTATATAGCTTTATAAAAGGGTACGTGCATGTATGCTTGCGCCTTTGTTTGGACGCACAGACTGGCTTCCTGCTGTGACGCGTTGGGTATTGGAGCGTCTGTGCGTCTTATGACGCAGACTAACATTCACGGTGCGCATCGTTCATCATCGCAAGCGTACCGACAACACAAAGGCGTTGTCATGACTGCTTTACTCAGTAAACATGCACCTATGATGAAACATACACGCATGTGCCCTATTACATAACAAGCTACAAGAAAAATGCGTGTGAGGTGTGACACAGCTGTTTTGTTAAGGTACAGTATTATATCGACATTGTACAGGTGTCGCTATTCAGTCTGATAAATAGATATCATTCACCTATTCTATCAGTTGTCGTTCTTTCAGCACCACTTACAGGTATATATTTTGCTATTGTGACTATGCACTATTGACTTTACCAAGGTAATGCATGATTTTTGTTAGCGATTATCATGTTTACATGAAGGACCTTTATGATATGGGCTGTTAACTTTCTAATCAAATATGTATTTTTTAAAATGACACAAATATAAGTAATGTTGAAGAGGACTATTCCTACATGCATTGTTTGCACAATATTACAGGTGTACATCACGTCCCTTAATCAACATTGGATATTATATTTACTTGTATGCTTTTATTTCAAAGGCAAGAACACTGAAGTATAACCTTCGCACTGCAGCAGTTGTCAAAGTTCAACCCACATTATGCACTTCCAACATTGCAGTATTTGAGTCATCATGATGTGAGTTGGATTTGTCTAAGCTATGGAGTGACAAGGTTGACCATCAGTATCCTATAGCATAAGTAGGCTTTTGTGTTTGCATTTGTTTTCGACATGTGCATATCTGTAATAATATGTCACAATTATTTTGTTACCGATTTGTGACAGACAAATCATTTTATGGTTTGAAAGTTGACGTTTCAAATGTTTACAGCTTAGAAATCATGGTATAGCCTCATATCTATGTGTAGCACTAGACACTTTGAGATGTCATGTTTTTTTCACCATGATTAGGTAGCTAGCAGTAATTTTTGCCGGACACACAGCAGGGGAACAGCAGGCGTTACTGAACCCCACAAACACATCAGCGATTGTTTTCATCTGTGCATCTAACACTTCTGAGCAGCAACTGGCGCTGTTGAAGCCCAGGGTCAAGGAGGGTGTAGGCAGAGGCCTAGTATGAGATGTTTGAAGTTGAAGTTGTAGTTAGCAGCAGTAATTTTTGCCAGACACACAGCAGGGGAACAGCAGGCGTTACTGAACCCCACAAACACATCAGCGATTGTTTTCATCTGTGCATCTAACACTTCTGAGCAGCAACTGGCGCTGTTGAAGCCCAGGGTCAAGGAGGGTGTAGGCAGAGGCCTAGTATGAGACGTTTGAAGTTGAAGTTGTAGTTAGCAGCAGTAATTTTTGCCAGACACACAGCAGGGGAACAGCAGGCGTTACTGAACCCCACAAACACATCAGCGATTGTTTTCATCTGTGCATCTAACACTTCTGAGCAGCAACTGGCGCTGTTGAAGCCCAGGGTCAAGGAGGGTGTAGGCAGAGGCCTAGTATGAGACGTTTGAAGTTGAAGTTGTAGTTAGCAGCAGTAATTTTTGCCAGACACACAGCAGGGGAACAGCAGGCGTTACTGAACCCCACAAACACATCAGCGATTGTTTTCATCTGTGCATCTAACACTTCTGAGCAGCAACTGGCGCTGTTGAAGCCCAGGGTCAAGGAGGGTGTAGGCAGAGGCCTAGTATGAGACGTTTGAAGTTGAAGTTGTAGTTAGCAGCAGTAATTTTTGCCAGACACACAGCAGGGGAACAGCAGGCGTTACTGAACCCACAAACACATCAGCGATTGTTTTCATCTGTGCATCTAACACTTCTGAGCAGCAACTGGCGCTGTTGAAGCCCAGGGTCAAGGAGGGTGTAGGCAGAGGCCTAGTATGAGACGTTTGAAGTTGAAGTTGTAGTTAGCAGCAGTAATTTTTGCCAGACACACAGCAGGGGAACAGCAGGCGTTACTGAACCCCACAAACACATCAGCGATTGTTTTCATCTGTGCATCTAACACTTCTGAGCAGCAACTGGTGCTGTTGAAGCCCAGGGTCAAGGAGGGTGTAGGCACAAAATATTGAGTTATTGCCTTGTTACGTGGCCATTGCAAATGTATGTACTTCAAACAAGAATAAATGAAGTTTTACTACGACAATAAAATGATGAATTTCAATTACAAGAATAGAAAAATATTTATACTTGACAGTCCTCTGTGGTTGATAACGTTTAATGGCTAACTGAAAATATGGTAACAAATTCAAAGCTTTCGAGACTACTCAGGTGTCTTCATCAGGCTAAGAGTAAAGCCAAAAATGAAGAATCACATATTTCTACACACAACAGGACACAGGAATAGCTAAGACAAGTGAGGGAGGGACAAGTGAGGGGAGACCGGCAACAAAAAGGAGAACAAGGATGAATTATCAGCGCCACACAATCACAGATAAATTAATGAATTTACCTGTGGCAAAAGACTTTTGTATGCCCGGTCATAGCATCATGGATATGGAATTACTGGTATTAAAATATAACTTCAAATATGAGAAACGTACAAAGGTTTCAGAATATAAGATCATCATGACCTTTGACACTGTTAGTGATGGAATGAATAGATCACATGGATTTATGTCATTCTATATCAATTAAGGAATCTGCGTCTATGACCTTCCAGGGTCATGAAAACCCCAAAAAATACGCCAATGAGAGGGCAATCAAACTTTCTATCCTTATCTAGGAACTGTTCCAATATTTATGTTCATCCCTGTGAGATAATGACAGTTCTGATACACGTCACTTACTTGTCTTACCTATTGCACTATTCCTGTGTCCTGTTGTGTATAGAAATATGTGATGCTTAATTTTTTTAGTTAGTCTTTCCCTGATGAAGAGACGTGAGTAGCCTTGAAAGCTTGCAATTTGTTTCCATCTTTTCAGTTATCCATAAAAAGGTATCAACCACTGCTGACTCTGAAGTCTAAATATTTTTCTATCTACTGGCTAACACGGTACAAAGATACACATGTTTTCTAATTTCAAGAAGGAAAAATAAAGAAAATACAAATATAAACGCATATATGCACATGCCAAAAATAAATGGAACAACACAACACCCAAAAAATTGGTAACAAAATATAGTGTTGTAAATTTAAGAATAAAAGTAAATGTTTTTTTTTATGAATAATGCTTAAGGAACGCTATGTTAAACCATAACATAGTGAAGACAATGGATTTTGTAATAGTCACTCATCATCATCATCGCAAATTTTATGTGACAGTCACAGACAATTCAATTATTTAAGTTCATAAAATCGTAACTTTCTATAGCATGTATGACATGTCCAGCATGGACTCATCAATGTGATTGATGACACAATAATGTACAATAAAAAATAACCATTTAAAAAAACATTAGGCATTGTTTGTCACAATTTAAGTGTGTGCCTGCAAGTGTAGGTGAAACAAAGGCTACGGATAGCAAAGGTATATTCTATGTCTGTATCAGACAGTGGACAGCCTCTGATGGGTAATGCCGATGTTATACTGTACGTCAATAAAGTCTGCGGCTGAAATCATGCATTTTTTGCTTGTAGAGTGTTGAAGAGGGTAAAAGAATGTCTGGTTGCGCAAAGCTTTATCCGTCAACACTACCTTCCTACTGTCACGCGTAGGGTAGGGTAGCGTGTGGCAATTAGCTGACTATCAAATGTGAGGTTAGGCTGCGTTATTGCGCACTAGGGACGCAAAAAAAAATACAGCAGTAATAATTTAATGTGTAATACTACACCTATGACAAACCAAAAAATTACGTTCCCTCTTTAACAATGTACAAGACTAACAAGCCTAATGGTTGACGCTGACTTAATTGAGATACAGTATTACATCAACATTGTCCATGAGTAACTATGCACTGTGATACCTATATACCAGTATTAATTTATATCTCTTGTGGTTGTTTCAACAGCACTTGCAGGTATAAGTACCTATTGTCAGTATGCATGATGCACTTTCTAGATGTAATAATTTATTATTGGACATTATTACCATGTTTACATGCTGGCCATTTCATATATGGTGTTTGAAGTTACAGTTGGCATCAGTATGTGTATTTTATAATGTCTGTCATAAATAAACCTCGTGATGATGATGATGAGGATTTAATGATTCGTACATCCATTGAGTGCATTATCTTACAGGTACAGATAAAGTTCCTTAAAAAGCATTAATTCATAAGTCTGAAATGTACTTTTATGCATTAATTTAAAAATGTGAAGAGTAGACTATGTTTTATTTTTTGTTACCATTTCTAATAGACATGTGCAGATATGCGCTGTGATGACAAATTATTATTTGTCCATATTTGTCATAAAAATTTATCATTCTAGGCCTGCAAAACTTCACAATTTCATGTTTTCAGCATAACAAGCAGGGTGACGGCTCTTCCCTATTTGGAGCATGTTGGTCATGTGTTTTTCTGTCCATGTGTCGGGAACAGGACACTTCTTGCCGTTGACACAGCAGGGGAACAGCTGGCGTTACTGAACCCCACTAACAGTAGAGCTTGTGTTTTGTTCTGTGGACACGACACTTCTGAGCAGCAACTGGCAGTGTTGGAGCCCAGGGAGTAGAGTTCAGGTGGTAGAAAGATGAACATAACAGGAGACATGGATAACGTTGCGAACCAGTTATTTAATCTGAAAACGGACAGAGAAATTCTGGCGAGATCCATGCCTTGTTCATTTTCAGAAAAGTAAGCCGGTCTACATTATTGGAGGATAGTCGCATGCGACGGTCTGTTAGTACACCACCTGCAGCACTAAAGACGCGCTCCGATAATACACTGGCAGCAGGGCAAGCCAGCACCTCCAATGCATACTGGCTAAGCTCTGGCCATGTATCCAGCTTAGAGACCCAAAACTTGAATGGGGAAGAGCCATCTGGGAGTACACTGAGAGGCAAAGCCAAGTAGTCTGTCACCATCTGACGGATACGTTGCCTCCCGCTGACTGGAGCCCTCTCGGATGGTGTAGACATTTGTGGCGCTGCCACAAAACTTTGCCACATTTTGAACATACTGGTCTTTCCCTGTGCAGAGGCACTGCGTGTGCTCCCTCTTGTTGCAGAGCTCTCTACACTGCCTCGACGCACAGAGCTGCTTTGTAAAGCAGTAGCAGCAGCAGTGCTCTCGGCAGTAAGGTAGAACATTAGGGATTGCACCAGTGTGTCTTGGTACTCCCGCATTTTACGCTCCCGGTTCAACGGTGTGATGAGGCTTTTGACGTTGTCCCGGTAGCGAGGGTCTAGGAGGGTGTACACCCAATAATCAGACGTCGTGAGAATGTGGGCGATGCGGCGGTCGTTTCTTAGGCACTGCAGCATGAAATCAACCATGTGCTGCAGACTCCCAACTGGCAAAGAAACGCTGTCCTCTGCAAGAGGCGTTATCTCTGCCTGCTCTGCATCACCCCACCCTCGCTCTACATACTGACTAGAGCGTTGTGTACCTCCCTCTGGAGCGATGTCTTCCTCCTCCATTGACTCCTCCTCCTCATCCTCCTCACAAAGTGAGCCCTGCCCAGCCCTTTGTGAGGAACCACGTTGCGCTGACTTTCCAGAAGGTGATGGAATTTGTGACTCCTCATCCTCCACCTCTTCCAAAACCTCATCCCTTATTGCTTGCAGTGTTTTTTGAAGCAGGCAGATAAGGGGGACAGTCAGGCTGACTAGTGCATCATCTGCACTCGCCATCCGCGTTGACTCATCAAACGCACGCAAAACGTGGCACATGTCCTTCATACTGGCCCACTCATTAATGGTGAAGTGTGGACGGCGCAAATTGCGTGTTGATTGCGCCTGATGCAGCTGATACTCCATAACTGCTGGCTGCTGCTCACACAACCGCTCCAACATATGTAACGTTGAATTCCACCTGGTGGATACGTCACATATGATGCGATGTTCAGGAAGGCGCAATCTGCGTTGCAGAGCTGCAATGCGCGATCTGGCCATGCTGGAACGTCGCAAGTGAGCGCACTCTAGGCGGACCTTGTGCAGCAGTGCATCAAGATCCGGATAGTCCCTCAAAAAACTCTGCACGACCAAGTTGAGCACATGTGCCAGACATGGTATGTGAGTGAGGTTGCCAAGGCCCAGAGCTGCCACCAGATTTCGGCCATTGTCACACACTACCAAGCCTGGCTGGAGATTCGCTGGCAAAAACCACACGTCGCTCTCCTGCTTGATGGCATTCCAGACCTCCTGCGCTGTGTGGCTTCGATTCCCCATGGGAATTAATTTCAGAACGGCCTGTTGCCGTTTGGCCACGGCTGTGCTCATATCGGTCGCATCAGGTAAGCGTCCACGGGTCCATGTGGAGGTAGACCGTGACGGCTCCTGCAGCGATGATTCTGAGGAACTGGAGTAGGAGGAGGAGTCAATGTGGACAGACTTGATTCCGGCAATCCTTGGAGTTGGCAGAACACGTACAGCGCCACTCGCAAGATCTGTACCCGGCTCCACAACATTCACCCAATGGGCAGTGAGTGAAAGGTATCGTCCCTGGCCATGGGTACTGGTCCACGCATCGGTGGTCAGGTGGACCTTGCTACTGACGGCGTTTAGTAGCGCATGTTTAATTTTTGCCTCAACATGCTTTTGCAGACCAGGGACGGCTTGCCTGCTGAAATAAAATCGGCTGGGCACATTGTATTGTGGGACTGCCAATGCCATTAATTCACGGAAACTGTCAGTCTCCACCAGCCTGAATGACAGCATTTCAAGGGACAGGAGTTTTGCAATGCCAGCATTCAGAGCCTGTGCTCGTGGATGGTTTGCCGAGTATGGCCGTCTTTTATCCCATGCCTGTGCTACCGATGGCTGTTTTGTGGCCTGGGTGTGTGAGGATGACAGGGAACTTGCAGCTGTGGGTGGAATAACACTGTGTCTCTGGACAACAGTGACAGAGGTTCTTCCATGGCGATCCTTTGAGGAAGCCTTACCAGCTGTGTGTGAACTGGAGGAAGAGGCTCCAACAGGAGCTGAAGATGTAGGTGCTGCTGTAGGTTGGCCTACATCTCCAGTGTGTCTTTGTAACTCAACAAAGTGCTTTGACCGCACATGTTTCCACATATTTGTTGTATTAAGGTTACTGACACTTTTACCTCTTTTAATTTTTTGATTACACAGCTTGCATTTTACATAGCAAATATCATCTGCAACTGTATCAAAAAAGGACCACGCAGAGCAAGTCCTGGGAGCGCCCAGTTTGGCTGTTGTAAGAGAACTGCTCCGAACGGGTGCCAAACTGGAGGCTACAGGCAAGCGAGTCTGCAGCCTACCTCTCCCTACTGTTTGGACCGTTGGTGCAATCTCTTCCTCAGAGCTGCTCCCACCACCTTCCTGTTCCTCACGCCATGTTGGGTCTTGGACCTCATCATCTCCACCACTACCCTCTTCCATCACCTGCTGTTGTTGGGTGGTCTGGCCAGCACCATGCTCAACAGAAACTGGCAACTGAGTCTCATCATCATCAGATGCGTTCTGCGGTGTGCTGACCATCGGCACTGGCTCACCCGCCTCTTCAGATTCAGAGAGACACAGCTGTTGCGCATCACTGCATACTGCCTCTTCTTCACATTCCAGAATGCTGCTTGGCTGGGCCCCTGTTTCCAAGCCAACAGATTCTGAGAACAGAAGCAGAGACTCAGCTGGCTCCTGTACAGAGCTCTCTGACTGCCTGGGCAATTTGGCAGGCGGTGAAGAGACTGATGGTTGTTCAACAGTGCTGTGGTCCTGAGAGGAGGTGGAAGGTATTGAAGTCGATGCATTGGCTGCCATCCAACCAACAACGGCTTCAATTTGTTCTTCACGCAGCAGGGGGGTACGCTGAGCTCCTACAAAAGTGCGCATAAAGGAACGCTCACGGGGAAAACTGGTGGATGCTGTGTCACTGGGTGCGGCAGCAGCCACAGAATCCCCACGTCCTCTCCCTGCTGCAAATCCACGGCCTCGACCACGACCACGTGCCTTACTCACTGACTTCTTCATCTTGGTAGATTGATAAAGAAAGTCAGAAAAGTTAAGGCCTAAGTGTGGTTATTCCTCACAGACTACAGTGAACCCTGCAGACAACTGTTCAGTATCTGTGAAAGGCCCCTTTGTGTACTTCTATAGTGTTTGCAACCAATGTATTGTATACGGATGGAAGCGCGTCACACTAATAGATTAGATTTTTTTCCACTAAAATGGAGCAGCACCAATTAGAGAAAAATGTGAAGGATGAGGCAGTGACACACGCTCAGCAGACTACAACCGGCAGTGGTTGAAGTACAAACTGGAGCGTAATCTGCACTCACAAAATGAAAAGCTCACAGACTACAGTGAACACTGAAACACAACTATTCACTATCTGTGAAAAGCTCCTTTGTGTACTTCTATAGTGTTTGCAACCAATGTATTGTATACGGATGGAAGCGCGTCACACTAATAGATTAGATTTTTTTCCACTAAAATGGAGCAGCACCAATTAGAGAAAAATGTGAAGGATGAGGCAGTGACACACGCTCAGCAGACTACAACCGGCAGTGGTTGAAGTACAAACTGGAGCGTAATCTGCACTCACAAAATGAAAAGCTCACAGACTACAGTGAACACTGAAACACAACTATTCACTATCTGTGAAAAGCTCCTTTGTGTACTTCTATAGTGTTTGCAACCAATGTATTGTATACGGATGGAAGCGCGTCACACTAATAGATTAGATTTTTTTCCACTAAAATGGAGCAGCACCAATTAGAGAAAAATGTGAAGTATGAGGCAGTGACACACGCTCAGCAGACTACAACCGGCAGTGGTTGAAGTACAAACTGGAGCGTAATCTGCACTCACAAAATGAAAAGCTCACAGACTACAGTGAACACTGAAACACAACTATTCACTATCTGTGAAAAGCTCCTTTGTGTACTTCTATAGTGTTTGCAACCAATGTATTGTATACGGATGGAAGCGCGTCACACTAATAGATTAGATTTTTTTCCACTAAAATGGAGCAGCACCAATTAGAGAAAAATGTGAAGGATGAGGCAGTGACACACGCTCAGCAGACTACAACCGGCAGTGGTTGAAGTACAAACTGGAGCGTAATCTGCACTCACAAAATGAAAAGCTCACAGACTACAGTGAACACTGAAACACAACTATTCACTATCTGTGAAAAGCTCCTTTGTGTACTTCTATAGTGTTTGCAACCAATGTATTGTATACGGATGGAAGCGCGTCACACTAATAGATTAGATTTTTTTCCACTAAAATGGAGCAGCACCAATTAGAGAAAAATGTGAAGGATGAGGCAGTGACACACGCTCAGCAGACTACAACCGGCAGTGGTTGAAGTACAAACTGGAGCGTAATCTGCACTCACAAAATGAAAAGCTCACAGACTACAGTGAACACTGAAACACAACTATTCACTATCTGTGAAAAGCTCCTTTGTGTACTTCTATAGTGTTTGCAACCAATGTATTGTATACGGATGGAAGCGCGTCACACTAATAGATTAGATTTTTTTCCACTAAAATGGAGCAGCACCAATTAGAGAAAAATGTGAAGGATGAGGCAGTGACACACGCTCAGCAGACTACAACCGGCAGTGGTTGAAGTACAAACTGGAGCGTAATCTGCACTCACAAAATGAAAAGCTCACAGACTACAGTGAACACTGAAACACAACTATTCACTATCTGTGAAAAGCTCCTTTGTGTACTTCTATAGTGTTTGCAACCAATGTATTGTATACGGATGGAAGCGCGTCACACTAATAGATTAGATTTTTTTCCACTAAAATGGAGCAGCACCAATTAGAGAAAAATGTGAAGGATGAGGCAGTGACACACGCTCAGCAGACTACAACCAGCAGTGGTTGAAGAACTAACTGGAGCGTGATCTGCACTCAAAAAATCAAAACCTCACAGACTGCAGTGAACACTGAAACACAACTATTCACTATCTGTGAAAAGCTCCTTTGTGTACTTCTATAGTGTTTGCAACCAATGTATTGTATACGGATGGAAGCACGTCACACTAATAGATTTGATTTTTTTCTAATATAATGGAGCTGCACCAATTCCACTAAATAAAATAAAAAAAAAAGAGTCAGTGACACGTGCAGATGCCTATAAACAGCGGTGGATGCAGAGCAAACTGCAGCGTCACCTGCACTGTCACACACACACCTTGCACAGAGCTGTTAAAACAACACTGGCAAAATGAAGCTTTACACAGCGGTTGGTAAACTAGCCTGCCTCAAGCACAGTAGTACACAAAATCGCAATATCTAACTGTCCCTCAGAGTGAGCAGAGTAGCGTTCTGTCCCTTACTGAGTTCACAGCACAGTGACGCTAAAATGGCGGCGGCGCCTTTTATAGTGCATTCTGACATCATTTCAGCAGCCAATCACAGCCATGCCATTAGTTAAGATGACCGCAGCATTACAGGATGTGCCCACACTTCGTAGGATTCCTCATTGGCTGACTAAAATCACATTGCCTCTCAAAGAATTATGGGAACTTCCGATTCCGGTATACGATATGGAAAAAGTATCGGAATTAAGTATCGGAATTCCGATAACGCGAATATCGGCCGATACCCGATACTTGCGGTATCGGAATGCTCAACACTAACCTGTAGTTACTGTCAACCAGAGCCAACAGCACTACAGAAAAATATTGTTTATAATTATAGAATTGGGACCCTGAGTTCGGCAGCTTACGCACACGGATGTGCTTCCCATCCAGAGCTCCTATACAATTTGGGAACTGGCATTGCTCCTCAAATCCCCTGGCAATCCTCTTCCAGTCTTCCATCTTTGGCTCAGGCATCACCAATTGATGCAGTCTGTCCCAGAGTTGTGAGCAGGTATCACGCACAATGCCAGAGATGGTGGACCTCCCAATCAAAAACTCCAGATGGAGTGCGGCATAGGATATGCCAGTAGTTAGAAACCTACAAGTAACCAAATGTACAGAGAACAATCAATACACATGCACAAAGGTTTAACAAACGCACTATACATAACCCTTACATGATTTAATGTCCAAACAATCATAAGTTGAATTGACCCTAAGTAAAAATTTTCGGTAATTTGGACATACACATCATTGTTCAGGTACTTCAAGGTGATATATGGACTATATTGTGAGGATATTTCTGCAACAGCCATAAGGGTAAAGGGAAACTAGTGGGAAAACACATCAACAACAGACAGTATGTAGGTGAGGAATACATACCGTAGCGTAAGGAGAAGTCGCTCCTCTGCAGAGATAGCTTTGCGCATCCTGGTATCCTGGTAGATGATCCCAGGGTGCGCAATCTCCAACAAAACATCAAATGTGGGAATGGTCATCTGACAAAACAGAAAAAACTTGTCTGGATGAGTCCGCAGAGATGCATACAGCCGGTGAAAATGGCCTTTAGTGAGGCGTTGCCTCAAATGCGGATGCACCCACATTCGCCTCCTCCTCCGCGGATCAACGATCACTGGGTAAGGCTGCCCAAAGCGGCTGGACAAAACCCAGTTGTACAACACTCGATCAGTTGGGGTGAACTGAAGAGTGTCAGACATGTTGGTAAGCAAGCAGCAGTACTCCAACACAAGCACACCACAAAAATGGAGAGATTGGTGTTTGCTACCCGATGCAGAGCCAATAAATAGCCTTGCTGATGATGATTTGAATGAGTTTCAGGCCTAAAAACCGTTAAATGTCCATTTTGCAAGGCGTCGAGAAAAATATGCTGTACGAATGCCATACGGATTGCATGCGATGGTTACATGCGCAAAATACACAGCCGCACCCTGACAACGGATCAAATACGGATTGTTGTGCCGCTAACATTTTGACATATTACGCTTGTACAATACGGTCCGTATTTTTCTACGGTGAGTGTGACGTCGGCCTAACACAAAATCTCAGGCGCAGGCGTGAAAGTAGAAAATACAGTTTTACTGTGCATGCGTTTATTACCATACTGATCACTAAACAAATCCAGAAAAAATGGAACCTGCTACACAATGAAAGAATAGCATATGCGCCATAGATGGTGTAGAAAAAGAATAGTTTACCATTGGAATGACAAAATGTTATATAGGTGCCCACAGCTCACTCTTTATGTTTGCACTATGTTAATATTGTCCTTTCCAGATAATGTACATCAGGATTCAGTACATAGAAGTGGATAAGTATGCATAGAGTGAAGTACTTATTATGTTCTGACATTAGGAGATTGTAAAGAGTTAATAAAACAGCCCTACTTTCCATATATGGCCATAAGGTTACATAGTTAGACCATATGACCGGGTTCTGGGTTAGCACTGAGAGAGAAGGAGACATTTTGTGCACAGTGAGTCACCTAGTTAAACTGAAATAACAGGTAGAAAGTAGCCAAAACTCAAGTAAAAGAGACACCACAGCCTCAGCTTCTGATAGTTGTGTGATAAGGACTATGCATCTAAGCAGAAGTTGAGATTCAGGTATCACTGTACCACTAATATCATACCTCCCAACTTTTGAAGATGGGAAAGAGGGACGGAGGTTGCGGCGCACTGTGCGCGCCGCGGCAAATTTTAGGCCACGCCCCTGGCCTCACCCATTTCACAACTAATCACACCCATGTCCACGCCCCAACTACACCCATTTAGCCCTGCTGATCACACTGACTGGTACTGAGGGCACAGTGGCTGGCATTATGGATCAGTGGCTGGTACTGTGGGCACACTGACTGGTACTGAGGAAAAGAAAGAAAGAGCAGAGTTTTAAAGTGCTCCTCGGGGCTCCGCCGTGTACTCCTGTGTCCACGGGGAAAGTAAGCTGCCAGCCGGGACAGCGGGGCAGACCCTCTCTCAAAATCGGGACTGTTGGGAGGTATGAATGCTCCCCACCATACACCTTGTACACTCACGGCTCCGTACACCTCGCGCACACACGGCTCCGCTCCGTACACCTTGCGCACACACGGTTCCACTCCGTACACATGGCTCTGCTACATCCACACTGTAAATCCCTCCTGCTCTTTCAAAATTGGGACTGTCCCGCTAGTTCTGTGGCAGTTGGGAGGTATGAATGCTCCCCACCATACACTTTGTACACGCACGGCTCCGCACACCTCATACACACACGGTTCCCCTCTGTACACCTCGCGCACACACGGCTCCGCTCCGTACACGGCTCCACTCCATACACCTCGCGCACACATGGCTCCACTCTGTACACACACGGCTTCACTCCGTAAACCTCGTACATACACAGCCACGCTCCGTAAACCTTGTACATATGTGGCTTTGCACCATACACCTCGTACAGATGCGGTTCCGCTCCGTACACCTCGTACACATGCGGTTCCGCTCCGTACACCTCATACACATGCGGTTCCACTCCGTACACCTCGTACACATGCGGTTCCGCTCCGTACACCTCGTACACACGCGGTTACGCTCCATACACACGCAGCTCCACTTCTCTACACCCCGTACACACACAGCTCTGCTCCGTACACACACGGCTCAGCTCCGCTCCATACACACACGGCTCAAGCACGGAGCCCTGTGTGTACGGAGATGAGCGGCTCAGCTCCGTACACACACTGCACTGCTACAGCCACCTCGTACACACACAGCTCTGCTCCATACACCTCGTACACACACGGCTACACTCCATACACTTTTCACACACGGCTCCGCTCTATACACCTCATACACACACGGCTCTGCTCAATACACCTCGTACACACACGGCTCTTCTCCGTACACCTCGTACACACACGGCTACGCTCCATACACTTTTCACACACGGCTCCGCTCTATACACCTCATACACACACGGCTCTGCTCAGTACACCTCGTACACACACGGCTCTGCTCCGTACACCTTGTACACACATGGCTCTGCTCCGTACACCTCGTACACACATGGCTACGCTCCATACACTTTTCACACACGGCTCCGCTCTATACACCTCATACACACACGGCTCTGCTACATCCACACTTGAAATCCCTCTGACCCCTCACATAAACTTACCCTCAGCCAGCACCATGACAACCAGCACAGCTCAGCACAGCAGACTTGCACAGGAGGAGCCTGACCATGTGACACCCAACTCCTCCCCTCCTGTGACCTCATCACAGGTCCTGTGTGCACAGATGAAAGCTCAGCAGGTCATTGCTCTGCTGTGAGAAGCTAAAGTGCAGCGCTGGAAGGCAACTATAGGGTGTATGGGGGGCGTGGCGGCTCAGCTCACTGCGGGACACATAGTGTCCCGCTGGGACAGCGGGAGGAGGGGGTCAGAATCGGGACTGTCCCGGTCAATCCGGGACGGTTGGGAGGTATGCTAATATATATGCTTTGCTATAACAGAAAGTAACTGTGATTGCTGCATTGAAATTGAATCTCTGTTAGCTCATTGCTTACCTCGATGTACCTGTGAATTCATGTGGCAAGTAAAGTTTATCAATATCCTCTCTGGCCTCCCTGGTTTCTGGACTGGACTATTTGGAGTACACCACATTACATCACATGACCAAGAAGCAGAGATTAATTAAGTACACCTGGCGTCAGAAATTGCATTTTCTTTTCTTTTTAAAATGATACCTAAAAGGCCTAAAGTTAAAGATGTCACATTTACTTTGTATGTTAGGAAAAAAAATTTTTTTTTTTCACCTTTTAGGCTAAGTGCACACGTTTAGGATTATTTGCATTTTTTTCGCGTTTTTTCGTTTTGTTGACTTCGAAGGTAGATAGGG
This sequence comes from Oophaga sylvatica, assembly GCA_033576555.1. Lineage (NCBI taxonomy): Eukaryota > Metazoa > Chordata > Amphibia > Anura > Dendrobatidae > Oophaga > Oophaga sylvatica. Next base: position 141,283,699 of record JARQOD010000006.1, read on the forward strand.
AAATGCTGTGAGGATAAACTGAAGCACCATGGGTAAATCTAAAAATAGCTTACATGCCTCAGGTATAAAAATACTCAAGAGACAGAGAGAGCAGATCAGATCTCATCTCATCACACAGAGCTAACAGTCGGCCATTCTGCACAACACTCAATGGACGAGAGACAGGACTTCAGCTAATTCATCTTGGCACCATCACGAGGGATATTGATCTATGATTCTAAGGGAAACAACCTAGGTTGGCAGGACACAGATCTGATCCAGTGACCATCTCTGAACCATGGATATGTTTGGAGAAAGCCAGGTTTTGGGACCTGCTGGTTGCTTGGTTCCATGGAGATGGTCGGATAAGCCAGGTGGAGACTCTTGTGTCAACTGGCTTTAGACCTTGTATGGACAGTATTGGACTGTCACCTCCCTACGCTTGATTTTATCTCTGTGTGTATATCACAGGTGGAATAGCGACCCTGGGAGCTGTGATGTTGTGTCAACTGGCTTTGGACCTTCTACGGACTCTATGAACTGTTCTCATTCATCTCCTTACGCTTGTCAATATCTCTTCTCTGTGTTTATTACACAGGTGGCCTATCGTCCCAGGAGCTCTGACGTAACCTCTACCGTTATCCAGGCGAGTCAGCGGAAGGGTTAGGCCCTGTAATGTGCACCATGTTGGGCGTAATTTGCTGGGATTGTTCTGTTTGCTATTGGGTGTTGTGGATCAATAAAGTATTGCCACACTGTTTTACCCTAACCCTGTGTTGTCTGTGTAGTATGTTGCCCAGAGGGAGATAGAGGGGGCATTCAGTGGTATGAGCCCTGGTCCATGCAGCCTTCCTAAAGGCAGCAAGGCCAGCGGACAAGAGCACCCACTAACCCCGTTTCTCTACAAGCTGCTTAGATGAATCCATGGCTAAAAGAACCTTGTTTTTGGCACAAGGTTAGTGGAGGCAGGATGTTTATAAAGCTGATAAATTTGCATCAACTATCCTTTAATAACGATGATAATGAACAAGCCGTAAACCTAACAGGCTTTTTAAGGTCTGAAACTTAGGTCAGAAGTTGTCTGAGCACACAAATCTCCAAGGGTACCAAAACTTTTGCATCTGAATTTTTTTCCTTTTAGTAATTTTTAAAAATAAAAAATGAAAATATATGCATTATTTTTTTTCCTAAAATACAAAGCAAATGTGTCATCTTTAACTTTAGACCTTTTAGAGATCATTCCATCTTCAACTTGCTGAACTGTTTACATTAGCAGTAGTTTTAACCAGGGGTGCCCAAACTTTTACATGCCACTGTATATGGTCAGCACCTTTTAATAAAATCACCAAATGCGGTATCATTTTTTACTGCATTTTTGTATATTCTGGATACTAATTTTTTCTGTTACCAATGATAGGCTCTATAAGTATTTGAATATATGTAATAGAGTATTGGTATACATAGAACATGGGTTCTTTATTGATATTGGTTGATTATTAGCACATTTATTCCCTAGTTCATTAATATTAAACGCTTGCTTGTTCTAGGGTTTATATACAAGTTTTTTACATTCTTTCCCCATATTTTTAGAGGCAACATCTATACATGGTTCCGCGTATCCTATATATTATATTTTACACCTTGACCAATCCAACTTATTGTCTCAGGACTACTGAAAGAGTCCAATAATGTCACTTTTTGTTATATGTGCAATATTTTGGTATCATTATGTCCATACTTTAAATAAGAATTGATTTGTGGTGTATACAGAACATCTTCTGTTTACATCTTATTGGATTTCAATTATTCCATGTATCCAGTTGGATGCATCATTCTTATCTAGATATTGAGTACTTCTTATAAGCAGTTTCTCCAGGGATTTATTTTATTTTAATTCAACCATGACACTTTTTATGTCTAGATGCGTCTGAATATCATCTATTATTGATAACAGTTGCTAAGTGTCAGCAATCTTTGCACACATCAGCATTTAGTCCCTGACTTTTCATTTAAGGATGTCTCGCTGCATCACAAGTTGATGGTTTTAGTTTATCTTCTGTTTGATTTATATATTTTGTATTCACACATACATACATTCTATTTCTTCATCTTTTTTTTCATACAAGTAGTCATTGTGGTTTTGACTGGTCCATCATTGTAACCCTGTGCGCTTCACTTTGCTAACTGTTCTTGTGGCTACACCTTAGGACCAGTGACTATTGGACAAATTAGGGATTCATACGAATTATCTTAGATGCCATCCACATACAGTATGTGAATTATATCTAAATCTGATCTATAACTTTTATGTATCCATATTCTCATATATTTCGGAGTTCTATGTGGATTATACTGTATGTTATTTATTATTATTATTATTTTATTATTTTCACTTTAAAACCATCAGTTTTTTATATATTTTTGCATGATAAATATTTTTTGGTACTATGCCTTTAAATACAAACCTTGCGCATTGCGTGAGCTGTGAGCACCTATATAACTTTGTAGGTAAAAATCTTTAAACACATACATAGAAAAGTCCTTTATTTAAAAAAAAACCCAGTCACCTTATTTCACATATTTATTTCCTCAAAAAACACTCCAGCAGGTACGTCGTAATCTAGATTGATGCCCCACGACAATCCCCGATTCTGCTACATCCGGAGACTGTAATGAGCGGTGACATCAGTAACATTACCACTCACCACGGCCACCGGAACACACTGAGAGTAGCATGAGAACCAGCCGCAGTGACGAATAGTGACGTCAGTAAGGTTACCGCAGGTCACAGACGGCAGTTCTCATGGAAGCCTCTGTGCGAGCTGGCCAGCGGTGAACTGAGGATAGGTCATCATCAATGAAAAAGTAGTGGTCAACCTTTTTAAGGTCATCCAATTAAAAAAATCAAACATCATAAATTTTCATATTTATCACCTGTAAGCCTATGTATATTGTACAAAGTTACCTCTTCTTGCTCCCGTGCTTGCTGCGTCTGTTGTCAGGAACTGCCCACCCATCTCTGTGGTAGTGCTAATATTTGGAGAGGTGGTAGTGACATCAAAGTAACCATGGGACTATATTAAGTTAAAGCTGTCTCTAACTACACTAACTACACTTGAACCTGGTTACTCCAGACTCTCTCTCTGGTTTTGATAAGCCTAGCTGGCACTTCTCTCAGCTCGCTAGAGAGCTACTTAGTGAACGCAACTCAGACCTCTGTAGTAGGATTGATCCTAGTAAAGGATTGAAATCTTGAATGTAAGAATGCCCTTGGGACCTGCTAAAATGAGTTTAGTGCACTAAATTGATGGACTCACTATGATATCTGAATGCATCTCAGTATTAATCCATATAAAATATCATAACTTCTTGTGCAAATGTTCTACTAGTAGGTTATTTATAACCCCTGTCCAGGAGGCATTTTTACATTTTATTGCATGTCATAGTTTTCTTGGTGGCAGCTATCATTATTGCCTTTCTTGCTGCTATAGGCAGCTTTCCATTTTTTTAATTATTGACTTGTTTTTATTCTGCGATATATTTAATCATTTCTCGTGAATCCATTCCCTGACTAGTAATTTTCAACATATCTGTCACTGAGTCGTTTGAAGTGTTTTTTTTGTTAACACCGTTTTCATGGTATTGTGTCACTAATGCTACTTTATATGAGGTGTTATTTCCATGTGCAAATTACATTGCACTGCTATAATGGCTGCCATTATTTTTTAATAAAATGCATCTGGCAATTTTTACATCAGTATTTGTAAGTCAAAATCAGGAGTGGGTAAAAAATGCAGAAGTGGTGACGTGTTTCTATTATACTTTTCTTCTGACTGGTCCACTCATGGTTTTGACTTACTAAAACTGAGCTAAACAACTCACCAAATGCTCAATTTGTGCATGTGACCCAATACTGGAACTCAAATTCAGCCTTGGCATTTAAGAGCACACAGGTCCACTTACTATGAAGTGAATGTGATATATGCTCGTCGAATTTTGTGGATCACTCGAGATATACAGTATATCACATTTATAGACTACAAACTGCTGTGAAGCTAGAATAGTACTATGGGAAATTTAAAGGAAACCTGTCAGGCCAGATAACTCTCTTTACCTTCAGATATAGGGTTAATCTTCAGAATAATAGCATTTTGAAGGTGCCCAGAAGCTGTACTGAAAGTGCGGCACCAGAGACAAAATAAACTCTATTTGTCCTAGAACACCAGCTAAAGCACCAGCTTTCATTCACGTAGGCGTGCACAAAGCAATTACAGTTACTGCTCACTGGAATGAGAGTGGCAGACATAGGCACATCCTGACATGTTTGAGTGACAGCTGGCTGTGCAATGATGTCAGTCAAGGAAGGAATGCAGACAGCAGGGACCAGCCCCATCCATGAAAGTGACCTCACTATCAGGGCAGAGCTGGCCTCTGCTCTCCCTGTTTAAACCTTACAATGCACACTAACAGTGTGCTGTTTCCAGCTTATCACTTCTCATTAGAACCGGTGACGTTGTGCACTGAGAAGAATATTGCACAAAATATTGCATTCTTCTGAGCATACGTCAGAATTGACTACTGATGTATGCTCAGTAGAGACGGGACTAGCCGATCTCCTGAAATTTACATCACTGATGACTAGAGATGGGCGAACCCGAACTGTAAAGGTCAAGGTCCTTACCGAACACCTACTGTTCGGGCATGGACTCTGAACACGGACTTTACCAAGAAGTCAATTTTACTGTTCAAGTGTGGCACCCCGATTGGGTATTTCTCACACTGTCATCTGCATTACAATGCGAGAAACACCAGTGGCTTTGATCAGCAGAAAGATTAATTCCAAAGGTCAGAGCACTGTGGCTCCCTCACTGTCAGATAACTTTGGCTGATGGGACTGCTACCCCCATCAGCCTATGCCTGCTGCCATTAAAACCAGAGAGAGAAATTGTTGGCTGTTGGGAGTATTCATCAGCCAGCACCTGCACTATAAATAAATAATTTTAAAAAATTGTCTGGGTTCCCCTAGTATTTAACCAGCCAGGCAAAACTGATAGCTGCGGGCTGCAATTCTCATATGTCAGCTTTAGCAAGGCTGGTCATCAAGAATAGAGGGGTCCCCACTCCATTTTTTAAAATTATTTAAATAGTTTAAAAATATAATTTAAAAAAATGGCATGCCCCCTCCATTTTTTACAATTAGCCAAGCTAAAGCAGGGAGCTGTGGACTGGTATTCTCAGGTTGGTAAGGGGCTTTGGATATTAGCTCCCCTATTCTAAAAATAGCAGTCCGCAGCTGCCATGAAAAGGTGCATCTAATAGATGCCCGGCTCTTCCCACTTGCCCTGTGGCGGTGGCAATAGGGTTCATGTTTGTGGGGTTGATGTCACCTTTGTATTTGTCATGGTTGGTTTGTGTCAGACCTTCTGGGTTAATTTCTGTGTCCTCACTCTGATGGGGAGGGCGTTTTATAGCTGCACTCAGGCGTTCCCTGCTGTCAGTTATACTTTTACCCTCGGTTTAGTTAAGTGACCCATGTAAGTTGTGCTGCGTGCCTGTTTTCCTGCCTGATTACCTGCTTTTGACTCAGTCTGTTGCCTGCTGTGTTCTTGCCTGCTGATTTGGTGCTGTGTGTCTGTTCTCCTGGTTCCTGACTTCGGCTATGTCTCTGGATATCCTTCTGTCTAACCCACTGGTACTTCTGCTGTCCGTATGGTTGTGATCCATGGCCTGTCCCTGACATTCCTCCTGTCTAGCGCTCATCGGCACTTCTGTTTGTGCCATACCTGCTGGTAGGGTCCTTATTTCGGGCCAGCATCTCTCTGCTCCTGCTCCCTCTGGGAGACCTGCGGCCAGCTCCACCCCTTGGTAATCACGTGGTGCAGTTCCTGCTAGTGCACAGTCACTGAGACGTGCTCCTCTCCCTAGGGACCCAGGTAAGCCCCTGCTGCAGCGTGGATTTTTCAGTGTCCAGACACTGACTGATGTCAATTCTGGATATCCTGATAGTATTGTCAGGTAACATCAAGCCCAAGGCTTAGTAATGGAGAAGCTTCTATAAGACACCTATCAATTACTAATTCTCTAGTCAACTGTAAATAAACACAAAGCCAGAATACAGTCCTTTATTTGAAATAAAAAAAACACATTTTTACATTTTTATTTAAAAATAAACAGTTGCATATGTGTCTTTAGAGTGTTGGAGTGGCCCACAGCTGGCACCAACCCATCTGTCACTTGCCAGAACTGCCAAATGGCCAATCCTGCCCTGCTTCTATCTAGATTACTCTTTTACTCTTAATTAGCACACAAGTTTATGATCTTAGGCCGCGTGCACAATTTAAGTAGTTGGTGAGGTTTTTACCTTAGTATTTGTAAGCCAAATCCAGGAGAGGAAAAATCAGAGGAAAAGTATAATAGAAAAATGTGCACCCCTTCTGCATTTTCCACTGAATCATAGGATCATAGAATGTTAGAGTTGGAAGGGACCTCAAGGGTCATCGTGTCCAACCTCCTGCTCAATGCAGAAAAGGATTCACTAAAACATCTCTGACAGATATATGTCCATCTTCTGTTTGAAGACTTCCATTGAAGGAGAACTCACCACTTTCTGTGGCAGCCTGTTCCGCTCATTGATCACTCTCACTGTCAAAAAAGTTTTTTTTAATATCTTCTCCCTTTCAGTTTCATTCCATTGCTTCTTGCGTTTCCTTGTGCAAATGAGAATAAGAATGATTCCTCTACACTTTGACATCCCTTCAGATATTTGTAGACAGCTATTAAGTCTGAGCATTTAGTGAGGTTTTTTTTACCTTAGTATTTGTAAGCTAAAACCAGGAGTGGTTGACAAATACAAACGTTGTGCACATGTTTCTGTTATACTTTTCCTATAATTTTTGCACTCCTGGTTTTGGCTTACAAATAGGCTAGGTTCACATTTGCGTATATGTGCTCAGCATATCATCTGCATACGCAAATGCATGCAAAAATGCATGCAAACGCATGTCGTGTTTACGCAGTGTTTTTTTATCCGCATCATCATATGCATGACGACAAAAAAAGCTGCGCGTGCATGCGTTTGTATGCGTTTTTTGCATTGAATTGCGTTGTTTATGCGCATGCGTTCGATATGACAGAGACCAAAAGGGCGTGTCTCATGAAGAACGCATCCGTACACATGTTCTTGCGTACCAATGCATTCCCATAGACAGTAATGCGTTGTTTTTTGACGTATTCATCCGCATGCGCATGACTGCACATATTTGAAGGATTTTTGACGCCTCAAAAAAAATGCTACATGTTGTGTTCGCCGGACACCGCCGCACACTGCGAAATGACGCATGGGTATGCGTTTGCATGCAATTGCATGCAAATGCATGTCTCTGCGTACACCATGTTAAAGATATATAAGCATGACGCATGCGGATCTATGCAGATGAAACGCTGCGCACACAGACGCAAATGTGAAACCAGCCATACTGAGGTAAAAAACTCACTAAATATTGAACGTGTTAACGTGGCCTTATGGTATTTTTGACAAGAAAAGTGCAGTCTGCTATGCTGTTCTTGCATATTCTGAAACATAGAAGTAGCAGTGTATTTGGTTGCCATACTTATACATTTTCCCTAAAAAATGTATAAATTGCCAAGTGGATGTAACTCGGTGAAAGAGACACTACACTAAAACACATCATAGACTTTATTGGAGGCTTCTTATTTTACTTTCATAAAGAGAAAGCAGCTAATGTGAATCACAGAACATGGGGTGAATGGACCCCCATGCTAACGGTAGATGAGGATCTATTATCTATGGACATGTCCTAAATATTGAAGATGAGATTAATCCTTCAAGAAGAAACAGGCCTAATTAACTTGCAAAGATTAAAAAATATATATATTTTTTGTGTTTTCAATCATAAAAACGCTCATCAACTTTTTCAATTAAGCTCCTAGTCCTAGTATGTCAATTTAACATTGTACTGCTTCAAACACTAAGAGTAACATATTTGGCATTGTCGAATCTACAAATGAAAAATAAAATGACTTTAATTAGTATCTTGAGTCTGCTTAGCTGACTCCAAAATAAACAGATGGTGTGTGCAGTTGCTTTGACAAGCCACAGTAGCATTCACTTTGGCTCAAAATACATTGCTTTAAAATTTAAACATTGTTTATCTTTTAAAAAATAAAGGTTGTGATCTTTATTTTAGACGAAGCTAAATAGTACAAATTTAGATTATGCCCCTAATTATGACATTAGAGGGGGAGTTTAAAATAAAATGTAAGTCATAACCTTTAGGCTAAGTGCACACGTTCAGGAATGTTCGCAGAATATTCCTGAGCAAAAACGGACTTTTTTCGTGGTAAAAATGCACGTTTTTTGCGTGTTTTTTTGTACGGTTTTTGTGCGTTTTTGGTGCATTTTTGCGCGGATTTGACGCGTTTTTACCGCGATTTTCCCCTGAACTTTCTAGGTCAATAATATAGAGGGAAAAACGCTAGAATTCTGCGAAATTAATGAACATGTTGCTAGATTTTCCGCGATGCGTTTTTTTCGCAGAAAAAAACGCACCATGTGCACAAAAATTGCAGAATTCATTATAAATGATAGGATGCTTAATTAATGCGTTTTTTACGCGTTTTTTTCCCGCGAAATAATCCTGAACGTGTGCACTTAGCCTTAAGACCGGTTTCAGATGTCTGTTTTTCCAGTACCGAGAAAAAACGGTCCCAAGATGTCAGTCTCCATGTATCCTTGTGTGTAATACTTACAGCACATGTGTACCATATGCACTAGCTGTACCGCTACTTCTCGGGAACCGGTACATGTTACATGAATGACACCCGTGTGTCATCCGTGTGCATGTGTGTGGGATGTTTTGCGGCCCATGCTGCTGTTAAAAAATGGACATGTCAGTGTATTTTGCCCATGGACACATGGTCTGTGGAAACACACTGATAGGTGCACAGATCCATTCACTTGAATGGCTCTATGTGTGTAAGTGTCTCTGCTACTTGTGAAAACTTCACCACACGTACTGGAGATATGGACGTGTGAAAGAGGCCTAAAGAGAAGCTTTCTTTGGCTTTTCCGTTAAATCTGAGTACGTCTTCCAGTCGCTGCTGCTCCTTTGATTCTTGAAATGCTTTTCTTTTTCTTCTGTGCCCTTTTGTTTCAAAGTTATATTCCCCAGTAATAAATATGCACATTTTACCTTCAACCAACTTGGCACATGACACATAACTTCACGGTGAGAGTTTGCTTACTCAGTTTTTACTCTGGCCATTCAAAGCACAGTAACGCTCCTAGAAAAGTTCAATGGTGTATGCCCTCTTGATTGAAGTAAAAATGTAGCATCTTTATTACTGGTGGGCATAACTTTGAAATTAAAAATATAGAAGAACTGTTCTAAATTCAGAGGTGTCACTTTTGGGCATTTTCTGTCAAGTAGACCCCTCAAAGTCACTTCAAATGTGATGTGGTACCTAAAAAAAAGTTTTGTAAACTTTGTTGTAAAAATGAGAAATTGCTGATAAACTTTTCAACCTTCTATTTTCCTAACAAAAGAAATTATGTTTAAAAAATGATGCAGATATAAAGTAGATGTGTATAAAAAATGTAATGTATTAACTATTTTGTATAGCGAAACTACTTAAAGTATGAAAATTGCAAACATTTTTGTCAAGTTTTCAATATTTTTATAAATAAATGCAAATCATGTAGACCAAAATTTGCCATTAACATGAAGTACAACATGTCACTAAAAAAAACAGTATCAGAATCACTGGGATATGTTAAAGCATACCAGAATTATTACCACATAAAGTGACACTAGTCAGATGTGGAAAATGAGGCTCGGTCACTGACGTACAAAGTGGCTCAGGCCTTAAGGAATTCAAAGAAATCTGTCAGCAGTTTCTTGCTAAATCATGATCTTAGCTGCTCAGGCTGGGGCTCTGTCTCTCTTATGCAGTACACTGATGCTCTACTTATTCAGGTTGGTATAATCTCACTGTCTCATTGCATGAAAGACTGATAAAAATGACGTATATGGATTCTTGCGTCTAAAGCACTTTATTAATAAAAGAATAAAGCAAATTTCCCTAATTTGTCCTATCGTAGATGCATATTATGTGCAGTAAAGCAAGAAAAATTGTGTGTAACTCTGCATAATCTAAATGTGTAATTCTGGCGTGATGTCAAAGCTGTGCTGTGTGTTTTAAATCAGCGGCCCCACTATTCTCACACAAAGGTATGAATAGGCTGCAGTAAGATGGCCGAAGAACCCCTCATCCGAGAGAATGGTACTGATTATGCAAATTACACTCTGATCAGAATGTCAGCATAGTTTGAGGCCACATTTAGTAATTTGTCAGTATTTTACATCAGCATTTTTAAGTCAAAACCAGGAGTGGAACAATCAGAGAAAACATATAATAGAAACATGTCACTCGCCTCAGATCTGGTCTGATGTACGGATCCCTTGTAATTAGGGGGATTCAAGTTATGCGGGAGGTGCTTAACTGTTAGGTTTTCTACATCTTACGGAAAATGACATTGATCATGCATTCCAAACTCAGGCTGTCAAGCTGGGTGAAGGATACGTAAGTTCACAACAGCAGGGAGAGGGAGCCTAAACACTAGGGAAGTGGGGAGTGGAGACCCCTGGGCAGATCTAAAATCACCGTCTGCCCTAACCGTCCCCATATTGGTTCTCGACCTATCGCTGAGTAGGAATCTAATCCCTGCCTGACCCCAGCAATAGGCCCTGGTTAGGGAGGGGATGGGGTGTCACTAGTCATTCCACAATACAACTAAGGACAGTGAGGTTAGACGAATAAGGGGAACACTTAGCTTGAGAAGACAACCAAGATGTTATTCCAGCAATCCTTCAAGAGTCCTTTGAGAAGGAACTAACCAACTGTTAGTACTTACAATACTTACAACTAGACTGAGACACGTAAGAGCTAACACCAGCAACATGTTGCAAACACAGAATGAATATAAACCTTCAGCAAAGGTGTCTAATTAGCAGCAGAAGGTGGAGGTAACAGTTGGTTTCTAAAGGGAGAGGGATATCGCTCCACAACAGTGATACAAAAATCAAGAAGGTGCTTGAGCTAATCGCAAAGACCTTCTACTGCCGGATCAAGGATGAATGTCAGTCACCCTGACACACCTGTGACACAAGCTTATTAACAGCACTGTCTTTCACTGGTTGGGTGGTTTAAGTTTAAGTTTCTGTTGGTTTATATTGGTTATGTTTTGAAAAAGGGGTTTATTTACCAGAGAAACTACAAAATATGAGGAAAATATGGGAAATAGCAACACAGTGTTAGGGTTGGCGGATTGCGCTAAATAAAATATAAAAATAAAGTGTAATCGCAACCTGGGGTCCACCGTGCAGAAATGAATCTGCTGCTAGTGGGAATAATGATGGAACAAAACAGAGAGCGTTACCTAGAGCACACTGTGTTAACACCACACCGTGTGAACTGAAAGCAGAGTACCAAGCTCAGTTACTTCGCAGAGAGGTACTGCCCTAAGAATGCTAAATACTACACCCTGTTAAACGTCACAGGGGTGTTAGCACGTGGATTGAGCTTACTCTGTGACTAAGCTGTGCTAACTGCACATACTAATGTCACAGATGCTGCGCCAAGAGCAAGAATTCTTATAACGCTAGATACAATACCCTGTTGCCTTTACTGGAAGGAAGCATAAGGGTTGAGCTTGCTCTGTAACTGAACTGTGCTAACTGCACACATGAATGGAACAGATGCTAAGCCAAGCGGTAGTTACTCCTTTCCTGACGCTAATGAATTGGTGCCTGACCGGCACCCAAACATGTAGCCGACTAAAGATTCCGGCTTAGAGCCAAGGAAAGGAAACCACATAAGTATGTTACCTGTCTCCAACGTGTGCAGACTTTGAGCATAGACTAACACAGTAAACGTACAGACAGAGCAGTAGTGTATCCACCCACACACACCAAAACATAAATGACACTAGTGCGCCTGCGTGCACCACGGGAAGCTTTTTATACACTAGGCTCCATCCCAAACACTCATGTCCAGTCGGCCGAGATATCGCCCATGTGCCAATCCGAAACTGCCACCTCACCAGAGTAGCTAACGTCCGACCACTAATGAGAAGACGCCAGATCATTGACTTGGCTGGAGAGCCGGCAGTAACCAAACGTATACCACGAGCCTGAGCAAGCCGCTGGGACCGACATCTGTGCTGAGCCTCAATCGCAGCGGCCGGACCAGAATGGGGGACCACAGCATCAGATAATGCTTGGGAGCTGGAGAATCACGACATCTAACACACAGTATATGGAAATGTACATTTGAGAGTTGGGAGTTATGTTGTCAGATATCACCTCATCTATTGGAATAGTGAATATGGTTAACATTTGAGGCATGAAATGTCAGGGGATTTTGGGAGGGGATGAAAAGGAGGGGGCGATGTTCGATTGGTTACGCCCATATCAGCCTGGTATATTCTGCATCTCAGAAACGCATATGACAAAGAAGAGGGTATGGGTGGACGAAAGGTTACACTCAGTCTATTTGTCGCATGCCAGATGAGTAAGTGTCCTAATACATTAGAATAATCCATTTATAAGGCTGGCGATGAAAATAGATGCAAATGGTAGATATAAAGTACAGACCAAAAGTTTGGGCACACCTTCTCATTTAAAGCAAAAGGTGGCTACTTTGAAGAACCTAGAATATCAGACATATTTTCAGTTGTTTCACACTTTTTTGTTAAGTATTTCATTCCACATGTGTAAATTCATAGTTTTGATACCTTCAGTGTGAATGTACAATTTTCATAGTCATGAAAATACAGAAAAATCTTTAAATGACAAGCTGTGTCCAAACTTTTGGTCTGTACTGTATATGTATTACTGGTGAAGTTTATAATAAAAAAAATTATATTAGCAATTTATATCCCCCTCCTTACACCTTGGAGGTTTTGAAATTGATCCTTTCCTTTAGAGAAGATATCCCAGGTTTTCCTATATCTGTGGTGAGAGCCTTTAATGCCTATCCACATCCGTTTTGGAATAAGCACCATTAAGGTAATATACCACAAAATTATAGAGCAACAGCTCTGCACTACTTAGTATCAGAAACGGTATTACTGGACTTATGGCGCTTAAGTGTCACACTATGACGGTCTTCAGTAAGGAAGGTGGGGCCTCAAACTGTCCCTAAAACTGGGACCTAACTATCCCTGTACCGGGTGTGCTCTTAAAAGTAGAGAGGACTGAGTCTCCGACCCTACTGTGCTCCTGTTAATGTCCTAAGCTATACCCTTCCCCCTCCCCCAGAAGGACTGATGTTATGATTCGGTAACCGAGGAGGATAAAAGGCAAAATAGACTAGGCAACCAGACACCTGAGAGGTTGGTAACTTAGCGGATTGCAGACCTCTAAACTGACAACACAACTAGAATTAGCCGTGGGACGTACCTACGATGACCTAGACGCCTCGACACAGCCAAAGAGTTAACTAAGCCTAAAGAGAGAAAGCGGAAAGCTAACTGCCCCGGAGTGAAGCCCCAAAGGAGTAGATAGCCCCCAAACATGTATTGATGGTAAGGCAGATGAGGCACAAACACAGGCAGAAAACAGTGTAAGCAAACACAGGGGCCCAGCCTGTCCAGACAGAACAGGACAGGAAAGAATACTGTCTGCAATCCAGCAAAAACGCTAAGAAAAACTCCAACACGTCTGATATGCAAAAATCCTGAGGCCACATGACCTCGCCCCCGCTAAATCAGATCTCTGGTGTTATTGGAACCAAAACAACAGATACTTAAATAACAGGGAACTAAAACTACAGAAAAGACTGAAGCAGGCTGTGGCAAATGAACACAGAGTCCAGCACGGGTCCCCGCAGGGAATCCTGGCTGAACTAATTCCAGCGAGGCAGAAAACAGAGAAAAGCAAAATGTAAACAAAAGCCACAGATTTAAACAGCGAAATAACTTATCTGAAAGATGCAGGGCACAGCAGGGAGAAGCAGACTTCCAAGAGGCTAGGAAGAAACAAATCACTGGCAAGCATTATGGGAAGGCTGCTCACTTATATCTTCCCAGTCAGAAACACCTGATTTCCAATCATCCTGGTCAGGTGAAAGACTTCTGTTAGTCAGAGCAGCTTCATTACCAGCAGTAACCACCAGATGGAGCCCAGACTCAGAAGTCAGATTAAGGGTGTTCGCAACAGACTGGGACAGATATGTTAGTGTAAATACACATAAGACAAACAGGGCTAACAAAAAGCTTACAGACAAAAAAACTCAGCAAAGGAAGAGAAGAATAAAGGGAAGGATAGGAAGGTACAAGCCTAATGGGAATAGGATAATAGAGAGAGCATACACCTAAAAACAGCAGACAACAATCTCCAGCAGCTAATACAAATTCCAACTTCAACACATCAACTTCAGCAAGCCAGGAAGCAAAACTTTCACATGTAGGGATGAGAAGGTCTGGCAAGGTTTTACAGACAGATAGCAGGCCAGGAGCAGCTGTGAGATGGAGATGCATGTCTCCACCAGCATAAAAATAGTCATTAACCTCTTCAGCGCCAAAGGAAAATAAGTCCATTTAATATGAGGAAAAAAACACAAAGACTAAATGGAAGCTTTACGGTTCACAGTACGTAAAGCTCTCCTAACCCCAGATCTCCCAGGAGGATATGACACACTTGTGAAGTTACCTCCTTTCTACGGTAGGCCACAAGACCCTAGGGGCCAGTTTTATCTGGATGGACCAAGTGAACGGACTGTATCAACCTATTGATATTAACCTCATATACCAGCACCCACATCCTCTCCTCAGCACCATACCCCTTCCAATGCACCAGGTACTGTAAAGAGTGACGGACCTTACAGGAATCAACTATTCTCGCTACATGTAATTCTAAATTGCCTTCAATAATAACCGGTGGCGGTAGTAAAGGTGACGGTACCATAGGCGCAACATATCTTTTGAGCAAAGAACTAATGAAAACATTATGGATAGTGTTGAGCGATACTGCTCGATATCTAAAAATATCGGATCGGAATGGTATCGCCGATATCACTAAATATCGTCGATATCCGATTCCGATACCGGAAGTCCCATGTAAGTCTATGGGAACAAAATATCGCAACTAAAAAAAACCTTTATTTCCTTGTAAACACTAAATATACACACATAGAATACATATATATATATATATATATATATATATACATGTCATTGTGACATATATATATACATATATGTATAGTTTATACACTTCTACATAGTAAAATATCCTCTGATTCAATTGCCGGGTAAAGCCGGCTTCTGTGAAAAGACAGAAGCACCCGACATGAAATGACACTTGGTGTACATAGGGTTAACCATGTCTTTTCATGTAGTTTGCAATCTGATTTGCACAAACAATTACATCAGTCTATGTGTGCAAAATTTCACACCTGTAGGGGTTAATTAAAGGTGTAAATTCGTTGTAAAAAAACCGGACTTTTTTGCTACGAATTTACACCTTTAATTAACCCCTACAGGTGTGAAATTTTGCACACTTACACTCATGTAATTGTTTGTGCAAATCAGATATCAAACTACATGAAAAGACATGGTTAACTCTATGTAAACCAAGTGTCATTTCATGTCGGGTTCTGCATTTTCACAAAAGCCGGCAATTGAATTAGCGGCTATTATACTATGTAGAAGTGTATGAACTATAAATATAAATATATATATATATGTGTCACAAATTTAATGACATGTATATATATATATATATATATATATATGAGGTGTAAAATTGCTGAAAAAAAATGCGTGGGCTCCCGCCCTATTTTCGCAACCAGACAGACAAAGCCAGTGAGTGGGGGCAGATAATAATAGCCCAGAGAGGGACCATTATTTTTGGCCCCCCCCAGCTACTAACATCTGCCCCCAGACACCCCAGAAAGGGCAAATCTCTAATTAGATTTGCCCTTTCTGGCACTTTGCCCGTCTATTCCCATTGCCCTGTAGCGGTGGCGAATGGGTTAATAAGGGGTTAAAATGACCTTGCAGTTGAAAGGTCACTTTAAGCCAGGTTAATAATTGAGAGCTGTCAATTAGACAACTATCAATTATTAATCCTATTGTATGAAAGAAAAATCAAACACACACACTTTAACCCCTTAATGTCCACTGACGTGCAGAGTCCGTCATGGCAAGGTGCCAGTTCCGGCACCAGGACGGACTCTGCACGTCATGCCTTTGATCTACCACTGCGTGTAAACCGCAGTGGTAGATCAGTGCCGACAGCTGTCACAGACAGCTGACAGGCACGGCAAGCGGTGCGGGGACCTTTGCCGTCGGTCCCCGCACCCACAGTGCTGTGCTTGGTCAGTCAATCTGACTGACCAAACACAGCAGCGATCGCGCAGGAGAAGCTGAAATTTCAGCTTCCCCAGCGCGATCAGTGCAGGAGCCGGCGCTGCAGTGGCCAGGCTTCCTGCACCTACAGCCAGGAGCGGAGCCCCACCGCCCCTGGCTGTTAACCCCCTGACTGCTGCGATCCAGCGCGATCGCAGAGCTCAGGGGGGGAGGCAGAGGGTCGGGAGCTCCCTCTGACTCAGATCAGCGTCCCAGCGATGTAATCGCAGGGCCCGATCTCTGCCTTGATGACCCGGGGGTTGTCATGACAACCTCGGGTCATCTAGCTACGGGAAGCTGCTGTGATCATGTCACAGCAGCTTCCACTATAGTTGCAATGCATTGCAATGCCAGAGCATTGCAATGCATTGTAACTGCAATCAAAAGTAAAAAAAAGTGAAAGTCCCATAAAGGGCAAGTTGAAAAAAATCATTTTTTTTAAAAAAAATGGAAAAAAAATATTAAAAAATAATTTAAAAAAAATCCCCTAAAAAATACACATTTTTATGTAATAAAAAAAATAAAAAACAAAAAAAATACACATGTTAGGTATCGCCATGTCCGTAAAAATCCCATCTATAAAAGCATAACCCTAGTTAACCCCTTCAGTGAAAGCCGTAAAAAAAAAACACAAAAAAGTAGTAAATTATACTTTTTCCAAGCGGTATATTATACCGCTTGGAAAAAGTGCAATAACACGCGATCAAAAAGTCAGATATAAATAATCATGGTACCGCTGAAAACGTCATCTTGTCCCGCAAAAAAACGTATACCACGAGCCTGAGCAAGCCGCTGGGACCGACATCTGTGCTGAGCCTCAATCGCAGCGGCCGGACCAGAATGGGGGACCACAGCATCAGATAATGCTTGGGGGCTGGAGAATCACGACATCTAACACACAGTATATGGAAATGTACATTTGAGAGTTGGGATTATGTTGTCAGATATCACCTCATCTATTGGAATAGTGAATATGGTTAACATTTGAGGCATGAAATGTCAGGGGATTTTGGGAGGGGATGAAAAGGAGGGGGCGATGTTCGATTGGTTATGCCCATATCAGCCTGGTTATATTCTGCATCTCAGAAACGCATATGACAAAGAAGAGGGTATGGGTGGACGAAAGGTTACACTCAGTCTATTTGTCGCATGCCAGATGAGTAAGTGTCCTAATACATTAGAATAATCCATTTATAAGGCTGGCGATGAAAATAGATGCAAATGGTAGATATAAAGTACAGACCAAAAGTTTGGGCACACCTTCTCATTTAAAGCAAAAGGTGGCTACTTTGAAGAACCTAGAATATCAGACATATTTTCAGTTGTTTCACACTTTTTTGTTTAAGTATTTCATTCCACATGTGTAAATTCATAGTTTTGATACCTTCAGTGTGAATGTACAATTTTCATAGTCATGAAAATACAGAAAAATCTTTAAATGAGAAGCTGTGTCCAAAACTTTTGGTCTGTACTGTATATGTATTACTGGTGAAGTTTATAATAAAAAAAATTATATTAGCAATTTATATCCCCTCCTTACACTTGGAGGTTTTGAAATTGATCCTTTCCTTTAGAGAAGATATCCCAGGTTTTCCTATAACTGTGGTGAGAGCCTTTAATGCCTATCCACATCCGTTTTGGAATAAGCACCATTAAGGTAATATACCACAAAATTATAGAGCAACAGCTCTGCACTACTTAGTATCAGAAACGGTATTACTGGACTTATGGCGCTTAAGTGTCACACTATGACGGTCTTCAGTAAGGAAGGTGGGGCTCAAACTGTCCCTAAAACTGGGACCTAACTATCCCTGTACCGGGTGTGCTCTTAAAAGTAGAGAGGACTGAGTCTCCGACCCTACTGTGCTCCTGTTAATGTCCTAAGCTATACCCTTCCCCTCCCCCAGAAGGACTGATGTTATGATTCGGTAACCGAGGAGGATAAAAGGCAAAATAGACTAGGCAACCAGACACCTGAGAGGTTGGTAACTTAGCGGATTGCAGACCTCTAAACTGACAACACAACTAGAATTAGCCGTGGGACGTACCTACGATGACCTAGACGCCTCGACACAGCCAAAGAGTTAACTAAGCCTAAGAGAGAAAGCGGAAAGCTAACTGCCCGGAGTGAAGCCCCAAAGGAGTAGATAGCCCCAAACATGTATTGATGGTAAGGCAGATGAGGCACAAACACAGGCAGAAAACAGTGTAAGCAAACACAGGGGCCCAGCTGTCCAGACAGAACAGGACAGGAAAGAATACTGTCTGCAATCCAGCAAAAACGCTAAGAAAAACTCCAAACGTCTGATATGCAAAAATCCTGAGGCCACATGACCCCGCCCCGCTAAATCAGATCTCTGGTGTTATTGGAACCAAAACAACAGATACTTAAATAACAGGGAACTAAAACTACAGAAAAGACTGAAGCAGGCTGTGGCAAATGAACACAGAGTCCAGCACGGGTCCCCGCAGGGAATCCTGGCTGAACTAATTCCAGCGAGGCAGAAAACAGAGAAAAGCAAAATGTAAACAAAAGCCACAGATTTAAACAGCGAAATAAACTTATCTGAAAGATGCAGGGCACAGCAGGGAGAAGCAGACTTCCAAGAGGCTAGGAAGAAACAAATCACTGGCAAGCATTATGGGAAGGCTGCTCACTTATATTTCCCAGTCAGAAAACCCCTGATTTCCAATCATCCTGGTCAGGTGAAAGATTCTGTTAGTCAGAGCAGCTTCATTACCAGCAGTAACCACCAGATGGAGCCCAGACTCAGAATTTCAGATTAAGGGTGTTCGCAACAGACTGGGACAGATATGTTAGTGTAAATACACATAAGACAAACAGGGCTAACAAAAAGCTTACAGACAAAAAAACTCAGCAAAGAAGAGAAGAATAAAGGGAAGGATAGGAAGGTACAAGCCTAATGGGAATAGGATAATAGAGAGAGCATACACCTAAAAACAGCAGACAACAATCTCCAGCAGCTAATACAAATTCCAACTTCAACACATCAACTTCAGCAAGCCAGGAAGCAAAACTTTCACATGTAGGGATGAGAAGGTCTGGCAAGGTTTTACAGACAGATAGCAGGCCAGGAGCAGCTGTGAGATGGAGATGCATGTCTCCACCAGCATAAAAATAGTCATAACCTCTTCAGCGCCAAAGGAAAATAAGTCCATTTAATATGAGGAAAAAACACAAGACTAAATGGAAGCTTTACGGTTCACAGTACGTAAAGCTCTCCTAACCCCAGATCTCCCAGGAGGATATGACACACTTGTGAAGTTACCTCCTTTCTACGGTAGGCCACAAGACCCTAGGGGCCAGTTTTATCTGGATGGACCAAGTGAAAGGACTGTATCAACCTATTGATATTAACCTCATATACCAGCACCCACATCCTCTCCTCAGCACCATACCCCTTCCAATGCACCAGGTACTGTAAAGAGTGACGGACCTTACAGGAATCAACTATTCTCGCTACATGTAATTCTAAATTGCCTTCAATAATAACCGGTGGCGGTAGTAAAGGTGACGGTACCATAGGCGCAACATATCTTTTGAGCAAAGAACTAATGAAAACATTATGGATAGTGTTGAGCGATACTGCTCGATAATCTAAAAATATCGGATCGGAATGGTATCGCCGATATCACTAAATATCGTCGATATCCGATTCGATACCGGAAGTCCCATGTAAGTCTATGGGAACAAGATATCGCAACTAAAAAAAACCTTTATTTCCTTGTAAACACTAAATATACACACATAGAATACATATATATATATATATACATGTCATTGTGACATATATATATACATATATGTATAGTTTATACACTTCTACATAGTAAAATATCCTCTGATTCAATTGCCGGGTAAAGCCGGCTTCTGTGAAAAGACAGAAGCACCCGACATGAAATGACACTTGGTGTACATAGGGTTAACCATGTCTTTTCATGTAGTTTGCAATCTGATTTGCACAAACAATTACATCAGTCTATGTGTGCAAAATTTCACACCTGTAGGGGTTAATTAAAGGTGTAAATTCGCTACGAATTTACACCTTTAATTAACCCCTACAGGTGTGAATTTTGCACACTTACACTCATGTAATTGTTTGTGCAAATCAGATATCAAACTACATGAAAAGACATGGTTAACTCTATGTAAACCAAGTGTCATTTCATGTAACACGCAGTGGTAGATCAGTGCCGACAGCTGTCACAGACAGCTGACAGGCACGGCAAGCGGTACGGGGACCCTTTGCCGTTGGTCCCCGCACCCACAGCGCTGTGCTTGGTCAGTCAATCTGACTGACCAAACACAGCAGCGATCGCGCAGGAGAAGCTGAAATTTCAGCTTCCCCAGCGCGATCAGTGCAGGAGCCGGCGCTGCAGTGGCCAGGCTTCCTGCACTGACAGCCAGGAGCGGAGCCCCCACCGCCCCTGGCTGTTAACCCCTGACTGCTGCGATCCAGCGCGATCGCAGAGCTCAGGGGGGGAGGCAGAGGGTCGGGAGCTCCCTCTGCCTCAGATCAGCGTCCCAGCGATGTAATCGCAGGGCCCGATCTCTGCCTTGATGACCCGGGGGTTGTCATGACAACCTCCGGGTCATCTAGCTACGGGAAGTGCTGTGATCATGTCACAGCAGCTTCACTATAGTTGCAATGCATTGCAATGCCAGAGCATTGCAATGCATTGTAACTGCAATCAAAAGTAAAAAAGTGAAAGTCCCATAAAGGGACAAGTTGAAAAAAATCATTTTTAAAAAAAAATTGTAAAAAAAATATTAAAAAATAATTTAAAAAAAATCCCCTAAAAAATACACATTTTATGTAATAAAAAAATAAAAAACAAAAAAATACACGTTAGGTATGCCATGTCCGTAAAAATCCCATCTATAAAAGCATAACCCTAGTTAACCCTTCAGTGAAAGCCGTAAAAAAAAAACACAAAAAAGTATTAAATTATACTTTTTCCAAGCGGTATCATTATACCGCTTGGAAAAAGTGCAATAACACGCGATCAAAAAGTCAGATATAAATAATCATGGTACCGCTGAAAACGTCATCTTGTCCGCAAAAAACAAGCCGCTATGTAGCATCATCAGCGAAAAAATAAAAAGTTATAGCTCGCGGAATAAACTGATGCAAAAATAATTATTTTTTCTATAGAGTACAAGTACAAGCGCTATAGAGTACAAGTCCTCTTTGTTTGAAGAGGCAATTTGCTTATTAAAATTTCCCAGAGGAGCATTGCACGGCGAATAAGC
This sequence comes from Oophaga sylvatica, assembly GCA_033576555.1. Classification (NCBI taxonomy): domain Eukaryota; kingdom Metazoa; phylum Chordata; class Amphibia; order Anura; family Dendrobatidae; genus Oophaga; species Oophaga sylvatica. Next base: position 141,305,385 of record JARQOD010000006.1, read on the forward strand.
CTCCTTACCTTGACACGCCAGAGCTGGTATGTCACTCTCCACAAGGAGTAACCTTACCCCCAGACCCCAGTCCAGAGCCTCTCATTAGCCAAATCAGATCTCTCCTACTTTGCATGACGAGGACCAACAGTCCGAAACACCGTGTCTGCAAATGGAGATTCTGATTTGGCTTTTATCCTAAGGGTGAGTTTCCACGGTCAGGATACGCTGCGTGTTCGGCGCTGTGCGCTGGCGCAGCGCCAAACACGCAGCGTCCAGATGTTACAGCATAGTGGAGGGGATTTCAAGAAATCCCGTCTCCACTATGCGTAACAATACGCAGGTGGCAAACCTGCGTAAACGGACATGCGGCGCGTCTTTTTAGACCGCAGCATGTCCTCGCGTATTGCGGCGACGGTGCGTCGCCGCAACAGAATTAACACAGGGCTATGTAGCCCTGCGCTCTTTCCGGAGGTGTTCCGGAGGTGTCCTGAACACCTCCGGAAAGATCGCGCGTCATAAAGGGGGCGGGGCTTAGACGGAGCGGAATTTCCGCTCCGTCCAAAGCGCTGTGGTTCCGGACCGTGGAACCACAGCCTTAGTCATATTACAAGACTCGTTAAAGGGTTGATTGTGACTTGTAGGATCGCTACTTTCAATAGGTGGCGCTATAGAGTACAAGTCCTCTTTGTTTGAAGAGGCAATTTGCATATTAAAATTTCCCAGAGGAGCATTGCACGGCGAATAAGCCTCCTTACCTTGACACGCCAGAGCTGGTATGTCACTCTCCACAAGGAGAAACCTTACCCCCCAGACCCCAGTCCAGAGCCTCTCATCTAGCCAAATCAGATCTCTCCTACTTTGCACTGACGAGGACCAACAGTCCGAAACACCGTGTCTGCAAATGGAGATTCTGATTTGGCTTTTACCCTAAGTCATATTACAAGACTCGTTAAAGGGTTGATTGTGACTTGTAGGATCGCTACTTCCAATAGGTGGCGCTATAGAGTACAAGTCCTCTTTGTTTGAAGAGGCAATTTGCATATTATTATTTTTTCTATAAAATTCTTTATTGTGTAAAAAACGCCAAAACATAAAAAAAATATATAAATGAGGTATCGCTGTAATCGTAGTGACCCGAAGAATAAAGCTGCTTTATCAATTTTACCACACGCGGAACGGGGGAAAAAAAATTAAAAAAAAAACAATTCCTGAATTGCTGGTTTTTGTTCATTCTGCTTCCACAAAAATCGGAATAGGAAGCGATCAAAAACGTTATGTGCCCGAATATGGTACCAATAAATACGTCAGCTCGTCCCGCAAAAAATAAGCCCACAGATAACTCTGTCGGCCGAAATATGGAAAAATTATAGCTCTCAAAATACGGCGATGCAAAAAATTCTTACAAAAAATTATTCCAAAAAAAGCATCTTTTAGAGTGTGACAGAAGCTAAACATGAAAAAAGGGTGTAAATCTGGTATCGCTGTAATCTCACCGATCCGAGGAATAAAGTCGCCTAATCACTAATACCGCACAAGGAACGGCGTAAAAAAGAAATCCAATTCTTCACCTTTGGTAGATTTGTTCATTGTGGCCTCCCAAAGATCGCAGTAAGGTGATCACAGTGGTTCCCCCCCGCATATGGGGTATCAGCGTACTCAGGACAAAATGCACAATAGCTTTTGGGGTCCTATTTCTCCTGTTACCCTTATAAAAATAAAAATTTGGGGGCAAAAAGGTAATTTTTGTGGAAAAAAATATGATTTTTTTTATTTTCACGGCTCTACGTTATAAACTTCTGTGAAGCCCTTGGGGGTTCAAAGTGCTGACCACACATCTAGATAAGTTCCTTGGGGGGTCTAGTTTGCAAAATGGGGTCATTTGTGGGGGGTTTCTACTGTTTAGGCACATCAGGGGCTCTCCAAGCGCGACATGACACCCGCAGACCATTCCATCAAAGTCTGCATTTAAAAACGGTGCTCCTTCCCTTCCGATCTCTGCCATGCGTCAAAATAGTGGTTCCCCCCCACATATGGGATATCAGCGTACTCAGGACAAATTGCACAATAGCTTTTGGGGTCCTATTTCTCCTGTTACCATTATAAAAATAAAAATTTGGGGCAAAAAGATTATTTTTGTGGAAAAATATATGATTTTTTTATTTTCACGGCTCTACGTTATAAACTTCTGTGAAGCACTTGGGGGTTCAAAGTGCTCATCACACATCTAGAAAAGTTCCTTGGGGGGTCTAGTTTCCAAAATGGAGTCACTTGTGGGGGGTTTCTACTGTTTAGGCACATCAGGGGCTATCCAAACGTGACATGACACCCACAGACCATTCCATCAAAGTCTGCATTTGAAAAAGGCGCTACTTCCCTTTCGAGCTCTGACATGCGTCAAAATAGTGGTTTCCCCCCACATATGGGTATCAGCGTACTCAGGACAAATTGCACAATAACTTTTGGGGTCCTGTTACCCTTTGGAAAATAACAATTGGGGGTGGAAAGATCATTTGTGTGGAAAAGATATGATTTTTTAATTTTACTGCTCTACGTTATAACCTTCTGTGAAGCCCTTGGGGGTTCAAAGCTCTCACCACACATCTAGATAAGTTCCTTGGGGGGTCTAGTTTCCAAAATGGGGTCACTTGTGGGGGGTTTCCACTGTTTAGGCACACAGGGACTCTCCAAATACGACATGGCATCCAATCTCAATTCCAGCCAAAAAAGTCAAATGGCGCTGCTTCCCTTCCGAGCTCTGCCATGCGCCCAAATAGTGGTTTACCCCCACCTATGGGGTATCAGCGTACTCAGGACTAATTGCACAATACATTTTGGGGTCCTTTTATCCTTTGGAAAATAAAAATTGGGATGAAAAGATCATTTTTGTGGAAAAAATATGATTTTTTAATTTACGGCTCTACGTTATAACCTTCTGTGAAGCGCTTGGGGGTTAAAAGCTCTCACAACACATTTAGATAAGTTCCTTGGGGGGTCTAGTTTCCAAAATGGGGTCACTTGTGGGGGGTTTCCACTGTTTAGGCACACAGGGACTCTCCAAATGCGACATGGCGTCCAATCTCAATTCCAGCCAAAAAAGTCAAATGGCGCTGCTTCCCTTCCGAGCTCTGCCATGCGCCCAAATAGTGGTTTACCCCCACATATGGGGTATCAGCGTACTCAGGACTAATTGCCCAATAACTTTTGGGGTCCTTTTATCCTTTGGAAAATAATAATTGGGATGAAAAGATCATTTTTGTGGAAAAAATATGATTTTTTTAATTTTACGGCTCTACGTTATAACCTTCTGTGAAGCCCTTGGGGGTTAAAAGCTCTCACAACACATTTAGATGAGTTCCTTGAGGGGTCCAGTTTCCAAAATGGGGTCACTTGTGGGGGGTTTCCACTGTTTAGGCACACAGGGACTCTCCAAATGCGACATGGCGTCCAATCTCAATTCCAGCCAAAAAAGTCAAATGGCGCTGCTTCCATTCCGAGCTCTGCCATGCGCCCAAATAGTGGTTTACCCCCACACATGGTATATCAGTGTACTCTGGAGAAATTGTACAACAAATATTGTGGTTCATTTTCTCCTGATACCCTTGACAAAATTTAAAAAAATTGTGTCGAAAGAAAAATTTTGTGAAAAAAAGTTAAATGTTCATTTTTTCCTTCCACATTGCTTCAATTCTTGTGAAGTACCTAAAGGGTTAATAAACTTCTTGAATGTGGCTTTGAACACGTTGAGGGGTGCAGTTTTTAGAATGGTGTCACTTTTGGGTATTTTCTGTCATATTGACCCCTCAAATTCACTTCAAATGTGAGGTGGTCCCTAAAAAAATGGTTTTGTAAATTTTGTTGGAAAAATGAGAAATTGCTGGTCAACTTTTAACACTTATAACTTCGTAACAAAAAAAAATTTTGGTTCCAAAATTGTGCTGATGTAAAGTAGACATGTGGGAAATGTTATTTATTAACTAATTTTTGTGACATATCTCTCTGATTTAATGGCATAAAAATTAAAAGTTTGAAAATTGCAAAATTTTCAAAATTTTTGCCATATTTCCATTTTTTTCATAAAAAAACGCAAGTTATATTGAAGAAATTTTACCACTATCATGAAGTACAATATGTCACGAGAAAACAGTCTCAGAATCGCCAAGATCCGTAGAAGCGTTCCAGAGTTATAACCTCATAAAAGACAGTGGTCAGAATTGTAAAAATTGGCCTGGTCTTTAACCTACAAAATGGCTTGGTCATTAAGGGGTTAATAAAAAAGAAGTTTAATGAAATAATCACACAGTTTTTGACCATATTTTATTTTCCTGCTAAAACCATTTCCTGTAATAAAAATAAAATAATAAAGCAAAATTATTCTTACCAATCCGATGTACAGTCAGGTCCCACGGTGTAATCCTTCAGAAAGGGTTAATGTTTACTGCAGGGACCGCAGCTAATGCTGCAGCCTCACAGTAAACCCCCAAATGAATGAGTTCCTCTCCTGGCTGACAGGAGAGGAAGTGGAAAGCTTAATTGATTGCTTTCCACTTTCACTTCAGGTCAGCCAGGGACACAATCAGTGACGTCAGAGGGAACTGGTTAACAAAAATAGGGGATCCCCTCGAAAAAATTGGCGTGGGGTCCCCCCTATTTTTGTTAACCAGCCAGATGAAGCAGACCGCTGAGGCCTGGATTTTCAGGCTGTTAAGGAGCCAAGATCCATGGACCTTGCCAGCCTGATAATACCAGGCCACAGCAGTCTGCATATCTTGGCTGATTAACAAAAATAGGGGATCCCCTCGAAAAAAATTGGCGTGGGGTCCCCCCTATTTTTGTTAACCAGCCAGATGAAGCAGACCGCTGAGGCCTGGTTTTTCAGGCTGGTAAGGATCCAATATCCATGGACCTTGCAAGCCTGATAATACCAGGCCACAGAAGTCTGCTTAGCTTGGCTGGTTAACAAAAATAGGGGATCCCCTCGAAAAAAAAACGGCGTAGGGGTCCCCCTATTTTTGTTAACCAGCCAAGTAAAATGCAGACTGCTGCGGCCTGGTATTAAAAGACTGTCAAGGCCCATGGATTTTGGCCCTCAACAGCCTGATAATACCAGGCTACAGCAGCCCCACATTTGGCGCATCAAAATATGTGCCAATTGTGGCACTTTACCCGGCTCTTCCCACTTGCCCTGTAGCGGTGGCAAGCGGGGTAATAAGGGGTTAATGTCACCGTTGATTGCACGGTGACAATAAGCCCGGTTAATAATGGAGAGGCGTCAATAAGACACCGATCCATTATTAATCCCAAAGTTATTAAATGCATAAAAAAAAGACAAAGCAAGAAAAAAGTATTTTAATGAAATAAAAGAGACAACACAGTTTTCATTTTTTTTTATTACTCTCTCATTCCTGCGACGCCATCGATCTCCTGTAAAAAAAGAAAAAAAACAAACCAACAGTATACCACCTGTCCGATGCAGTCCATAGTAACGACTGTCCCACGACGATCCAGCTCTGCTACATCGCAATGACAGGCAGAGCCTGTCATCGCGATGCAGCACAGCTGATTACCTGCTTCCCCGGCGGTGACGTCATCGGACTGACTGCTTTACGACCGGGATTACCCAGCAGTCACTACAGTTATCGCGAGAAACTGCATGTGACCGCCGGGGAAAGATGATGGCGGCCATGAAGCAGTCCAGCCCGTGACCGCCGGAGATCTTCTGCCAGGTAAGTGCCGCTGACTCCTGACAGACCCGACCGACGGACACTGACAGTGACAGACCCGACCGACAGACACAGACAGTGACAGTGACAAATCCGATTCCGGTATTCGATATAACGAAAATATCGGTATTCGGAATCGAAAGGCCGATACAGCTAATATCGGCCGATACCCGATATTTGCAGTATCGTATCGCTCAACACTAATTATGGATCTTGAGAGTCGGAGGAAGCTTGAGATGAAAAGTTAAGGGGTTGATTACGGTGATCGCCTTATAAAGACAAATAACCTAGGACCTAGTTTTGAAGACAGAACTTTTAGTTTAATATTTTTGGTGGACAGCCACTCCAACTCATTCACCCCCAGGTCCGGACCTGACATTAGCTTTTTATCAGCCATACGTTTGTATTTGTATCCCATGATATTTAAATCATGGGATACAAATACAAAGCCCTGCTGTGTGCCTAAACAGTAGATTTCCCCCACACATGGAGTATCGGCATGCTCAGAAGAAATTGCACAACAAAACGTTTGGTCCATTTTCTCCTCTTACCATTGCGAAAGTGAAAAAAAATTAGGTCTAAAGAAAATTATTGCGAAAGAAAAGTAAATGCTTATTTTTTCCTTCCACATTCCAAAAATTCCTGTGAAGCACCTGAAGAGATAATAAACTTCTTGAATGTGGTTTTGAGTACCTTATGGGGTGAAGTTTTTAGAATGGTGTCAATTTTGGGTATTATCTTTCATATAGACCCCTCAAAGTGACTTCAAATGTGATGTGGTCCATAAAAAAATGGTTTTGCAAAATTTGTTGAAAAAATGAAAAATCGCTGGTCAATTTTAACTCTTATAACTTCCTAACAAAAAAAATTTGGGTTCCAAACTTGTGCTGATGTAAAGTAGACATGTGGGAAATGTTATTTATTAACTATTTTGTGTGATATGACTCTCTGATTAAAGGGCATAAAAATTAAAAGTTTGAAAATTGCAAAATTTTCAAAATGTTTGCTAAATATCCATTTTTTTTCACAAATAAACGCCAAAACAAAATGTCATACCAAAGAAATTTCACAGCTATCATGAAGCACAATATGTCATGAGAAAACAGTTTCAGAATCACTGGAATCCATTGTAGCGTTCCAGAGTTATTACCTTATAAAGTGACAGTGGTCAGAATTGTCATTATGATAAAATCAGGCTTCATCAAAAAGGGGTTAAGTGCATTAGGACATTTAGATCAGATGACATCCTGGGATGTCAATACTTATTGGCTGAATAAGGAAAACAGTTTAGAGCACTTGTCCCCCCAACATGTTTCACCGCATGTGCTGCGTCATCAGGGGATGGGACAATAGTATTCCCCAGGTTAGGGGTACTCTTTTAATTCACTATTATGCATACCCTCTTTTAGTAGAATTAAAAGTTAAATTTTATTGTTTAATAGAGAAGGATTTCTTTTGGGGCTCTCCCCAATTTTGGGATTAATATTTATTTATCCTTCAGAAGTCATTTTGGTCCTCACCTCTTGGCTTAAGGATAAATTTACTAACATTCCATAAGAGAGAAAACCGGAGATGTCAGTTGGCGATACCAGATCCGTGGATATATTTTATAGCATCACAGATGCAGCATTTTCATAGCTGGGAAACGGGATTCAAAGGATAAGGCTGAAAGGGTTGTCTTGCAAGACAAGGTATGCTTTTCACCTATTCACATTTTGGAGGTCTGTGCAGGTTGCCTAGATGGAGATAGACCAACTTTGGCACTAATGTATAAGGTGTGGGATAGAGGAAAGAAATTATTGGGAATTACCAGTTGTTCCAGATTCACTCTGATATGTAATAATTAGTGATGGGCGAGTAGTAAAATGCTCGGGTGCTCGTTGCTCGTATCGAGCAAACTGGAATGCTCGGGTGCTCGACCCAAGCAACGAGCCCAATGTAAGTCTATGAGAAACTGCAGAGGGACTATAAATTGCGGAAATCAATGGGAACAGTGGTGAAAATGACATGGGAACAGCATGGGGAAGACCCCTGGAAGCATTTCTGACTACCAGGTCACTGCTGTGAACAATGTTGTCAGAGTCTAATGCCACTTTTACAGACTCACAATAAAACATACAAAAACTAAACCAAAATGGATTTTCATGGGAAACATGTAAACGAACATCCTTTCCAGGCTAATCACTTGTATATAAGGCAAAATAAATAACCAAAAACAAAAATGCTCCTCCACACCTTGGGCTATGTTCACACGTAGTGTTTTTGATGCGTTTTTGAATTTCAGCGTTGCTTTTAACCAAGACAAATGCATTCACTGGGAAATGTCATTTTAATATTTACAACCTTATCTGGCCATGTGGTGTGTGACACATGATCAGACACATCCTGTTTCATTTATGAAGAAGGGACTCTGAAAGTCACAAAGCCTATTTTTAACGGGCCCTCAGGTGGCCTTTTTTATTCTTAAAGGGCCAGCAGTCGGCCCTCGCTATTCTTAGAGAGCCATCAGCCGGCTATGCTTTGTTCCCATTATTAAACAGTGTGTCTCCTATACTGTTATTGAGTATGCAGTGAGTGGCAGGGCTGCCCAAAATTTGGACGCATCCCAATACTCCTTTGAAGAGATGTACAGGAAGGCCTCCTGAAAACAATGTCCCTATTATTAGGAAGTGGGTCTTCCATACTGTTTGCCTATGCAGTGAATGCAAAGGCTGCCCAAAATTTGGAGGCACCACAAAACCGCTTTGAAGAGACATACAGGAGGGCGTCCTGAAAACATTGTTCCCATTATTAGGAAGTGAGTCTCCCATACTGTTTGTCTATGTAGTGAATGCAATGGCTGCCAAAAATTTGGAGGCACTCCAATGCCCCTTGGAAGAGACCTGGAGGAGGGCCTCATAAAAAAATATTCCCAATAAAAAGGAGCGGGTCTCCTACACTTGTAATGCCCATGCACTAAGTATATGGACTGACAAAGATTTACCCCTGGGGGGTATACATGAACATACTTTATAACAATTTTTTTTACGGGCATCATAAACACCATGTAAAAAAATTATGTGGGTGTTGCATCATGGACCACGGTCACCCTGGTGATATGGTGGTGGAGGATGAGGATGAGGAGAAGGAGGAGGACAACAGCAAATAGCAGAAATGAGGAAGCGTATATCCATATGTCTGTGTGAAAAGGTGTATGGAAATAGACTTCCCAAAAAAAGACACTGGGGGGTATTGAGATATTTGGCTCAATCCAGTCCTTGTTCATTTTTATAAGAGTCAGCCTGTCAGCATTTTCATTTGACAGGCAGATGCGCTTATTAGTTATAATTCCACCAGCGGCAATAAAAACCCGCTCTGACAAAACACTAGAAAGCATTTCAGAATACAGAGAAGCGGGATGGTGATGCTAATTATGGCATCATTGCCGATCACCATCTTGGTGGAGTCCTCACAGTTTTGGAGGATGGTACATATGTCTGACATCCATGTTCACTCCTGAGATCTTATGTGGAGTCTGAACTCAATACCAATGGCCATGTTGATGCTGGTAGTCAACAACTGCCCTCTTCTGCTCACAAATCCTTCCTAACATCCGCAGTAAAGAATTCCATCGTATGGGGAATCACACATCAGTTAGTCAGCCGGAAGCTGCAAACGCTGTTGAATCACGGGAAGGACGGCGGAAGCTGTAGCTGACTTTCTAAAATGTGAACACAGGTGGCGTACTTTGATAAGCAGATCCAGCAGCTCCGGGTAGGTATTGAGAAACCGCTGAACCATGAGGTTAATCACATGGGCAAGGCATGGTACATGTGTGAGCTCGCCTCACCTCAGAGTTGCCACCAGGTTCCGGCCATTGTCACACACGACCATGCCTGGCTGCAGGTTCAGCAGTTTCAGCCACAGATCTGCCTGCTCTTCCAGAGCGGTCCACAAACTCTTCAGCATTGTGCGGTTTGTCACTTAAGCATATTAGCTTCAGCACAGCCTGTTGCCGCTTGGCTGAGGCAGTGCTGCAGTGCTTCCAGCTTGGGACTGGTGTGGTCATTTTGGAGATGGAGGCTGAAGAGGTAGAGAAGAAGGATGAGGTTCAGGAGCTATAGACTGTGGGGGCAACCCTGATTGACATAGGACCCGCAATCCTTGGCATCCGGAGGACGTGTTCCATTCCAAGGTCCAACTGGCTCCCAGCTTCCACTATGTTAACCCAGTGTGCAGTCAGCAAGTTGTATCATCCCTGCCCACAAGCAATTATCCACTTGTCATGGTTAGGTGGAATTTCCCAGTAAAAGCATTGTTGAGGGCACAGCTGATGTTGTGGGATACGTGCTTATGTAAAGCCAGGACTGCACACCGGGAGAAATAGTGGCAGCTGGGGACCGAGTACCAAGGGACGGCCGCTGCCATCAAGTTGCTGAGAGCTTCCATCTCCACAAGCCTGAAAGGCAACATTTGTGGGAATTTAGTAGTGTGGCCTGTGGTGCTTTGGCTGTGTATTTGCGCTCGCGTTCCAAGGACTGGAGTATGGACAACTGAACCCTGCGCTAGGACAAAGATGTGGACGTGCTTGCTGATGATGCTAGTTGAGTGTGTGCAATGACAGGTGCAGGGCAGAAGGCATCTTCGCATGCACCATGGACAGGGGATTGGCTTGCAAGCACAACAGCGGAAGAAGCAGTGGTGTCAGACCCAGACACTGTTCCTGGACCCTGGGATTCGGCCCACAAAGTCAGGTGCTTTGCTGCCATGTGCCTGATCATGCTGGTGGTGGTCAGGCTGGTAGTTTTGCTACCCCTGCTGATGCTGGCCTGGCAGGTTTTGTAAGTGGCCTATTTGGGGTTATCAGCAGAGTCTTTGAAAAACAACCAGACTCAGGAAGACCTAACGGTTGTACTGGCCACTTCCGTCATATTGGTGTTACGGGCCCACCTTCTTTCTGTGGCCACCACACTGCTTCTTTCTGCCTGTTGGGGTGCTAAGCCTCCCTCCCCCTGGGTGATGCTGTCCTTGCTCTGCATGTCCTGCCAGATTGGGTCAGTTATTATATCATCCACCACCTCATCTTGCACTTCCCCACACTGTTCCTCCTCCTGACTTTCTGGCAATTGTCTCTCATCATTGTCCAACTCTTGTGACACTTTCCTACCGTCGCTTTCGTGTGACCGTGGCTGCTCAAATATTTGGGCATCGCTACATGCGATCGCCTCTTGCCCCACTTCAAGTGGACCGGGCGAGAGGCCAGAATCTATAAATGGAAAAGTGAACAGCTCTTCGGAGTGTCCAAGTGTGGGAACAGTTGTCTCGGGGCACTCAGCATGGTGGGAGGAGGGAGGATCAGGGTGAGGAATATGCGGTTCAGACTCATGGCTACTCAGACTTGCCCGTGTGGAAGACAGGGTGGTGGTGGTGATGGCAAAGTGACTGGAAGCATTTTCATCTATCCAACCAAAAATCTTTTGACACTGCTCTGGGTTTAGTAGTGTTGTGCTGCGGTCCTCTAGTAATTGGGACAGGAAGGTCAGGCAAGAAGATGTGGGTGTTTGTTGTGGCCCAATTTTAGCTTGCCCACGGCCTCGGCCTTGGCATGCACCATCACCGTCACCATCGCATCCAGTTCCCTTCGCTTGCCAAGCACCTTGCCCATTTTAAATGAAGGACAATATTTTCCACGTTCACTACAAATGGCTGAATTTTGAGTGAACTTATATGTGATCCGTGTGATGGAAAACCACAGTTTTTATCTGGCCTATAGGTAACTATTTTTAACAGCAAACTGGTGTCAATAACTTCACTAACACAATGCAACAAAATTTAAATGGAGGTCAGAAATGGCAGAATTTTGTGCGCACTTATATGTGATCTGTGTGACGAGAGAAACCACAGTTTTAAATAACTGGCCTGTATGTAATTTTTTTAACAGTAAACTGTAGTAATGAGCGAGCACTAAAATTCTAGGGTGCTCGTTATTCGGGTCGAGCACATTGGAGTACTCGGGTACTCGACCTGAGCAACGAGCCCAATTTAAGTTTATCGGAAAACCAAACATTTTTGCCTCGATCCCCCCCGGGGGGTCCTTTTAAAGTCTAAAAACATCTGTAAATGATGGAAACAGTGCTCAAAAGACACAGGAACATCATGGGGAGTGCCCCTGGAAGCATTTCTGATTCCTAGATCACAGCTGTGAACAATGTTGTCAGAGTCTTACGCCATTTTTACAGGCGCACCAAAAAACATACAAAAACTAAACCAAAATTGATTTTCCTTGGAAATATGGTAAGGAACATCCTTTAGAGGGAAATGACATTTATACAGGGCAAAATAATTAACCTAAAACAAAAATGTTCCTTCACCACTTTCTCTATGTTCACATGTAGCGTTTTTGATGCGTTTTTCAAAGTTACCATTACTTTCAAACAACACAAATACATTTACTGTGAAATGTCATTGTAGCATTTAACAATCTTAGCTAGCCATGTGGTGTGTGACACATCATCAGACACATCTTGTTTCATTTATTAAGGAGGGACTCTTAAAGTCACAAAGCCTATTTTAATAGGGGCATCAGATGGCATTGCGGCCATTATTAAACAGAGTGTCTGCTATACTGTTATTGCCTATGTATTGAGTGTCTGAGCTGCCAAAAATTAGGATGCACCGCAATACCCCTTTGATGAGACTTACAGGAGGGCCTCATGAAAAAGTGCTCCAAGTATAAGAAAATAGGTCTCCCATAGTGTTAGCTTATGCATTAAATGCAAGGCCTGCTCTGCACCAAAATAACACGCACCCCAATAAGCCTTTAATCCGAGGTACTGGGTGGCCACAGGCAAACCAAGTTCATATTATTCTTTTGGTACTGCCATAGTGTTAGCCTATGCATTGAATACAAGGCCTGCCCTGCACCAAATTCAAACGCACCCCAAAAAGCTTTTGAACCTATGTACTAGATGGACGCAGGAAAACCAAGTTCACATTATTCTTTTGGCACTGCCATACTGTTAGCCTATGCATTGAATGCAAGGCTCGCCCTGCACCAAATTCAAACGCACCCCAAAAAGCTTTTGAACTGACGTACTGGATGGACACAGGAAAACCAAGTTCACATTATTCTTTGGGCACTGCCATACTGTTAGCCTGTGCATTGAATGTAAGGCCCGCCCTGCACCAAATTCAAACACACCCCAAAAAGCCTTTGACCTGACTTACTGGATGGACACAGGAATGCCAAGTTCACATAATTCTTTTGGTACTGCCATATTGTTAGTCTATGCATTGAATACAAGGCTTGCCCTGCACCAAACGCACCCCAAAAAGCCTTTGAACCCACGTACTGGATGGCCACCTGAAAGCATTGTTCCTATTAATATATTAATCCCATATTGTTTGGCTACGCAGTGAATTGTTGAGCCCGAAGACCCGGCAGTGGACAATTGCAGTGTTAATGCTAAAGACCCAGTGATGGACAATTGCAGTGTTGATGCTAAAAACCCTGCAGTTGAAAATTGCAGTGTTGACGCTGAAGACACGGCAGTGGGCAATTGCAGTGTTGATGCTAAAGACCCATCGGTGAACAATTGCAGTGTTGATGCTAAAGAAAAAACGATGATGTGAGTCCAGCTAATTAAAAGACTGAATTTATTCAAAAAATGGTAAAAACGTACCAAATTACATATGGCACCCAGTACACGCAGCACCGCGTTTTGAACACATGCTGTGTTCTTTGTCAAAGCTCTGTTTTGTTGATGCTAAAGACCCTGCAGTTGAAAATTGCAGTGTTGATGCTGAAGACATGGCAGTGGACAATTGCAGTGTTGATGCTAAAGCCTCAGCAGTGGACAATTTCAGTGTTGAGGCTGAAGACCATAAATGGACAATTGCAGTGTTTACGCTGAAGACCTGACAGTGGACAATTGCAGTGTTGAGGCTGAAGACCCTGCAGTGGAAAATGAAAGTGTTGATGCTGAAGACCCGGCAGTGGACAATTGCAGTGTTGACGCTAAAGACCCGGCAGTGAACAATTGCAGTGTTGATGCTAAAGCCCCAGCAGTGGACAATTGGAGAGTTGATGCTAAAGACCTGGCAGTGGACAGTTGAAGTGTTGATGCTAAAGACCCAGCGGTGGACAATTGCAGTGTTGAGGCTGAAGACCCATCAGTGGACAATTGCAGTGTTGACGCTGAAGACCCGTCAGTGGACAATTGCAGTGTTGACGCTAAATACCTTGCAATAGAAAATTAAAGTGTTGACGTTGAAGACCGGCAATGTGCAATTGCAGTGTTGAAGCTGAAGACCCAGAAGTGGACAATTTCAGTGTTGATGCTAAAGACCCAACGGTGGACAATTGCAGTGTTGAGGCTGAAGACTCGTCAATGGACAATTGCAGTGTTGACACTGAACACTCGGCAGTGGACAATTGCAGTGTTGACGCTGACGACCTAGCAGTGGACAGTTGCAGTGTTGATGTTAAAGACCCAGCTGTGGACAATTGCAGTGTTGTGGCTGAATACCTGGCAGTGGACAATTCCAGTGTTGACGCTAAAGACCCTGCAGTGGAGAATAGAAAGTGTTGAGCCTGAAGAAGTATAAGTGGATACTTGCACTGTTGAGACTTAACAACCTGCATTGGTGAATTGCTGTGGTGAGGCAGAAGACCCTGCATTTTAGCATTGTGGTGTTGAGGCTGAAGAACTGGCATTGAAGAATTGAATTGTTGAAGATGAACAACCAACAAAGTTCACATTATTAGGAAGTACGTTTCCCATACTGTTTGCCTATGCATTGAATGCAAAGCCCGCCCTGCACCAAATGCAAACGCACCCCAATAAGCCTTAAAACCCACGTACTGGATGGCCACAGGAAAACCAAGTTCACATTTTTCATTTTGTTCTGCCATACTGTTAGCCTATGCATTGAATGCAAGGCCTGCTCCAAATTTGGACAAACCAAAATACCACTTGTATGAAGTCCTCATAAAAATCTGTTTCCATTACAAAGGAGTGGGTTTCCTATTTTTGTAATGCCCATACACTAAGTGCATAGGCTGAAAAACATTTTCCCCTGGGAGGGGACACATCAACCTACTGTGTAAATAATTGTTGTTACGGACATCCAACACCCTTGCAAAACAATAAAGTGGCTGTTAAATCACCCAGCAAGGTCACCCTCGTGTTCTAGTGGTGGTGTCTGAAAAGACGTGGAGTATGGCTTGCGAAAAAGGTCTTCCCAATTTAATCTGCTCGTCTCCTATACTTGTAATGCCCATACACTAAGTGCATAGGCTGAAAAACATTTTCCCCTGGGGGGAACCTCAACATAGAGTGTAAATATTTCTGGAAAGGGCATCAAAACACCCTTGAAAAAATTTCTACTGGCTGTTGCATTACGGATCATGGTCACCCTCATGTTATAATGGTAGTGGATGATGAGGTTCAGGAGAAGGAGGAGGATAATATAACAAATAGCCAAAGTCGGGAAGCGTATACTCATGTGTGGGTATGAAAAGGAGTATGGTAATACACCTCCCTAAAAATACAGTGTATTGGAGGTTATTTTTCGCTGTTATCATTCGGTGGTGTACAGAAGTCTGCTCCAATCCAGGCCTTGTTTGCTTTTATAAGAGTCAGCCTGTCAGCATTTTCAGTTGACAGTCGGATGCGCTTATCAGTTATTATTCCACCAGCGGCACTAAAAACCAGCTCTGACAAAACGCTAGCGGCAGGGCAGGCCAAGTCATCCAAGGCGTAGAGAGATACCAATAATTAAACAGCACAGAAAAATCACGGAGGACATTGTTACGGTCAGTAAGGTACTCCTTCAACATCTTCCCAACTTTTCATTGGTAGTGAGACTACCCCGTGACTCTGGGCCAGGGCGATGGGAGGGTCTGAGAAAAGTGTCCCAGAACTTTGCCAGTGTTACTCTGCCTCTGCTAGATTGTAGTTGGGTCTCTCTCACCCCTACTCTGTGGTTGTCCAAAGAACTGTGACCTCTGCAGCCAGTGTTTTCCGATTGGAATTTTTTCATTAATTCAGAAGCAATGGTCCTATGGTACTGCATCATTTTAGTACACCTATCTGACTCTGGAAGAAGAGATCGAAAGTTCTCCTTCTAGCATGGATCTAGAAGTGTCACCAACCAGTAATGAGTGTCAGCAAAAATTTTGATAATGCGAGGGTCACAGGAAAGGCAGCACAACATAAAGTCTGCCATGCATGCCAGACTGCTAACTGTAAAGGTTTCTGTTTCCTCACCAAGAGGACAACTGACCATGCTGTCCTCCTCCTCCTTCCTGTCCTCAGGCCATCCATGCTGAACAGACGGTATGACAGTTGTGCTTTTAGTACCGTCTATAGCGCATGAAACTAGCTCCTGTTCTTTCTCCTCCTCCTCTTCCTCATTGTCAACCAATCCACATTGGAATGACATGAAGCTCGGCTGTGTGTAATTACCCTGTATGGTTCCTTGCTCAATCTCATCGTGCCCTGCCTGCAATGCATCTTCTTTCATTGTGAGCAGAGAGCTTTTCAGAATAAAGAGAAGCCGGGTGGTGACGTGAATTATGGCATCATCAGCGCTCACCATCTTGGTGGACTCCTCAAAGTTTTGTAGGATGGTACAGATGTCGGACATCTATGTCCACTCATGAGGTCTTATGTGTGGAGTCTGAACTGAATACCTTGTTGATGCTGGTAGTCAACAACTGCCCTCTTCTGATCACAAATCCTTTCCAGAATATGTAATGTAAAGTTTCAATGCGCGAGTACATCACACAACAGTCTATGAGCCGGAAGTTGCAAACGCTGCAGTAGCATGGCAAGGGCAGCGGAAGCTGTAACTGACTTTCTAAAATGGCACACAGGCGGCGTACTTTCACAAGCAGATCCGACAGCTCTGGGTAGGTTTTGAGAAACCGCTGAACCACGAGATTAAGCACATAGGCCAGGCATGGTATGTGCATGAGTTCGCCTCGTCTCAGAGCCGCCACCAGGTTCTGGCCATTGTCACACATGACCATGATTGGCTCTAGGTTAAGCAGTGTCAACCACATATCTGCCTGCTTTTTCAGAGCTGTCCATAACTCTTCAGCATTGTGTGGTTTGTCACCTAAGCATATTAACTTCAACACATACTGTTGCCGCTTGGCTGAGGAAGTTCTGCAGTGCTTCCAGCTTGCGACTGATGTGGTCATTTTAGAGATGCAGGCTGAAGATGAGGATGATGTGCAGGAGCTATAGACTGTGGGGCAACCCTAATTGACCTATGGCCCGCAATCCTCAGCGTTGGTAGGACGTGTTCCATCCCAAGGTCCGAATGGGTCCCGGCTTCCACTTTGTTAACCCAGTCTGCTGTCAGCGAGATGTAACATCCGTGCCCAGAAGCACTTGTCCAAGTGTCCATGATTAAGTGTACTTTCCCAGTAACTGCATTGTTGAGGGCACGGGTAATGTTGTGGGACACGTGCTTGTGTAATTCCGGGATGGTACACCGGGAGAAATAGTGTTGGTCGAAAAGGCAACATTTCGAGCGCAAGCAGACGAGAAATTTGTGAATTTAATACTGTGGCCTGGTGGGCGTTGCCCGGGTATTTCCAGTTACGTTGCAATGATTGATGTATGATCAACTGAAGGATGTGCTAGGACAAGAAGGTGGACGTGCTTGCTGATGGTGGTTGTTGAGTGTGTGCATGGACAGGTGCAGGGCAGGAGGCATCTTCGTAGGCACCATGGACAGGGGATTGGCTTCCACACACAACAGCGGAAGAAGCAGTGGTGTCACCAGCAGACACTGTTCCTGGACCCTGGGGTTCGGCCCACAAAGTCGGGTGCTTTGCTGCCATGTGCCTGATCATGCTGGTGGTGGTCAGGCTGGTAGTTTTGCTACCTCTACTGATGCGGGCATGACAGGTGGTGCAAATAGCCTGTTTGGGTTATCGGTAGAGTTGAGCGAAACGGGTCGGTCAGATTAATAAGTTGCCGACTTTCGCCAAAGTCGGGTTTCGCCGAGCGAAACCCGACCATAGCGTGAAGTTGGCCATGCGTTTGGCAAAACGAGTGCAAAGTTGGTTTTCCCATAATGCTTGTAGGCGCCTTTTTTCAGCCAATGAGCAAGGACTTACACTCTGGGCAGCGTCCATCACCATCTTAGAAAAGGGCATTGCAGTGATTTGCTTGCTTTGGGGGCTGTCATAGTGTCTATTAAAGCCCTGATCGCCGACCGTCATTTTACTTCTGCCAATCTTAACAGTAGGGAGAGGTTGCTGACGCTGTTTATCAGTAGGGAGAGAGTAAAGGGTATGCCACACTAAACAACATCGCTAACGGGATCGCTAAAAAACGTCACTATTTAGCGATCCCGTTAGCGATGTTGTAGTGTGCGGCAGCTGCCAGCGACGAGCTTCCTGCTGTGATCTCGCTCGTCGCTGGAATCGCTCCGGACCCTATTTCATCGTCGGCGCTCCCGCTGGGTAAGTATTATCGCTGAGTGTGGCACCTTTTCTTAGCGATTTAGCGGTACTTTTGTACCGCTAAAGTCGTTAAGGAGATCGCTAACCGCGATAGCGTCCTTAACGATATCGCTAAGTTAAGCCGCACTCAGCGATATACAAACAATCCCGCTAGCGATCTCATTAGTATGCGACGCTAACGAGATCGCTAGCGGGATTGTGTAGTGTGGCAGTACCTTTAGGGCTGGAAGGAGAAGTTCTTCTGTGCTTGTGCTGATAGCAATTGTGGTGTACAGTTAGTGTGCAGTGACAGGGGAGGATTTTCTTGTGTGCAGCAGCGCTGGTTATTAGGCTGCCTGATAGCTGTATTGCTGTGTGCACACTGATGTGCAGACAGCTTTTTACACAGCACTAATACTTTTATTCTTTTTTCTGCACAGTTACCGAGCGTTCATTTTTTCCCACACCGTATAGAGCTGTACGCTCCTGACACACTACCGTGTACTGGCTGGTATCACAGACAAATACATGCTGACTATCTGTGTGTGCCTTTTGTATTACGGTCAAATCCATACTGAGTGAGCGTCTGTGTATGACTCCGGAAATATATTCGGAGATTTAAATTTTCCTCTACACTATATACACCTGGTATCTTCTGATACAGTACCTTTTTTCTGCCTTTTGTTTTTCGGTCAAATCCATACTGAGACAGCGTCTGTGTGTGACTCCGGAAATATATACGGAGATTTAAATTTTCCCCTAGACTGTATACAGCTGTACGCTTCTGATACAGTACCGTTTTTCTGCTTTTTGTATTCTGGTCAACTCTATACTGAGTGAGCGTCTGTGTGTAACTCCGGAAATATATAAGGAGATTTAAATTTTCCCCTACACTATAAACACCTGGTATTTACTGATACAGTACCTTTTTTTCTGCCTTTTGTATTACGGTCAAATCCATACTGAGAGAGCGTCTGTGTGT
The DNA here is from genome assembly GCA_033576555.1 of Oophaga sylvatica. Classification (NCBI taxonomy): domain Eukaryota; kingdom Metazoa; phylum Chordata; class Amphibia; order Anura; family Dendrobatidae; genus Oophaga; species Oophaga sylvatica. Next base: position 141,324,511 of record JARQOD010000006.1, read on the forward strand.
GACTCCAGAAATATATACGGAGATTTAAATTTTCCCCTACACTGTATATAGCTGTACGCTTTTGATACAGTACCATATATCTGCTGGTATTTTGGGTACATTTTCCCAAACATGAGGAAGTATGGTGGAAGAGCAGCTGGTACTGATGGTGGTGGTGGTGCATCTGCTGTTAGTGCCAAAAGCACAATAGCACCTAAGGCAGGAGATGTTGAGCCTGCGTCATCGTCTTGCTCCAGAAGGCCTGGAAGGCTCCCTTTTCTGGGAGTAGGTAAACCGCTTTTAAAGCCGGAGCATCAGGAACAGGTTTTGGCTTACATTGCCGAAACAGCCTCCAGCTCTATCGCCTCTTCTTCTGAAGTTTCAAAAATTGCAAGCACTGAGTCGTCAGTGCAGGCTCCTGGTCAGGAACGACACCTTTCCTTGTGTCCTTCACCCCCAACAAACCCCCAACAAAAGTGAAGGATGCGGCAAGCCACACTTCAGATTACTCCCTGGAGCTCTTTTCACATACCATGCCAGGGTTATCAAGTGAAATCCTGAATTCCCCAGTCCAAGATGAATATGACATGGAGTGCACTGATGCACAGCCACTGCTATATGATTCTGCTGGTACATTCACCCAGAGCACTGAATTGCCCTTGTGTAGCCCTGGTATGTAAGGCACACAATACCAGGAGGATGGGTGGAGAGGTAACGGTTAAGGGCTCGACATCACTCACATACACTTCAGACACACCCAGCAGGGGTGTATAGGGGAGCGTCCTGTAGCACAGAGAGTCTGAAAGTTTCTCCTGAGTGTGGAGGGAGTCAGGACTGGTGCCTGTTGGAGAGCCGAGATTCCTGTCAATACAGAGAGACGGTACAAAAGTGGAGGCTAGTACAGATAACCGAATATTATCCTAGTCTAGTCAGTGCTGATATTAAGAGTGTGAGCAGGGCGAAGGGCGCAGTGGAAAAGAATTCTAGAAGTGCCTTAAGGATTGAACTATCCTGCTTTGATCGCCGGTCACTGGGGACCGAAGTGTCGCTACAGCTTCAGGCGTGGTGATAAGAAAAACCAGAGGTTCGCTGGACTTCAGGTCACAGGAACAAGCCTATTGTCGGTACGTAACTGGAGTCTGGGAGAGTGGGAACCTTGAGTCGATGCAGGACAACATTAGGAACTCAGCTCTCTCACATTATATGGAAGGCTCCGACCACTATGCTGACCGGGCAGTACAGCTACAGAATTAGCTGGAGTTTTGAGTGAACTTAGCTTTATGCAGGTTGGACTCGTTACATGGAAAGTTAAGGGGGCCTCTAACCTGCTCAGCCGTTACCTCGAAACGCATCCTCCATCCACCCCAACAGCTTCCCGGGACCTGCCTAAACAACTTGAAAGTAAAAGGTATGGAAAGAAGCTTTATTGTCTGAGACTGTGTCATTTATCCACATCTCCCTACTACAATCACCATAGACTCAGAGGGACCAGTCCCACCTGTGGGGGACCCGTCATCTAGCTGCCACAACATCCCCTCAGAGATCTACTGCAGCGCTGGTCTCAGTGATCAGACAACTACAGGTGGCGTCACGAACTGTTATCTACTAAATCCCCTGTAAATAAATCCCCCTTTAACGCCTGACCGCCAGGGACACGGACCGAGCCACGCTACCAGTGACATCCCCATAGAAATCTACAGGCTCGGCTCCGAGTACCCCATATCCCTGGAAACCCACAATTGTGGTGCGTGGTCGAGACAAAAACTTGGCGTCACGAACAGGATCCGAAACTTGCAGAATTGCGAGCCCTGTGTGCCTGTGGAGTGTTTTGGTGAAAAAGACTGTTGCTGTTGTTTGGCGCCAAATACCGCCATATTTGCCGCCATATTCGCGCCCTAAGGCGCTGGAGAAGAAGGTGGGCGTACCTGAAAGAGCGCGCAAAGTCTTGGACACGCCTCCGGCTCGGACTCAGCGGCAGGTCCTGCGACAGGAAGTGGACGCTCTGACATCAGAGCGCCTGCGACGAAGGTCCTGTCCCCACCGCTGTGCCTGTGGAATAGCAGCTTCTGAAACCGGTAGGCTCCGTTTAACCAAGGGGGCACTAATATGTCACAACAACCGGCCGACAGTGCGGCCCCAGCCGGAGGCCCCGACCCCGCACCGCGTGGCATTGTAGCGCCAGATGGGGGCGCAGGCCCAGCACCCAGTCCGGTAGTCCCGCTCATGCCACTAACGCTCCCATATATGCCTGGGGCGAAATGGCTTCCCCAGTACAGCGGCGAGCCAGGCACTTTAGCAGGCTTCAAGCGGAAGTTATGCAGCATCCTAGAAATGTACTCCATGCCTGAGAGACAAAAAGATGCTGTGCTGATAGGGCAGCTAACTGGCGCTGCTGAGAGGGAAGTGGAGACTTGGGATACCGTTGATCAGGAGTCGGTACCTGCGATCCTCTTTAAGCTACATGCCATGTTTGAAGACCGCACAGAAACGGATCTCCGGATGGCCTTCTACCACTGTACACAGCAGCCAGGTGACAGCATCAGGGACTACGCTTGCCGACTACAAGGAGCCCTGAGAGCCCTTAAGCAGATTAATAATATAAATGCTATCGACGAAAATAAGATGCTGAAAGAACAATTTATACAGGGATTGAGATCCCAAGAGGAACGCAGAACTGTAAACTGGTGGTCCTTAGATCATCCTGATGCTACCTTTGATGCCCTAAAGGACATGGCAATAAAAGGGCTGCGACCCCTGGGCAAACCTGAGGTGGCCACCCAACATCACCAGGGTGAAGTCACTCTGGAACCGGCAGTAACCCCCTTTTCCCCGCTAGTGGCAGAAGCCAAAACGCAGGTGACACCCCCTAGTGAATTGGACTGTCTGCGCTCAGAGGTGCGCCAGCTGACTAAAAATCTGGCTGCTGTGATGAGTGCCCTGCAGCTGCGGAAAGAGGAAGAAGGGAATATTTTATTAGCTGACTGCCCAGAAGACGTCCCGTGGATGAACCGGAGAAGAAGGAAGACGTCGCCCCCCCGGAGGAGGACAACGCCACCCCCAGGAGCGACCTCTGATCAACACCCTCCTCGTCGGGAGATCACCTGTTACCGTTGCAACCGGAAAGGTCATATGTCTCCACAGTGTCCTTTAAACGGGCAGAACCTGGGTCCGAGGGCCAACACCCAGGAGGAGATCCATCAGGCCCCTTAGTCTGGAACCGCAGGTATGTGGGTGGGCGACCCTACCTGTCTATCATTCTAGATGGTATTGCAGTTCCGGCATTGTTAGACACTGGGTCTCAGGTGACCCTAATACCTGATGCTCTATATACTAAGTTCTGGTTAATGGACAGTCTTAAACCCCCGAGCCCTGACTTTACCGTGTATGCTTCTAGTGGTATTCCTGTAGAAGTACTCGGGACAAAATGTGTGGATGTGAAAGTGGGCAGAGAGGAGTTGAAAGACCAGGGGCTTCTAGTAGTAAAGACTGTAAATGAAGAGAACGGTTTAAATATAATTTTGGGTACTAACATTATCAGTAACTGTCTGGGAGAAGTTGTGTTCTTACTCCAACAGCTCGCTGAAATTGCCAGACCAAGACAAAAGGGAGTAATCCAAAGAGAGATCCGGGCCCTGGTGTGTCAGCAGCAAGCGAAGCTTACAGACGGCGAAATTGGTAATGTACGGGTCACTGACTCGAATCCCATTGTGATACCCCCAATGAGTGAAATAATAATCTGGTGCAGGGCAGCCATAGGTCTGAGAGGACAGAACTACCAAGCTGTAGTAGAACCCCACCATTCAGAACATAGACCTACACTTATGACTGCTAGGGGAGTAGTGGAAGTGGTGAATGGAAGAGTACCGGTACGGCTCCTCAACTGGGGAGATGATGAGGTAAACTTACCCCGGTATGCAACCATTGCTAAACTACATGCTGTCGACAATAATTCTATTCTCCCGGCTGAGTCCTTAGACTCCCGCCAAATAGCGGAGGACAATGACCCGGCAACCCAGGTGGCGGAATGGTGTCAGCAACTCCATGTTGGGACGGACACCACTCCCGCTCACCAGAAGCAAGGGGTATTACGGGTGGTGCAAGAGTACGCTCAAGTGTTTAGCAAGCATCCACTTGATTTTGGGATAATTAAGGGAGTACAACATCATATCCCTACAGGCAGTCATCCTCCCATCAAAGAGCGGTACAGGCCTATACCCCCAGCCCATTATCAGAAGGCTAAAGAAATGTTGCGAGATATGAAAGAAGCCGGAGTAATCAGGGATAGTTGTAGTCCCTGGGCAGCACCTCTAGTCCTGGTTAGAAAAAAAGATGGTAGCTTGAGAATGTGTGTGGATTACAGGCAGGTGAACCGCATAACACATAAAGATGCATACCCGTTACCACGTATAGAGGAATCATTAGCTGCTCTGAAAACGGCTAACTACTTTTCTACCCTCGATCTGACTAGTGGGTACTGGCAAGTGGCTGTGGCTGAGGAGGATCGTGAGAAAATGGCTTTCACCACCCCAATGGGGCTCTGTGAGTTCGACAGAATGCCGTTTGGGCTCAGCAGTGCCCCAGGAACATTTCAGAGAATGATGGAGAACTGCCTGGGACATCTCAATTTTGAAACCGTGCTGCTATACCTAGACGACATCATCGTGTACTCCAAGACATATGAGGACCATCTGAAGCACCTGGCAGAAGTATTTGAGTCCCTGTCCAGGTACGGGATGAAGTTGAAACCCTCAAAATGCATCTACTCAAACAGAAGGTACAGTACTTGGGGCACATCGTCAGTTCGGAAGGAGTAGCGCCGGACCCAGAGAAAGTCACTGCTATCCAGAAGTGGCCGGAGCCGAAGAACCTCAAGGAAGTGCGACAGTTCCTGGGACTCACGGGTTACTACAGAAGGTTCGTGAAAGATTACACGAAGAAGGCAGCCCCTTTACAGGACCTCCTAGTAGGACAATCCCTAAAGAGCAGAAACCCTCCCTTTAATTGGGGTAAGGAACAGGCTGAAGCATTCCAAAAGATGAAAGAGATTCTTACAGGTGATGAGATCTTGACCTATCCTGATTACAGCCAACCGTTCCTGCTGTACACCGATGCAAGTAATGAAGGTTTAGGAGCAGTTCTCAGTCAGAAGCAGAATGGCCAGGAAAAAGTCATCGCATATGCCAGCAGAAAACTCAGGCCAACTGAGAGGAATCCGGAAAATTATAGCAGCATCAAGCTGGAGTTTCTGGCGCTGGTCTGGGCCATTACTGAAAGATTTAAGCACTATCTGGCCTCCAACCAGTTCACTGCGTTTACAGACAACAACCCCTTAACGCATCTGGAAACCGCCAAGCTGGGCGCCATGGAGCAGCGTTGGATGGCTCGGTTGTCCAATTACCAGTTTACCATCAAGTACCGGGCAGGCCGAAAGAATGCTAATGCTGACGCATTGTCCCGAATGCCGCATGAATCTGACACGGAAGAAGAATCGGACGACCTGGAAGAAATTGAGCTACCTGCGTTCCATCGAAATGGGATAGTCCACGAGCAGCGAGTCTACAGAAAGCAGCATGGTGCAACGTTAAATCCCTTACCCCATCACAGCTGGAAAGAGACTCAGGACAGCGATCCAGTGGTCAGCCGTATCAAGGAGTTGTTACGACAGGAAGGTTCCTCCTTGGAAAAAGATGCACCTATGTCAGCAAAGCTCCTGTGGAACGAGAGAAGCCGATTGTTCCTATACCGTGAGAAGTTGTGCAGGAGATACGTCAACCCCAGGACCCATGAGATGGTCTGGCAGATAGTGGTCCCCAAGGCAGACGTCCAAATGGTGTTGGAAGCATACCACGCTCAAGCAGGACACTTTGGCTGGAGAAAGCTGGAGACCCTGTTGAGGTGCCGATTCTACTGGGTAGGGATGCGCAGCTCCATCGAGAGGTGGTGTCGGAACTGTGGACCCTGTGGTCTCAGAAGAAAGGACTACGGTAGTCAGAAGGCACCCCTGCAGCCTATCCGGACGACTCGTCCCTTGGAGATTGTGGCCTTGGACCACGTCAAATTGGCGCCAAGTAGATCTGGATACTCCTACGCCTTGACCATGGTGGACCATTACTCTAGATTTCTGGTAGTTGTTCCAGTTAAGGATCAGACAGCAGTGACGGCAGCAAGAACCTTTCAAGCAAGCTTCTGCAGACCGCATGGGTATCCGGAGCAAGTATTAACTGATCAAGGACCTGCTTTCGAGGCTGACCTATTCAAGGAATTCTGTCACATGTATGGGTGTAAGAAAATTAGAACAACACCATACCATCCTCAAACCAACGGCCTTTGCGAGAAAATGAACCACATTGTCCTTGATTTGTTGAAGTCTATACCGTTGGAAGACAGAAATCGGTGGCCGGACTTACTACCTGATTTGGTTGACTTGTATAACCATATACCTGTAAGTTCCACTAACTGCACTCCAGCCTATCTTATGAGAGCAAGGCCCGGGAGACTACCAATGGATTTAGAACTTGGAGTGGTAGAACCGGAGGCAGATGACGCCGTTGAAAACTGGGACATCAATCGGCAAGAGCAATACAGACGAGTGCAAGTCTGTGTAGAAGAAAGTCTCAACAAGGCACGGGAAAAACAGGAAGATATTTACAATAGGAATGCTCCTGCCAAACCTTTGATGCCTGGAGAAGTGGTATTGAAAAGAAAAAGGAAGATGCACAAATTGGACAACCAGTGGGAACAAGAACCCTACGTCATACAAGATTCCAAATATGACAACAGAAAAGTTTGTATCATCAGTAAGGACGGAGGAAGAACAATATCCACTGTGTCCAGAGACCATTTGAAATTGTGCCAGAACCCTTAAAGCTACGTGAAGAGAACCCTGTCGTCAATCGAGAAGAAAGAAAAGAAGAGGTCATACACACGGATCTGGGAGATTTCCCTGCGGATTGGCCCAGACTGGGAGATGCTGTAATCATTCCGGTGTTGCAGTTTTATCAGCCACAAGAGGAAGTTCTACCTCCAGTTGTGCCCATGGTGCCAGTTGAGCCAGTTCAGGAGTTACCTATTCCAGTAACACCTCAGCCTACAGAATCTCAAGAAGGATCATCAGAAGCAGCGCCCCATGCTATGGGATCCCCTGGTGAAGCTGACTCACACCGCCCAGCCATCAGTACGCTTGCCAGATCCATAGAAAGATTGAGACAGTTCTATAGTTTGCCGTTACGCAGAGCAGGTAGATCACAGACTAATATACCTGAAGCTACTCCACGTAGATCAGAGCGAACCACGAAAGGGAAGATACCTATTCGATATCAACAGTAATTCTAGCAAAATAATGTAATTTAACCCAGAAAAAGGTTACCTTATGTGAATATTGTAAAAAGTATTGTTATGGTATTGTGCATTACTAATTAGGAGGAATAATGGACTTCGAGGCTGTGGACTATGTCAGCCCCAGAACTGATAATGTATATAGTTGCACTTTATGCATTCTCGTGGTTCTATATCTAATTGTAACAATTACCTCTGAACATAAAACCCGTGTGGTGTGGCACTGAGCGAGGTCTGCAGCCAGATGTCCTGCAGCCCACCCAGGACCCACGTTGAAGGTTTGGTGCGGGTCCTTCACAAGAATACTGTTTGATATGACATATTTATTGAAAGTATGTTTTTGTATTTTTCTATGTTCATTGTACATAATGCAACGTTTTAAGAATTTCTTACCTCCCTGATGGGAAGAGTTTAATGTTTATTGTTAATGCAGAACAAAATGTCTTTCTTTTTATATTTCACAGCCCGGGAGTGCTGTATTTTACCAAGGGGGAATGTGTAGCCCTGGTATGTAAGGCACACAATACCAGGAGGATGGGTGGAGAGGTAACGGTTAAGGGCTCGACATCACTCACATACACTTCAGACACACCCAGCAGGAGTGTATAGGGGAGTGTCCTGTAGCACAGAGAGTCTGAAAGTTTCTCCTGAGTGTGGAGGGAGTCAGGACTGGTGCCTGTTGGAGAGCCGAGATTCCTGTCAATACAGAGAGACGGTACAAAAGTGGAGGCTAGTACGGATAACCGAATATTATCCTAGTCTAGTCAGTGCTGATATTAAGAGTGTGAGCAGGGCGAAGGGCGCAGTGGAAAAGAATTCTAGAAGTGCCTTAAGGATTGAACTATCCTGCTTTGATCGCCGGTCACTGGGGACCGAAGTGTCGCTACAGCTTCAGGCGTGGTGATAAGAAAAACCAGAGGTTCGCTGGACTTCAGGTCACAGGAACAAGCCTATTGTCGGTACGTAACTGGAGTCTGGGAGAGTGGGAACCTTGAGTCGATGCAGGACAACAGTAGGAACTCAGCTCTCTCACATTATATGGAAGGCTCCGACCACTATGCTGACCGGGCAGTACAGCTACAGAATTAGCTGGAGTTTTGAGTGAACTTAGCTTTATGCAGGTTGGACTCGTTACATGGAAAGTTAAGGGGCCTCTAACCTGCTCAGCCGTTACCTCGAAACGCATCCTCCATCCACCCCAAGAGCTTCCCGGGACCTGCCTAAACAACTTGAAAGTAAAAGGTATGGAAAGAAGCTTTATTGTCTGAGACTGTGTCATTTATCCACATCTCCCTACTACAATCACCATAGACTCAGAGGGACCAGTCCCACTTGTGGGGGACCTGTCATCTAGCTGCCACAACATCCCCTCAGAGATCTACTGCAGCGCTGGTCTCAGTGATCAGACAACTACAGGTGGCGTCACGAACTGTTATCTACTAAATCCCCTGTAAATAAATCCCCCTTTAACGCCTGACCGCCAGGGACACGGACCGAGCCACGCTACCAGTGACATCCCCATAGAAATCTACAGGCTCGACTCCGAGTACCCCATATCCCTGGAAACCCACAATTGTGGTGCGTGGTCGAGACACCCTCGCAGTCTACTTAGCCAGATTCTGACCCTAATGAAACTCAGGTGCCCCTTCCCGCATAATCTACCACCTTACACGGTGACACAGAGGAAGGTGCAGATAAAATTGAAGAGGAGGTGATGGATGACCCTGTTGTTGACCCGGATTGGCATCCATTGGGGAAGAAGGTGCCGCTGGCAATAGCTCACAGGAGGAGGAGGATCCTCAGCAGGCATCGACATCGCTGCTGCAGTTATCTGGCAGCCCCATAGCAGTCCAAAAACGTGTTAAAAAACAAAAAGAGTTGCAGGACAGCTTGGCCAGATGGACAAATTAGCACAGCGTGCAGCCCTGAAAATTTATCCCATAGTAGGAAGAGTGCAGTGTGTCACTTTTTTGACCAAAATCCTATTGATGAGGCAAAGGTTATCTGTAAGAAGTGCAGAAGGACCTTTAGCTGAGGGAAAAATCTCCGAAATTTGAATACCAGTTGCATGCTTAGACATTTAAATATCGTGCACTTGCAAGCATGGACGGACTAAAAAGCCTCAGGTAGCACATGTGCACCTGCTCCGACTGAAGGTAGCCAGCAACGCTACATCGCTTCCCCCACTGTAAGCCCACCAGTTAGCACAACGCCAGCAAGAAATGTTGAGGTGTCGTCGCAAGGCCAAAGCATTCAGGGAATCACAACGGACGTAATTTTGTGGCGGCCATAACCCTGGCAAAACTCAGACACATACCTTGGCTGCCTCACACCTTGAACCTGGTGGTGCAGTGCTTCATAAATAAATATCCGGAGTTACCAGCCCTGCTCCATAAGGTGCGAAGACTGTGCTTGCACATCCGTCGCTCGCCCGTAGACTCCAGTCGTATGCAGAGGCTGCAGCGATCGCTCCACCTCCCCAAGCACCGCCTAATCATAGACGTTGCAACAAGATGGAACTCCACCATGCACATGGTTGAGAAGCTGTGTAAACAGAGGCAGGCAGTAATACATTTGTGGGAGGATACACAGGCAGGCAGTTTGAGGGCAGACATGGAGTTGTCGGGTGTGCAGTGGTCAAAGCTGAAAGACCTCTGTAAAGTCCTTCAGTGTTTTGAGGAATGCACACGGCTGGTAAGCGCAGACAACGCCATAGAAAGCTTTAGCATCCCACTTATACGTCTGCTCATGCAAACTTTGACGCACATTAAGTATCAGGCGTCTGCAGTGGAGGAGGAAGAGGAGGAGGAGGAGGGAAGCCTTGATGACAGTCAGCCATTGTCTGCTCAGGGAACTGTCCTGGACGAGGTGGAGGAAGAAGAGGAGGAGGATGAGGAAGAGGGGGATGATT
>JARQOD010000006.1:141334835-141370774 GCA_033576555.1 Oophaga sylvatica
CTGAAGAGAGATTTAGCTCAATACTGAGTAGACGACAAAGCTCTCTCCAGAACCGAGATGCAAACTGGGGACCTCGGTCACTGACAATTTTGTCCAGCATGCCGCCGTGTAGACGGAAGATGTGCCTAACGAACAACGCTGCCAGAGCCCGTGCAGAAGGTAACCGTGGTAGTGGCACCAGGTGTACCATTTTGGATGATGGTGCAACCCCAAGACTTGGGTAAGCCCACCACAAAGTCCATCCCAACCATCTCCCAGGGTCTGTCTGCCACCGGCAAAGGGTAGAGTAACCCAGCTGGCCGTTGTCGGGGAGAGTTATTCTTGGCGCAAGAGACACACGCCCGAACATAGTCCCTAACGTCACGGACCATATGCGGCCACCAGTATGTCCTCGCCAGCAACTCAGAAGTCCTCTTTGCCCCAAAGTGTCCACCCACCCTGGACGAATGTGCCCAAGAGAGTACCTCCGGTCGCAAATTGGTAGGCACAAAAGTCTTGCCCGGGGGCACAGACTCTAGCAAAACTGGGGCCACTGTTCTCAGGCTCTCTGTGGGGACAATAAGCCGAGGCTCCTCCTCCTCCTCCTCAGAGGACACCACAGAACGAGAGAGAGCATCGGCATGGAGGTTCTTCTCTCCCGAGAGAAAATATAGGGTGAAGTGAAACCGGGAGAAGAACAAGGACCAACTGGCCTGGCGAGAATTAAGCCGCTGGGCTGTCTGAAGATATACCAAATTCTTGTGGTCAGTGAAGACTTGGAAGGGAAAGTGAGCCCTCCAACAGATGTCTCCACTCAGAGAAAGCCAACTTCATTGCTAGCAACTCCCTGTCCCCGATGGAATAATTCCTCTCCGCTGGTGTGAAGGTCTTGGAGAAGAAGAAGCAAGGATGCTTCCGACCTTGAGCATCCTTTTGAAAGAGGACTGCTCCAGCACCAACGGATGAGGCATCCACCTCCAATATAAATGGCTTATCAACATCAGGGCGGTGTAGAATGGGAGCGCTAGCAAAATGAGACTTAATTGTGGTGAAAGCCTTGGAGACTTCTTCGGACCACAATTTGGGATTTGCTCCCTTCTTGGTGAGGGCTACCAAGGGAGCTACCAAAGTTGAGAAATGGGGAATGAACTGGCGATAATAATTAATGAACCCCATAAAGCGCTGCACCGCTTTAAGGGAATGGGGTTCTTGCCAGTCCATCACAGCCTGTAATTTGGCAGGATCCATAGCCAATCCCTGGGTGGAGATGATATAGCCCAGGAATGGTAAAGACTCCTGCTCAAACACGCATTTCTCCAACTTTGCATAAAGGGAATTTGCCCGCAAGAGGTCAAAGTCTCTGCAGACATCTTTCCGGTGGGAGTCAATATCTGGAGAGAAGATGAGAATATCATCAAGATAGACCACGACCGAGGTGGAAAGCATATCCCGGAAGATGTCATTGACTAAGTCTTGGAAAACGGCTGGGGCATTACAGAGCCCGAAGGGCATCACTAGATATTCATAGTGCCCATCCCTGGTATTAAAAGCCGTCTTCCACTCGTCCCCCTCGCGGATGCGAATCAGGTTGTAAGCACCCCGCAGGTCTAATTTGGTAAATACCCTTGCTCCCCGGAGCCTATCAAAGAGCTGAGAAATTAAAGGCAGCGGGTATTTATTCTTAACGGTAATGGCGTTAAGACCCCTGTAATCTATGCAGGGACGTAATTCTCTGTTCTTCTTTTGCACAAAGAAGAACCCTGCCCCAGCAGGTGACACTGACTTCCTAATGAACCCTCTTGCCAGATTTTCCTGAATGTATTGGGACATAGCCTTCGTCTACGGGAGAGAGAGAGGATAAACCCTTCCCCGGGAAGGTTCTGCTCCAGGCAAGAGGTCAATAGGACAGTCATAGGGTAGGTGAGGCGGAAGCGTCTCCGCAGCCTTTTTGGAGAACACGTCTACATAGGACCAATAGCACTTGGGCAGGGAAGTAAGATCTGCGGGTATCCCTGTAGTAGCAACCTGAACACACTCCCTCACACATCTACCTCTACAAGACTCACTCCAACCCCGTATCTTCCCAGAGGACCACTCAATTTGTGGGAGTGAAGACGAAGCCAGGGTACTCCCAGCAGAGCCTCATCTATACCCTCAGGAAGGACAAGGAAAGAAATAATCTCCTGATGGGAAGCAGATATAGCTAATGTGAGAGGGATTGTCTGATGTGTGATCTGTGAGGGCAGTATGGAGCCATTCACCACTCGAACAGTCACCGGTTTGGCGAGCATCACCTGAGGTATTGTGTGGCGGAGAGCAAAAGCAGAGGACATAAAGTTCCCCTCTGCTCCAGAATCCACACAAAGCTCAACTGTTAGAGTGGATGGACCAAAAGAGATTGTCCCTTTAAAGGACAGCTTGGAGGCGAATGCTGCTGACTCTAGTGAACCTCCTCCCATGGTCACTAGACGCGATCGTGTTCCCGATCGCTGGGAACATCTATTGGCATAATGTCCTAACTGCTGACAATTGTTACAAACCACGAGCCGAGACTTAGGTCCCGTTCGAACAACCTCCATGACCTCCGGTGAGTCGGGCGCCTGAATGGGAGATTCTAGAGGTTTGGCAAAGGTGGGAGCTAGCCGAAACCTCCGTCTACACTGGGCCCGGTCCAACCTCCGCTCGTGAAAGCGAAGGTTGATACGGGTAGATATGGAGATAAGCTTCTCCAGTCAGGTAGGAATCTCCCTGGTGGCCAAGGCGTCCTTTACATGGTCAGCCAGACCTCTCCAGTATACCGGTATAAGGACCTTATCCGGCCACTCTAACTCGGAGGCCAGAGTTTGAAATTGGACTGAAAACTGACTGACCAAGCTCGAACCCTGTGACATTGCCAGCAGTTGGAGCGCTGAATCGTGGGTGGCCTGAGGGCCTAAAAAGACCTTTTTAAGAGCCTCCAGAAACCAAGGAGCACTCCGCACCACGCGATCGTCACGCTCCCACAGCGGCGTTGCCCATTCCAAAGCTCTGCCCGACAGAAGTGACACTATGAAACCCACTTGTGACCGCTCTGTGGGAAAACGTGCGGCCAGAAGCTCGAGTTGTATAGAGCACTGACTCACGAATCCCCGACAATGTTTGCCGTCGCCAGAAAACTTGTCTGGAAGCGGAAGATGGGACAAGGTCGGAGCAGAGGTGTTGGAGGACAAACTGGCTGCCGCTGTGCTAGCAGCCTGAACAGCGACTGCGGTCACATCCACAGCTGAGGTTGTGCGCTCGAGAGCTGCCAACCTACCCTCCAGCTGCTGGATGAACTGCCGTAGGCGCTGGTCGTCCGCCATTTTACTAGCCAGACCCTGGTGCTAGTATTATGTTAGGGTCTGCGGAATGCACCTAATAGATATTGTAGAGAGGTGCGTTCGCAGCCCGGGGTCCACCGTGCAGGCGAAGCCCGCTGCTAATAACATGGCGAAGGTAGCGAACTCTGTTATCCCGCAAAGTCGCTAAAATAAATGCCGTAGCGCGCTGTGGCAGTTAGTGCGAACTCTGTTAATCCTCAGAGCCGATAACAGTAATGCCACAGCGCTATATGGCGATAAGTACGAACTCACTTAGCTTCAGTGAGCCGCAAAGTAAAACGCTAGGGCGCTGAACCAGCATTATAAAGCGAACCCTGTTGTGTCACAGAGCCGCTGAGAAAAAGAATGTGTCCTGTTAGACTCACAGGAAACACAGATGACTGCTAAGCAGATTGCAGTCTGAGGTCATGCAGTCAGAACACAAGCAACAATCTCCTCACCGGAGTAGCCTATATTCTAATGGCGTTTTCAGTCGAGCCCTGAACACGTGCATACAATCTCCTCACCGGAGGTGCCGGTATTATAGGGGCTTATTTCAGCCAGACCTAACCACATGCATACATGACCTCACTGGGGCAAGCACGTAACAGATTTGATACTAGCGCATGGCGGCCCAGCCATGCCACCCTTTTATAGTAACAGCTACAGGACCTGCCAGAAAAAGGACCAATGAGAAACTGTTCCAAAACACATGTAGTTTCAGGACCTTCCTGGCGGACCAATAGGAGCTGCTGTAGTACCTGAACATGTGACCCCTGATCTCCAATTAGAGATCTTACTCTGGGCATGCTCAGAAGGGGAAACGCAGGACTTCGTCCTAAAGACGTCTGCTCCAGTACTGACTATAATAGAAGATCCAGGAGAGGCAGCAGCAAGTCTCTGCACAGTATTGTTATGGGCAAGACGCTGGGACCGACGTCTCTGCTGAGCAGGCTCCACTGCGGCCAGAGATGGATGGGGGACCGCAGCGGGAATGACTCGAGATTCCCCTTGTGCAGCATTGGGAACTCGAACCCTAACAAACATGGCCATGAAAATCTAACAAGTACAATCCAAGATGGTCACTTAAAAATTAATGGAAATAACAGCCCATCAACCCATAAATCTGCAGAGGGGGGTCCAGCAAAGGTTTGTCACATTCTTCTTTCTGATGGTTGGAAAACCAACTTGAAAGTGTTGTGAACTGGGCTTGGATTGGCAAGAGTTACACATGTGGATGAGTTGAAAAGTTGCACAATTCCTGGCCTTTGATGCTGAATGATGAATATGTTGGTAGCACAAACCAGCACAAAGAAGGCGTTCAAATTTGATTTGGGATATGAAACATTCTCTTCTTTATGTATACACCTGGCTGAGGATATCTAAATTGAATATTAACTTAAACTTATTTTTTGCTCTTGGTGTAAGTTTGTTGGTCCATCAGCACAGTCTACAAAAATATATAACAAGAACCACTGCGCCATGTCAAACTTACAGATGGCATGGCTGCTGTCAGTGATTGGCTATCTTGGTCACATTTCAACTGAGAGGGTCTAAAACGATCTGATGGCTCAGGCAGAATACCCAACCAATGAGACACTTCTTGCAAACCATCAAGGTGAAAGATGAACGGATTAATCCACAGAGGATCGGGTCTGTGTTGAATTTCCTGAAATTCATGGTTTCACATGAATTCAAACATTTTGATGTTTGATTCACAGTTTGCAAAAAAGTCAAAACACTTGCCAACACTACTGAAGCAACAAAGATCAGGCTAACATCATCTTGCATTGCCACGCTGTCCAGCACATAATACCCTGCAGCTATGACATCTAAAGGTTTATCATACCTTGTACAGTGGTGGTCAGTACCTGGGCTAACACAGATCAACGGTTCCAGAATCACTGAGTGAGTCTGTTTCTCCTGTAGTGTATAAACTTTTTTGATCAGCAAGTCCTCTTTGTCTCTGGCTCCTGTACAGTTTAATCACTTATGATAAGCGGGTCCTTTATCTTTTCTATAGCATGTAAGCTCTTATGGTCAGCAGGATCCCCTTGGCTGTAGAGCAGGGCCATTGTTTGGGGCAGGCAGACAAGGCAGCCGCCTGGTGCCCCCACCCACAAAGTGGGCCCCCTGTGTCTGCAGCTCCTTTTTGAAGTGTCCAGAGGGTGTACAGCATTTCTAAGGCCGGGAACACACATGCGATGAAAAAGTCTGTCGCTCGCATTTGAAATCCCAGCTCTGGCGCCAGCACTCGGGAGTGGAGTGAGAGGCTGCATATAAATACATGCAGCTGTGCACTCCACTCCCAAGTGCCGGTGCCAGAGCTGGGATTTCACATGCGAGCGACGGACATTTTCGTCGCATGTGTGATCCCGGCCTTACAGTGAATAACGCTGTGCATCCTCTGCAAGTCTGCAGTTCTTGATCGTCTCTCCCCAACCCCCCTCTACTCACCCTCTATCTCCCCAGCAGTGTCAGGTTAGAAGATGAGAGTGAGGGAGAGGGGCACAGCACAACAGAGGTCAGACCTGGGGCAGGATGATGTCTGCTGCCCTGTGTGTGTGTCCTAACTTACTCACCATGGCTGCTCCTACATCACTGTCCTGAGATCTGCACAAATGACATCAGGACCTGGTAAGTATACATATATATGTATATCTGTGTGTACATGGGTATTATTCAGTGTGTGTGTCTGAATATGTGCGTATAGTATGTGTGTGCATATATACAGTATATAGTATGATTGTGTATATCTGTGGTGCATTTGTGTGTGTATATACAGCTCTGGCAAAAATTAAGAGACCCCTTTCAATTGTTCAATTTGTCTGATTTTTCTCTTTATAAGTATATTTTTCACGCTGCTTCTGGCACAAAAATTTAAGCAGTTCTTCTTTGTTTGATGGCTTGTGACTATCCATCACCCTCTTGATCACATTCCAGAGGTTTTCAATGGGGGTCAGGTCTGGAGAATCGGCTGGCCATGACAAGATTTGATGTGGTGGTCTCTTAATGTTTGCCAGAGCTGTATATATATATGTACTAGATGGTGGCCCTATTCTAACGCATCAGGTATTCTAGAATATGTGTGTAGTTTATTTATGAAGATTTAAGAATAATGCAATGAATACACAGGATTTTCCAGGTAAAAAATATACATTATCATTAAATGTTATTGCTCATAGGACTTAATACAACTGAACAAAATTATTAAACAGATCATCAAAATATGGCTGCTGGGGTGTATATAGAGGCTGCTGAGGTGTATATAGAGACTTCTGGGGTGTATAAAGAGGCTGCTGCAGTGTATATAGAGGCTGCTGGGGTGTAAATAGAGGCTGCTGCTGGGGTGTATATAGGGGCTGCTGCTGCTGCTGGGGTGTATATAGAGGCTGCGGGGTTGTATATAGAGGCTGCTGCTGGGGTGTATATAGAGGCTGCTGCTGGGGTGTATATAGAGGCTGCTGGGGTGTATATAGAGGCTGCTGCTGGGTGTATATAGAGGCTGCAGGGTTGTATATAGAGGCTGCTGCTGGGGTGTATATAGAGGCTGCTGGGGTGTATATAGAGGCTGCTGCTGGGGTGTATATAGAGGCTGCTGGGGTGTATATAGAGGCTGCTGCTGGGCTGTATATAGAGGCTGCTGGGTGTATATAGAGGCTGCTGTGGTGTATATAGAGGCTGGTGCTGGGGTTGTATATAGAGGCTGCTGCTGGGGTTGTATATAGAGGCTGCTGCTGGGTGTATATAGAGGCTGCTGCTGGGGTGTATATAGAGGCTGCGGGTTGTATATAGAGGCTGCTGCTGGGGTGTATATAGAGGCTGCTGGGGTGTATATAGAGGCTGCTGCTGGGGTGTATATAGAGGCTGCTGCTGTTGGGGTGTATATAGAGGCTGCTGCCTGGGTGTACGTGGAGGTTGCTGCTGGGGTGAATGTGGAGGCTGCTGCTGCTGGAGTATATGTGGAGGCTGCTGCTGCTGGTGTATATAGAGGCTGCTGCTGGGGTATATGTGGAGGCTTCTGCTGCTGGGGTATATAGAGGCTGCTGCTGGGGTATATATGGAGGCGTCTGCTGCTGGGGTATATAGAGGCTGCTGCTGGGGTGTATATAGAGCCTGCTACTGCTGGGGTGTATATAGAGGCTGCTGCTGCTGGGGTGTATATAGAGGCGGCTGCTGGGGTGTATATAGAGGCTGCTGCTGCTGTGGTGTATATAGAGGCTGCTGCTGCTGGGGTGTATATAGAGGCTGCTGCTCCTGGGGTATTTTGGAGGCTGCTGCTGTTGGGGTTTATTTGGAGGCTGCTGCTGGTGGGGTGTGCGTGGAGGCTGCTGCTTGGCGTTTATGTGGAGGCTGCTGCTGCTGGGTTATATAGAGGCTGCTGCTGGAGGGGTGTACGTGGAGGCTGCTGCTGGGGTTTACGTGGAGGCCGCCGGTCGCGGTATTTCCACTGCGAGCTGCGTCGCTGCTGACCTCCATGTGGCAGGAGATGACCCACGGCTACCGTCGGTAGAATAGCGGCTAGCGCCGCTGATCTCCCGATGATAGCTGTGGTGTGCGTGGTTCAAATCCTGCGCCAATTCGCGGCCGGACTGCGCCTGTTGCTGATTGGTCGCGCCCAGCTGGACGCGACCAATCAGCGACGCGGGATTTCCGTTACAGACAGACAGAATTAGACGATTATATAGTAGATATATGTCTTGGTGTCTTCCCCTCATCCTTCAAACATGCCTCGATCACACCCATTCTCAAAAAGACCTCCCTTGACCCATCCTCTGTGTCTAGCTATCGCCCGATATCTCTTCTCCCTTATGCCTCAAAACTACTGGAACAGCATGTCCATCTTGAACTGTCCTCCCACCTCTCCTCCTGCTCCCTCTTTGACCGCTTACAATCAGGCTTCCGACTGCATCTCTCAACTGAAACTGCCCTAACTAAAGTCACCAATGACCTACTAACCGCCAAGAGCAAGCGTCACTACTCTGTCCTCCTTCTCCTGGACCTGTCTTCTGCCTTCGACACTGTGGACCATTCCCTCCTGTTACAGATTCTCTCATCTCTTGGCATCACAGGCTTGGCCCTATCCTGGATCTCATCATATCTAACAAACCGAACATTCAGTGTCTCCCTCTCCCACACCACCTCCTCACCTCGCCCCCTGTCTGTCGGTGTTCCCCAAGGCTCAGTTCTTGGACCCCTACTCTTCTCCATCTACACCCTCGACCTGGGACAGCTCATAGAATCCCATGGTTTTCAGTATCATCTCTACGCCGACGACACGCAGATCTACCTATCTGGACCTGACCTCACCTCCTTGCTGACCAAAATCCCACAATGTCTGTCTGCTATTTCTGCTTTCTTCTCTGCTCACTTTCTAAAACTGAACATGGACAAAACAGAATTCATCATCTTTCCCCCATCTCACTCTACCCCCCCACCAGACCTGTCCATCAACGTCAATGGCTGCTCACTTTCCCCAGTCCCGCACGCTCGGTGCCTCGGAGTGATCCTCGACTCTGCCCTCTCTTTCAAGCCACATGTCCAAACCCTTGCCTCCTTCTGCAGTCTCAAACTCAAAAATATTTCCCGGATCTGTGCATTCCTTGACCATGAAACTACAAAAACACTAGTGCATGCCCTCATCATCTCCCGCCTCGACTACTGCAACCTCCTACTCTCTGGCCTTCCCTCTAGCACTCTGGCACCACTCCAATCCATCCTGCACTCTGCTGCCCGACTAATACACCTGTCTCCCCGTTATTCCCCAGCCTTTCCTCTCTGCCAAGCCCTTCATTGGCTTCCTATCGTCCAGAGGCTCCAGTTCAAAACAATAACCATGACCTACAAAGCCATCCACAATCTGTCTCCTCCATACATCTGTGACATGGTCTCCCGGTACATACCCACACGCAAACTTCGATCCTCTCAAGATCTTCTCCTCTACTCCCCTCTTATCTCTTCTTCCCACAACCGCATACAAAGCTTCTCCCGTGCCTCTCCCATACTCTGAAACTCTCTACCCCAACACATCAGACTCGCGCCTACCATGGAAACCTTCAAAAAGAACCTGAAGACCCACCTCTTCCGACAAGCCTACAACCTGCAGTGATCATCAGTCTACTGAACCACCGCACGACCAGCTCTACCCTCGCCTAGTGTATCCTCACCCATCCCTGTAGACTGTGAGCCCTTGCGGGCAGGGTCCTCTCTCCTTCTGTACTTGTGTGTGCCTTGTATTGCTCAGGTTTACTGTACTTGTCTATATTTGCCCCTCTTCACATGTAAAGCGCCATGGAATAAATGGCGCTATAAAAATCTATAATAATAATAATAATAATAATTATATATATATGTATTCATGTGCATACAGTATATATGTGTGTCTGTGTATATTATATATGTATACTGCATGTGTGCAGTATATTGTGAAATATATGTATAAAGTGTATATGTATGTGAACATACTGTATATACTGTGTATAAACTGAATGTTTATGTGTGTATATACCTTATATTTCTCCTTGTAAACAATGTATGTGTCTGTATACTGTATATGAAATATGTAGTGTATGTTTCCATATTTATAAAGCATACATGTATAAAGTGTGTACATGTATAGTGTATACCTCTGTATATGTACTGCATATATAGTTGTGTAATTGTAGTGTCACCATAATAGGGATCAGCAGTTTTTGTCTAATGCCTGTGTTTTACTTTAGGGCCTGTTCACACTGTCTTTCTTTACTGCACCCGGTAGGTTGTGCCTGAATCCTGTATAGAGCCATAGATTGCAATGACAGGAATGGAGCTCACATGAATCCCACATGTGATGTTTTTTTTTTCTGAACGTGTCCATCTGTTCCAACAGCCACTGAAAAGTGGACACTTTTAGATGAAAAAACACAAATAGACTCTGAGGGTAGGTGCACATGATCAGTAATCGCTGTGGGTTGGATGTTGTGTACTTGTGCAGCGTCCAGATGGTACAGCATAGTGGATCGATCTCAAGAAACCCCATGCCCACTATACATCCAGAGACGCCCGCGGATCACCCGCAGAGACGAACAAGCGGCGCGTCTTTCCAGATCACAACATGTCTATTTATCTTACGGAGACGTGATAAATCTCACCCGTACAATGTATTGGACGCAGTGAATCCGCACGGTTCAGTGATCACATGTGGAGCCACCTGCGTTCAATAGCCGGCAGCCGACATGTGCTGCGTCCAAAGCGCTGCCATTTCCTGATCGTATGCACTCGGCCTAAAGGGTATGCCACACTAAACAATATCGCTAACGGGATCGCTAAAAAACGTCACTATTTAGCGATCCCGTTAGCGATATTGTTCAGTGCGGCAGCTTCCAGCGACGAGCTTCCTGCTGTGATCTCGCTCGTCGCTGGAATCGTTCCGGACCCTATTTCATCGCTGGCGCTCCCGCTGGGTAAGTATCTAATCGCTGTGTGGCACCTTTTCTTAGCGATTTAGCGGTACTTTTGTACCGCTAAAGTCATTAAGAAGATCGCTAACGGCGATAGCGTCGTTAACTATATCGCTAAATGTGGCCGCATTTAGCGATATAGAAACAATCCCGCTAGCGATCTCATTAGTATGCAACGCTAACGAGATCGCTAGCGGGATAGCTTAGTGTGGCAGTACCTTAAGAAAATGAGTCAGTCACTTTCAGAATAAAAAACATGGTGTACAATAATAAATAATATTGTGGTACCGTGTTAGCCAGAAAAATCGATGTGAATACTTTTCCATCCAATTATGACAAGAGCATTCTTAAGGTGATACCTTTATTGGCTAACCAGAAAATTATATGTTCGCAAGCTTTCAGAGCGCAGAGGCTCCTTCTTCAGGCAAGATTACATTTGGAATAATAAGAAAGACACATTAGATGCTTACTATAGTAGGAAATTTGTTCAAGACCTGGGAGGTGTGATGCCTTCAAAAGATAAGCAAAGGAAATCAAATTAGCATTTTCTTACAAATGGAGAGCTAGTGTGAATGTGTTATTGGCTATCTGGAGTCCTTCTGGTGAAGGTGTGAACTGTGTCTATGTAATGAGTCATAAAACCGGGTGTTAAGTTGAGTCCTAGTGTCAAAGTATTGAACATCCTAATAAGTTTGAATTCCCATATTTTTCTCTCCCTGTCATCCTTAAAATGACCTTTTAGTATTAAGACTTTTAAGTCTGTCATACAATGTCCAGTTCCAGAGAAATGTTTTCCCACAGGCGTGTCCATTTCATTCCTGATCGTATGTCTGTGTAGATTCATCCTTGTTTGTAGTTTTTGCATGGTTTCCCCAATATAGATAGCTCCAGGGCACCTTGTACATTGTATCATGTACACCACATTGGAGGATGTACATGAAAAGGAACCCATGACCTTATAGTCCAGATTTGTGTTTGGCACACGGACTGTATTTGTTGGTAATATGTGGGTACAAGTTTTGCATTTTTTGTTGTTACATGGGAATGTGCCAGTCACTGATGGTGACGAAAGGACACTTCTGACAAGGAGATTCCTTAAGTTAGGGGGCTGTTTGTAGGAGAGAAGTGGTAGTTCTGGGAATATGTCTTTCAATTTGTGGTCTCTGTGGAATATGGGTTGGAGATCAGCACCAATTTTCCTTAGGATGCTTATGTGGGGGTTGTATGTGACCACAAGAGGTACCCTGTTGTTGTCCTCTCTCAGTTTGTAATCCAGGAGGTTGCTTCTTGGGATTCTTAGCCACAGGGCTACAAGAATCCCAAGAAGCAACCTCCTGGATTACAAACTGAGAGAGGACAACAACAGGGTACCTCTTGTGGTCACATACAACCCCCACATGAGCATCCTAAGGAAAATTGGTGCTGATCTCCAACCCATATTCCACAGAGACCACAAATTGAAAGACATATTCCCAGAACTACCACTTCTCTCCTACAAACAGCCCCCTAACTTAAGGAATCTCCTTGTCAGAAGTGTCCTTTCGTCACCATCAGTGACTGGCACATTCCCATGTAACAACAAAAAATGCAAAACTTGTACCCACATATTACCAACAAATACAGTCCGTGTGCCAAACACAAATCTGGACTATAAGGTCATGGGTTCCTTTTCATGTACATCCTCCAATGTGGTGTACATGATACAATGTACAAGGTGCCCTGGAGCTATCTATATTGGGGAAACCATGCAAAAACTACAAACAAGGATGAATCTACACAGACATACGATCAGGAATGAAATGGACACGCCTGTGGGAAAACATTTCTCTGGAACTGGACATTGTATGACAGACTTAAAAGTCTTAATACTAAAAGGTCATTTTAAGGATGACAGGGAGAGAAAAATATGGGAATTCAAACTTATTAGGATGTTCAATACTTTGACACTAGGACTCAACTTAACACCCGGTTTTATGACTCATTACATAGACACAGTTCACACCTTCACCAGAAGGACTCCAGATAGCCAATAACACATTCACACTAGCTCTCCATTTGTAAGAAAATGCTAATTTGATTTCCTTTGCTTATCTTTTGAAGGCATCACACCTCCCAGGTCTTGAACAAATTTCCTACTATAGTAAGCATCTAATGTGTCTTTCTTATTATTCCAAATGTAATCTTGCCTGAAGAAGGAGCCTCTGCGCTCTGAAAGCTTGCGAACATATAATTTTCTGGTTAGCCAATAAAGGTATCACCTTAAGAATGCTCTTGTCATAATTGGATGGAAAAGTATTCACACAGAATAAAAAACACAAATTCATTTGACCTCCGCTTATGTCATTGCAGTCTGTGGCCCCATCGGGGAATGATGTGAATTCTATTGTTGGGGTATTCAGGCAGAGCCCCCGAATGCACTGCAGAAGAAAAGTGTGAAAAGGGCTTAATATACAGTTATATGAAAAAGTTTGGGCACCCCTATTAATCTTAAGCTTAATGTTTTATAAAAATTGGTGTTTTTGCAACAGCTATTTCAGTTTGATATATCTAATAACTATTGGACACAGTAATGTTTCTGCCTTGAAATGAGGTTTATTGTACTAACAGAAAATGTGCAATCTGTATCCAAACAAAATTTGACAGGTGCATAAGTATGGCCACCCATATCATTTTCTTGTTTTAAATACTCCTACCTACTTTTTACTGACTTACTAAAGCACTTTTTTTGGTTTTGTAACCTCATTGAGCTTTGAACTTCATAGCCAGGTGTATGCAATCATGAGAAAAGCTACTTAAAGTGTCCACCTGCAAGTTGTTCTCCTGTTTGAATCTCCTCTGAAGAGTGGCATCATGGGCTCCTCAAAACAACTGTCAAATGATCTGAAAACAAAGATTATTCAACATAGTTGTTCAGGGGAAGGATACAAAAAGCTGTCTCAGTGATTTAACCTGTCAGTTTCCACTGTGAGGGACATAGTAAGGAAATGGAAGAACACAGGGACAGTTATTGTTAAGGCCAGAAGTGGCAGGCCAAGAAAAACATCAGAAAGGCAGAGAAGAAGAATGGTGAGATCAGTCAAGGACAATCCTCAGACCACCTCCAGAGAGCTGCAGCATCAACTTGCTGCAGATGGTGTCGGTCAACTATACAACGCACTTTGCACAAGGAGAAGTTGTATGGGAGAGTGATGCGAAAGAAGCCGTTTCTGCAAGCACGCCACAAACAGAGTCAGCTGAGGTATGCAAAAGCACATTTGGAGAAGCCAATTTCTTTTTGGAAGAAGGTCCTGTGGACTGATGAACTCAAGATTGAGTTGTTTGGTCATACAAAAAGGCGTTATGCATGGCGTCAAAAAAACACAGCATTCCAAGAAAAACACTTGCTACCCACAGTAAAATTCGTGGAGGTTCCATCATGCTTTGGGGCTGTGTGGCCAATGCCGGCACCGGGAATCTTGTTAAAGTTGAGGGACGCATGGATTCCACAGCAGATTCTTGACAATAATGTTCAAGAATCAGTGACAAAGTTGAAGTTACGCAGGGGATGGATCTTTCAGCAAGACAATGATCCAAAACACCGCTCCAAATCTACTCAGGCATTCATGCAGAGGAACAATTACAATGTTCTGGAATGGCCATCCCAGTCCCCAGACCTGAATATCATTGAACATCTGTGGAATCATTTGAAGAGGGCTGTCCATGCTCAGCGACCATCAAACTTAACTGAACTGGAATTGTTTTGTAAAGAGGATACCTTCAAAAATACCTTCATCCAGGATCCAGGAACTCATTAAAAGCTACAGGAAGTGACTAGAGGCTGTTATTTTTGCAAAAGGAGGATCTACTAAATATTAATGTCACTTTTCTGGTGAGGTGCCCATACTTATGCACCTGTCAAATTTTGTTTGGATGCAGATTGCACATTTTCTGTTAGTACAGTAAACCTCATTTCAAGGCAGAAACATTAAAGTGTCCAATAGTTATTAGATATATCAAACTGAAATAGCTGTTGCAAAAACACCAATTTTTATAAAACATTAAGCTTAAGATTAATAGGGGTGCCCAAACTTTTTCATATAACTGTACTATTGTGTACAGCGGCCAAATACGGACATCGGCCAGAAGACATTTTTTTTATTTATAAATCTGTTGCTGTGGTCTTTCAGCATTTCTGCGGCATTTTTTCCCTATTCAAATGAATGGGACACGAATATGCAACTGAAAAGGCTGTAAAAACACTGAATATTTCCTGCCAACACTGTAGATCAATCCACAGCAAAAATGGTGCATGTGAACAGGCACTAAAGGGGTTGTCTGAGAATGTAAAAATAATTATAATGAAATGATAAATCCCCCTCGGCTCCAGCACTGATACTCCAGGGGTCTCTGTCAGTCTCAGCACTGGGTTGCAGGGGTCTTGTGGCTCCGGGGGTTTCTGCCAGTGTTAGCACTGGGCTGCAGTGGTCTTGTAGCTCCGGGTGCCCCTGTCAGTCTTAGCATTGGGCTGCAGTGGTCTTGTGGCTCCGGGGTCTCTGTCAGTCTCAGCACTGGGCTGCAGTGGTCTTGTGGCTCCGGCGGTCTCTGCCAGTCTTAGCACTGGGCTGCAGTGGTCTTGTGGCTCCGGGGTTCACTGTCAGTCTTAGCACTGGGCTGCAGTGGTCTTGTGGCTCCTGAGGTCTCTGCCAGTTTCAACACTGGGCTACAGAGGCCTTGTGGCTCCTGTGGTCTCTGTCAGTCTAAGCACTGGGCTGCAGTGGTCTTGTGGCTCTGGGGATCTCTGCCAGTTTTAGCACTGGGCTGCAGTGGTCTTGTGGCTCTGGGGATCTCTGCCAGTTTTAGCACTGGCCTGCAGTGGTCTTGTGGCTTCAGGGATCTCTGCCAGTTTTAGCACTGGGCTGCAGTGGTCTTGTGGCTCCTGGGGTCTCTGTCAGTCATAGCACTGGTCTGCAGTGGTCTTGTGGCTCCGGGGATCTCTGCCAGTTTTAGCACTGGGCTAGAGTGGTTTTGTGGCTCCGGAGATCTCTGCAAGTTTTAGCAGTAGGCTGCAATGGTCTTGTGGCTCCTGGGGTCTCTGTCAGTCTTAGCAATGGGCTGTAGTGGTCTTGTGGCTCCGGGGATCTCTGCCAGTTTAAGCACTGGCCTGCAGTGGTCTTGTGACTCTGGGGATCGCTACCAGTTTTAGCACTGGGCTGCAGTGGTCTTGTGGCTCCTGGCGTCTCTGTCAGTTTTAGCACTGTGCTGCAGTGGTCTTGTGGCTCCTGGGGTCTCTGTCAGTTTTAGCACTAGCCTGCAGTGGTCTTGTGGTCCGTGAATCTCTGCCAATTTTAGTGCTGGCCTGCAGGGGTCTTGTGGCTTTGTGGATCTTTGCCAGTTTTAGCACTGGGCTGCAGTGGTCTTGTGGCTCCTGGGGTCTGTCAGTCTCAGCACTGGGCTGCAGTGGTCTTGTGGCTCTTGGGGTCTCTTTCAGTCTTAACACTGGGCTGCAGTGGTCTTGTGGCTCCAGGAGTCTCCGTCAGTCTTAGCACTGGACTGCAGTGTTCTCATGGCTCTGTGTTGTGTTTGGGTAGCTGAGGAGAAAAAGCAAAAAATGGCAATACACCAGAGAGGCTGGAACCTATTTGATTACAGTAACCTGAACTAACCACACAACTAGAGGTAGCCGTGAAGCGTTCCTACGTTGATCCTAGATGCCTCTGTCAGTCTCAGCACTGGGCTGCAGTGGTCTTGTGGCTACGGCGGTCTCTGCCAGTCTTAGCACTGGGCTGCAGTGGTCTTGTGGCTCCGGGGATCCCTGTCAGTCTTAGCACTGGGCTGCAGTGGTCTTGTGGCTCCTGAGGTCTCTGCCAGTTTCAACACTGGGCTTCAGAGGCCTTGTGGCTCCTGTGGTCTCTGTCAGTCTAAGCACTGGGCTGCAGTGGTCTTGTGGCTCTGGGGATCTCTGCCAGTTTTAGCATTGGCCTGCAGTGGTCTTGTGGCTTCGGGGATCTCTGCCAGTTTTAGCACTGGGCTGCAGTGGTCTTGTGACTCCTGGGGTCTCTATCAGTCTTAGCACTGGTCTGCAGTGGTCTTGTGGCTCCGGGGATCTCTGTCAGTCTTAGCACTGGGCTTCTGTGGTCTTGTGGCTCCTAGCGTCTCTGTCAGTTTCAGCACTGGGCTGCAGTGGTCTTGTGGCTCCTGGGGTCTCTGTCAGTTTTAGCACTAGCCTGCAGTGGTCTTGTGGCTCCGTGAATCTCTGCCAATTTTAGCGCTGGTCTGCAGTGGTCTTGTGGCTATGTGGATCTTTGCCAGTTTTAGCACTGGGCTGCAGTGGTCTTGTGGCTCCGGGAGTCTCCGTCAGTCTTAGCACTGGGCTGCAGTGTTCTCATGGCTCCTGGGGTCTCTATCAGTCTTAGCACTGGTCTGCAGTGGTCTTGTGGCTATGTGGATCTTTGCCAGTCTTAGCACTAAGCTGCTGTGGTCTTGTGGCTCTTGGGGTCTCTGCCAGTCGTAGCACTGAGCTGCAGTGGTCTTGTGGCTCCGGGAGTCTCCGTCAGTCTTAGCACTGGGCTACAGTGGTTTTGTTGCTCCGGAGATCTCTGCAAGTTTTTGCAGTAGGCTGCAATGGTCTTGTGGCTCCTGGGGTCTCTGTCAGTCTTAGCAATGGGCTGTAGTGGTCTTGTGGCTCCGGGGATCTCTGCCAGTTTAAGCACTGGCCTGCAGTGGTCTTGTGGCTCCTGGCGTCTCTGTCAGTTTTAGCACTGGCCTGCAGTGGTCTTGTGGCTCCTGGCGTCTCTGTCAGTTTTAGAACTAGCCTGCAGTGGTCTTGTGGTCCGGGAATCTCTGCCAATTTTAGCGCTGGCCTGCAGGGGTCTTGTGGCTTTGTGGATCTTTGCCAGTTTTAGCACTGGGCTGCAGAGGTCTTGTGGCTCCTAGCGTCTCTGTCAGTTTCAGCACTGGGCTGCAGTGGTCTTGTGGCTCCTGGGGTCTCTGTCAGTTTTAGCACTAGCCTGCAGTGGTCTTGTGGCTCCGTGAATCTCTGCCAATTTTAGCGCTGGTCTGCAGTGGTCTTGTGGCTATGTGGATCTTTGCCAGTTTTAGCACTGGGCTGCAGTGGTCTTGTGGCTCCTGGGGTCTCTGTCAGTCTCAGCACTGGGCTGCAGTGGTCTTGTGGCTCTTGGGGTCTCTTTCAGTCTTAACACTGGGCTGCAGTGGTCTTGTGGCTCCGGGAGTCTCCGTCAGTCTTAGCACTGGGCTGCAGTGTTCTCATGGCTCTGGGGTCTCTGCCAGTCTTAGCACTAAGCTGCTGTGGTCTTGTGGCTCTTGGGGTCTCTGCCAGTCGTAGCACTGAGCTGCAGTGGTCTTGTGGCTCCGGGAGTCTCCGTCAGTCTTAGCACTGGGCTACAGTGGTTTTGTTGCTCCGGAGAACTCTGCAAGTTTTTGCAGTAGGCTGCAATGGTCTTGTGGCTCCTGGGGTCTCTGCCAGTTTAAGCACTGGCCTGCAGTGGTCTTGTGACTCTGGGGATCGCTACCAGTTTTAGCACTGGGCTGCAGTGGTCTTGTGGCTCCTGGCGTCTCTGTCAGTTTTAGCACTGGGCTGCAGTGGTCTTGTGGCTCCTGGGGTCTCTGTCAGTTTTAGCACTAGCCTGCAGTGGTCTTGTGGTCCGGGAATCTCTGCCAATTTTAGCGCTGGCCTGCAGGGGTTTTGTGGCTTTGTGGATCTTTGCCAGTTTTAGCACTGGGCTGCAGAGGTCTTGTGGCTCCTGGGGTCTGTCAGTCTCAGCACTGGGCTGCAGTGGTCTTGTGGCTCTTGGGGTCTCTTTCAGTCTTAACACTGGGCTGCAGTGGTATTGTGGCTCCAGGAGTCTCCGTCAGTCTTAGCACTGGGCTGCAGTGTTCTCATGGCTCTGTGTTGTGTTTGGGTAGCTGAGGAGAAAAAGCAAAAAACGGCAATACACCAGAGAGGCAGGAACCTATTTGATTACAGTAACCTGAACTAACCACACAACTAGAGGTAGCCGTGGAGCGTTCCTACGTTGATCCTAGATGCCTCATCACAGCCTGAGAGATAACTACACCTAAAGGCAGAAAGATGAAAGCTATCTGCCCGGAGC
This sequence comes from Oophaga sylvatica, assembly GCA_033576555.1. Lineage (NCBI taxonomy): Eukaryota > Metazoa > Chordata > Amphibia > Anura > Dendrobatidae > Oophaga > Oophaga sylvatica. The sequence goes on from JARQOD010000006.1 coordinate 141,353,682, forward strand.
AGATCCCCAAAGAAAATAGGAAGCCCCCAAACATGTAATGGCGGTTAGACAAGAAGAGAGCACGGACACAGACAGAAAATAGAATGAGCAAACGCTGGGGCCCAATCTGTCTAGAAAGAAAAGTACAGAAAAGAATTCTGACTGCAATCCAACAAAAAACCCTAAAAAATACCAACTCTTCTGATTGCAAAAACACCTGAGATCATACGATCTCCACCACCTAAATCAGATCTCTGGTGTAACAAAACTAAGCCGCAGCCGCTGAAAAAAAACAGGAAAAAGCAAATGAACAAATAACAGTGGTTACAGATAAACTGAGAGGAGCACAGGCCCCAGAAGGGGACCCGGCTGACCTCCATAAAAGTGCAGAAAACTATGCAAAAAGCAAGCACAAAAAGAAAAGCAGAAAATATCTTATCTGAAAGCAGATGATGCAGGCAGGACTCCAGCAAACTTCCAAATGAACCAGAAACCACACTTTAGACAAGAACAATTGATCACCGGCGACCATCATGGGAGGGAACGTCCCTTATATCAGTCCAGTCCGTGATCCCAGATTGCCATTCCTCGCTGAAAGGTTCAGTACTGTCTGTAACCACAAGAGGGAGCCTCTGCTCAGAAACCATCTCTAGCACATTCATAACAGCTCTGGGGGTCTCTGCCAGTCTTAGCAGTAGGCTCCTGTGGTCTTGTGGCTCTTGGGGTCTCTGCCAGTCGTAGCACTGAGCTGCAGTGGTCTTGTGGATCCAGGATTCTCTGTCAGTCTTAGCACTGGGCTACAGTGGTTTTGTGGCTCCGGAGATCTCTGCAAGTTTTAGCAGTAGGCTGTAGTGGTCTTATGGCTCCTGGGGTCTCTGTCAGTCTTAGCAATGGGCTGTAGTGGTCTTGTGGCTCTAGGGAACTCTGCCAGTTTAAGCAGTGGCCTGCAGTGGTCTTGTGACTCTGGGGATCTCTACCAGTTTTAGCACTGGGCTGCAGTGGTCTTGTGGCTCCTGGCGTCTCTGTCAGTTTTAGCATTGGGCTGCAGTGGTCTTGTGGCTCCTGGGGTCTCTGTCAGTTTTAGAACTAGCCTGCAGTGGTCTTGTGGCTCCGGGAATCTCTGCCAATTTTAGCGCTTGCCTGCAGGGTCTTGTGGCTTTGTGGATCTTTGCCAGTTTTAGCACTGGGCTGCAGTGGTCTTGTGGCTCCTGGGTCTTTGTCAGTTTTAGCACTGGGCTGCAGTGGTCTTGTGGCTCCTGGGGTCTCTGTCAGTTTTAGAACTAGCCTGCAGTGGTCTTGTGGCTCCGGGAATCTCTGCCAATTTTAGCTCTTGCCTGCAGGGTCTTGTGGCTTTGTGGATCTTTGCCAGTTTTAGCACTGGGCTGCAGTGGTATTGTGGCTCCTGGGGTCTCTGTCAGTCTCAGCACTGGGCGGCAGTGGTCTTGTGGCTCTTGGGGTCTCTTTCAGTCTAAACACTGGGCTGCAGTGTTCTCATGGCTCTGGGGGTCTCTGCCAGTCTTAGCACTAGGCTGCTGTGGTCTTGTGGCTCTTGGGGTCTCTGCCAGTCATAGTACTGAGCTGCAGTGGTCTTGTGGCTCCTGGAGTCTCCGTCAGTCTTAGCCCTGGGCTGCAGTGGTTTTGTGGCTCCGGAGATCTCTGCAAGTTTTTGCACTAGGCTGCAGTGGTCTTGTGGCTCCTGGGGTCTCTGTCAGTCTTAGCACTGGCCTACAGTGGACTTGTGGCTTCGGGGATCACTGCCAGTTTTAGCATTGTCCTGCAGTGGTCTTGTGGCTCTGGGAGTCTCCATCAGTCTTAGCACTGGGCTGCAGTGGTCTTGTGGCTCCGGGATCTCTGCCAGTCTTAGCACTGGGCTGCAGTGGTCTTGTGGCTTCGGGGGTCTCTGTCAGTCTTAGCACTAGGCTGCAGTGGTCTTGTGGCTTCAACTTATATTATAGCTGCAAAGTGAATAATAACCGTCAGGGACCCCGAACCATTAGCCATGGAGCCAGAGGGGATTTTGCAGAGTAGTTTGGGGTGACATGTAGGACTTTTTTTTAATCGCTTTTTTATTCTGCTGTTTGAGGTAGGATGGAGAAAAGGACGGCAAATCTCCTAATGTTTTCTATTATGTGACTGTACGGCCCCTTCACATGACCTATCATGTTTTTCACGGATTCCACGTGTCCCCTCTTTGACTTACGGTGCTGCTCTCATGTCCGTGTTTTCCCAGCAACAAAGATGACAAGGGCCGATACAAGTCTATGAGCCCGTATAAACATGCCGTCCGTGTGCTGCCATCCGTGTGCTGTCCATGTTTAACATGGAAAGTATATGAGAAGCTTTGTAATTTCATTTCCATTATCCATAACGGATGGCACATGGACGACACACTGATTGAAAACACTGGTTACACCGATATCAGTGTAACATGTACGTGTTTTATATGGACATGGGGTGCCCCGCCTTGAGTTTTGCATGGGGCCCCAATTTGTCTAAAGCCGGCCCAGCTGTAGAGTGCAAGCTCTTATGATCAGCAGGGTCCTCTCTCTCTTGCCTGTAGTGTGCAGGTTCTAATGGTCTGCAGGGATCTATCTCTCTTGCTTTCCTCTCACCCATGTGTATTTTTTGGGGCGTTACAAGCTTTCCAGTATTTAAATCTGTGCAAATTTATTTGATACAAATCAATTTTTTTATGATAATTGTGAATTCTGTGAATTAGAATTTCAAAAGATCTGCTTACAGTATCTCTAATCAAGGTTCTAGTTTCAGAACAACAGAAAGTGATAATATTCCTGATGAATTATAGCAAATTTTCTTCATAGACACTGACCTACAGTTCAATAATATTCTTGGGTTTGCCAGTGAAACCACCTTCTTCAAATCCCATCAGAAAACCCCCAAGGAATTTCAGTGGGGTTCAGGATTAGTGTTGAGCGATACGATAATGCAAATATCGGCTATCGGCCGATATTAGCTCTATCGGCCTTTCGATAATTCGTTTCGATATTTTCGTCTTATCGAATACCGGAATCTGATTTGTCACTGTCACTGTGAGTGTCCGTCGGTCGGGTCTGTCAGGAGTCAGCGGCACTTACCTGGCAGAAGATCTCCGGCGGTCACGTCCTGGACTGCTTGATGGCCGCCATTATCTTCTCCCTGGCGGTCACATGCAGTTTTTTCGCGATAACTGCAGTGACTGCAGGGTAATCCCGGCCGTAAACCAGTCCGATGACGTCACTGCCGGGGAAGCAGGTAATCAGCTGTGCTGCGCCGGGATTCTGATGTAGCAGAGCTGGATCGTCGTGGGACACTCGTTACTATGGACTGCGTCGGTCAGGTGGTATACTTTTTTTTTTTTTTTTCATTTTTTTACAGGAGATCGATGGCGTCGCAGGATGAGACTGTAATAAAAGTAATGAAAACTGTGTTTTTTTTTTTTTATTAAATTAAAAAACTTTTTTATAAACATTCACCCGTCCGGGTACATAAACAATTTAACTATTTATCAACAATTTAACTATTTACATACAGGGACCCTGTCCGGGTTATTTATACTTCTTTGGCAGGGGTGTTCCAGGTACCACCTGGTACTCTTCTGATGCTTGCCAAACATCCGAGGCACCAAGGACCACCAGGACCTGATGACGTCGTGTGGCCTGTACAGTCAAGTCGTGACCCGCTATCTGGGTCTGTGTGGCCACCTCTTTCATCTCCCTCCGGGTCTGGAACCCTATGTCCCGGACTGAACGAACCCCAGGGGGCCTAACAGGCGCCGGGTACGGGCCAGCTATACTTATCATGTCCATAGCTGGGGCTGCTGACGAGACCACTGAGGGAGGCTTGGGAGATTTACGGCGTGGGGTGGCACTTTTGCAGAGGCCTGGATGTGGGAGGCTGAAGGCTCCTAGGGTCTCACAGGTTCCTGACACACTGGGGAGTAGGGGTCGCACCTGGTAACATTTAGGGCGTACCATCCATTGTAACCCCAGTGTCGGGTGTAAGTCACCAAGTCTCCTGGCAACAGGTCCCTTCCCGGGTGTCCTTCTGGGAGGAGAGCCTCCACGTCCCGCCGGTTCACAAAGACTTCTAAATAAAGTCCAGGCTCCTTGATGAAGCCCCACCCACCTTTCAATTTAAAGCTCCGTACTGCACCCTTACGCCGCGGCTCACACAGGGTTCCTTTATCCTTTCTCATCCGGTCCTTATCTGCCCGGTCCTTCTCCAGGTGACGTTGGTGAAGTTTTAGGGTTTCTCGCTGCTCCCTTTGTCGCTCTGCTTCCCGCTCCCAACGTCTCCACTCTTCCTCCTGACGCCGGTTGTAATTCTCCTCCACCAGCTGCTCCATGTCTCCACCACTCCACTGCAGCTTACAGTGTCCGGTTTGCGGCAGCTCTCCTGTCGCCCCCCAGTCCTGGCGGCGCTCCCCTGCGGAGGAAGCAGACGGCTCTAAATCAGATGACAGTCGGGGCTCCGGTACAGGCAGGTAGTGCTCTGGTGCCTGCGCGGCCTCCTCCATGAGGACGGGTGTCGCTTCTTCTGTCTCAGCGACGGGGGCAGACAGCGGGATCTGGGGTGCTGACGGTGCTGCGGTTTTTGCAGGAACGGGTGCCTCCACTGCGACAACGTCAACCGGATCACATTGCAAGGACTCCTCTACTAGAACGGGTGCCTCACCTTCCGGTACAGACCCTTCAGGTAAGAGGGATTGGCGCCGCTCCAAGTTTAGTTTTAGGGCACGCCAGCTCGCTTCCATCCTGGCGACCTCCTCCCGGTGCCGGGCCAGGCCTCTTAGGGTATCCGCCGCTTCTTGCAGCGTAGGAGGGTTTCCAGGCCGGGTGCCCAACGGTGATTCCGTGGCGATCGGGTCGCTTCCGTGGGGGGAGAGCTCTGACTGCTCCATCCCTTCACACTTCTGCTCGTGTCCATTAGCCATCTCTGCCAAGTCACATGTGTCATTAGCATCTGGAAAGGGCCCCTCTTTTGTAGGGAGGCGGGACCTTCGTGTTAGTTTCCACACACTGAGGAGGATGAGGAGGCGGAACTGAAGAGCTGTGGGGCACGATGTTACATTGCAGTACCATTTACAGTGGTCGGCCATCGTTTTCGCGCCACTGAGTGAGTGTACACCCACGAAGAGCACGCCCTTCTTCTTCACCAGTGCCTCGTCGTGATGCAGATATGGCTGAAAAATGGCAAATACATTCTCTGATGATTTTAGCAATTCTCAAGCACAAAACCAGTTCAATTCAGGCACACAGGACTCGCTTATAGCGAGCTACAGAATCCTGTTCGTGACGCCCAAGTTGAGTCGCACAGAGCCAGAGGTTTTGGGGGTACTCGGCACCGAGCCCGTCGACTTCTATGGGGTATGTCACGGCTTTACCCGGCAATTGAATCAGAGTCTATTTTACTATGTAGAAGTGTATAAACTATAAATATATGTATATATATGTCACAATGACATGTGTATATATATATATATATATATATATATATATATATATATATATATATATATATGTATTCTATGTGTGTATATTTTGTGTTTACAACGTAAGAAAGGGTTTTTTTTGTTGCGATATTTTGTTCCCATAGACTTACATGGGACTTCCGCTATCGAAATCGGATATCGACGATATTTAGTGCTATCGGCGATACAATTTCGATACGATATTTTTAGATATCGAGCACTATCGCTCAACACTATTCAGGATAGATGACTGTGACACCAACTAAATAATCTCCTACAAACTCTTAGGAAACCAAGCCTTGGTGGACTTTGAGGTATATTTGGATAAGTGTACTTTTGGAAGGCACAATGACACCCAAGTTTCAGCTTCCTTATAGAAAAAAATGATTATTTCACCTTTTAGTTCCAGATACTTGATTTAACATAGATGCTTTATTTTCAACAAAAAAACAGGGAAATTTAAGCTTATGAATTAATCACTAGTAATTCTTTGAAAAAAAAATAACCAGCATTGGTGATAAAACTGAGATAGTAAGGTGAGTCAGTTGAAAATAATTAGCAACTGTCTACATTTCATATTTGTAAGTCATAACTCAGCCCTAATTTACTTTATCATGACACATAAATGACATCTCGAATTCATTACCATGACCTCTTTTAGATTATACTGTGATGAGAAAGCAAAATGACAAACTATAATTATGTTTAGTGCTCATGCAGTCAATAGATACAACAAAACCATTACTGAGATAGAAGCACAACAGAAGTTTGTGTTAATTACTCCTGGTCTGAAATACTTTACAGTCTAAGGGCCCAATCTCACATAGCGACACACACCAACGATCCCGACAACGATCAGGATCGCTGGTGTGTCGCTATATGATCGCTGCTGAGCTGCCAAACAGGCAGCTCAGGCAGCGATCAGGACAGCGACACTGCGGGTAACGTCGCCTAGTTACCCGCAGTGTACGTTGGATACCAGCCCGCTGATGCAGGGAGCTGGTAACCAAGGTACACGTCAGGTTTCCAGGCGCTGCGCTGTGCCTGGAAACCTGATGTGTACTTTGGTTACCAGCTCCCCTGCAGCAGCACGCTGGTATCCAACGTACACATTGGATTTTACAGGCATAGCCCCGCTCCTGGAAACCCGAAGTGTACCTTGGTTACCAGCTGATCGCTGGTCTCCTGCCTGCCACACGCAGCGATGCGTGCTGGCCAGCGGGAGACCAGCGATCAAAAAAAAGTCCAGGCATTTCTAACACGACCAGCTATTCACAGCAGGGGCCTGATCGCTGGTACATGTCAGACATAGCAAGATCGCTGCTGAGATCGCTGTTTAGCAGCGATCTCGCTATGTGAGACGGGGCCTTAAGATTAACCCCATTTTGTCATATTGTAGTATGACAAAATATTTAATTTTATTGCAAACACATTATAAGTTATTATTGCACTTAGTATCACTATATCGCTAACATAATTTTAAAATAAAAAAAACAGATAAAACTCATTTTAAAACCCCATTCTACCATATGACGTACTATCCCGTTCATGTGACCTGGGCCTTAAGTCGCAGTGACTGGATAGTACATCATATAGTATCAGATTCTCACAGCTGACAACCGGCACTAAGTGCCAGGAGCAGTCACTGACCACTCCCGGCACTTTAACCCCCGTCACACTGCGATCAAAGATGATTGCAGTGTTACGGCGGCTGCAGAGGGGCTGACTGCTTTTGGATCAGAGACCCCCGAGGCATGATACGGGGTCCCGATCGTTCCTATGGAGACCGGGATGTCGTCACGACAACATCCAGGTTTCCAGGTCAAAGAAACTTCCTGACATGCGTAGTGATCAAAAATTTTATGTACCATAAACTGTTATCATTGAATATTTACTCCTTGGTTCTCAAGTCAGAAGCCTCTCACCTTGTGATGGAAATGTATATGTATTTCATGTAGATCTCACTTGCATGTATACTCCTATATACTCATATATACTCACAGCTAATATATACTGTAATCAATTGTTTAAGAATGACCCTGTGAACCAGACCAGTGCAAACCAGACAGCTCTTTGGTACTTTCCAGACATCAAAAACAGGAACCATCATCAGATGTCCCAAACTGATGTCTCGATTTTTACTGAACAGCAGGAAAAAGGCGACAGTTACTCATAAATCGCTAAATCAGCCTTTTTGTTATGCCTTAACCAGAAACCTTCATGTATTCAGACAGCCAATAACATAGAAGCTTGATTATATGTTAATTAACTAACGACCCCTTTCCTATATGCAACTATAATACCATGAAACACAAAAAAAAAACAGTAAAGCAAATGTATAAAAATACTCTGTTGTAAAAAAGTAACAGTAGACAGCAAGTGCTGGTAAAAAGATTGATAAAACACAGGGTATTTGGTTGATACGTTTTTTGCAAAAAATGTATACTAAGCCGCTCTTCCAAACGTCAAGGTATACCCGTATCAGAGCAGTCCCTGACTAATGTATTTAATCTATAACTGATGTTTTTAAAAACCTGGTCATGTGTATAGTAACTATATGAGCAGGATTCAGAAAGTTAATGTCCAAATGTGGAGAATGGCCTTTATGTGCATGGCTCACAAAGGAGGGGTGGAATACCTCCCTGAGGACTCTCTGGTTCTTATGGAATCAGTGTGCACCTTCCTAATGTTTCCCTGGCCAATTACCAAAGGACCTTTGGTATTTAAGGCAGCTCCACCTGGAGGTAACTGCCTGAGCATTGCCTTTACTGAGTTAGTGTTTGGCTGCTGAGTTGCCAGGTCCTGTCCTGTGTCTCGCCTTCTCTGGAAGCTTAATTCCTAGCTTTATCTTGTACCTGTCTATCTGCCCTCCAGGAGGCAGAATATCCTGGTCTGTGTCCTTGTTCCTAGCTTTGCCTTGTACCTCTCTGTCTGCCCTCCAGGAGGCTGTATATCCTGGTCTCTGTGTCTTTGTTCCTGTGCCTTGTCTCGTTCCATTCCCATCCATATTTCCATCCTTCACGTACCAGTACCTGCACCTCCAGTGTGTAGAGGTTCTAACCTGTTCCTTCATACACCACTCCTTCCTGCCAGTACCAGTACCTGCGCTCCAGTGTGAAGAGGTTCAAACCTGTTCCTTCATACACCACTCCTTCCTGCCAGTACCAGTACCTGCAACTCCTGTGTGAACAGGTCTTTACCTTCCTTACACCACTCCTTCCTGCTTGTGTCCCTGTGTCTCAGCCGTGCCTGCCTGCCAGTGTCTCAGCTGTTCCTGACTGCCAGTGTCTTAGCCGTACCTGCCTGCCAGTGTCTCAGCCGTGTCCACCTGCCAGCTAGTGTCTCAGCCGTGCCTGTCTGTCTGCCAGTGTGTCAGCCGTGCTCGCCTGTCTGCCAGTGTCTTAGCCATGCCCGCCTGTTCACCAAGAGTACCAGTCGTGCCCATCGACTCTTCCCCGCACCTGTCACAGTGCTCTGGTTCCCGTGGGATCAGCAGCCACAGCCAGACACCACCCTGGAGTGGCACCTGGGAGCTACCTGCCGCACAAGCCTGACCTCACCATCAGAGGCTCCAGTGAACACCAAGGTAGCTGCTTTGTAACGCCCCTTCTAGGGTAGTCTGGTTTGTGGCACAGTGGGACCACACTCATGCCAACATGTCAGGACGTGAACGCAACAAAGGCTTAATCACAGTTTACTGCATTGCTGGAGATTTGTGATGTAATATATTATCTGGTCAGTAGAGGGCAGTGGCGCAAGCCGTAGACTGAGAGTGGGGTTTTGGCGATTAGTGGGTGGTGGGTGAAGTTAAAGAAGAGTCTGGGTGGAAGTGAAGCTGGTGATCCTTGGAGAAAGTCTGGCTAGGGCGTTGGATCTCTGGATCTGTTGTTGGTGACTATGGGATGCGTTGTTCAATTTGATATGAGCCGGTTCATTGAGAACAACCAAAAACAGGTTAGAAGCCCATGATTGGAGAAATTGCCATTCTCTAAGAGCTTCAAGATGGCGTTTCTGATTATTGGGGACTCAGCTCAGCAAGGACTCTTCTACTTCAGTCTCAGGACATACTGATGCTGTCTTATATCTGAATATATACAGTACAGACCAAAAGTTTGGACACACCTTCTCATTTAAAGATTTTTCTGTATTTTCATGACTATGAAAATTATACATTCACACTGAAGGCATCAAAACTATGAATTAACACATGTGGAATTATATACTTAACAAAAAAGTGTGCAACAACTGAAATTATGTCTTACATTCTAGGTTCTTCAAAGTAGCCACCTTTTGCTTTGATGACTGCTTTGCACATTCTTGGCATTCTCTTAATGAGCATCAAGAGATAGTCACCGGAAATGGTTTTCACTTCACAGGTGTGCCCTGTCAGGTTTAATAAGTGGGATTTCTGGCCTTATAAATGGGGTTGGGACCATCAGTTGTGTTGTGCAGCAGTTTGGTGGATACACAGCTGATAGTCCTACTGAATAGACTGTTAGAATTTGTATTATGGCAAGAAAAAAGCAGCTAAGTAAAGAAAAACGAGTGGCCATCATTACTTTAAGAAATGAAGGTCAGTCAGTCCGAAAAATTGGGAAAACTTTGAAAGTGTCCCCAAGTGCAGTTGCAAAAACATGCACATGGTTTATTGATGGCTTATAAATGACAATATTTATTATATAATCATTCATACTAAAGAAATCATAAAATTTCAATTATAAGAATCTATCAGTTAATGATAAATCCCCAAACACCACGTTAAAAAAGTTGCTCAACCACAATAACAAAAGGCATACACTTCTTAATGAATTTGGCACATCTTATTTCAGCTCATTTTTCTTCAAGACATAAAGAACACCAGATTTAGTGAATTTAGCCATAAGTGGAGGAGAAAACTTTACAGTATAGGAGCAAGGTGCTGTGTAACTTGAAGTCTAAGGTCGGGGTCACACTTGCGAATGCAATGCGAGAAACTCGCGCAAGTCTCTTGCATCAATACCCGGCACTGCCATCGGCACTCGGGACAGAAGCATTCAACTGCATAGAAATACATGCAGCCGCACACTCCGGTCCCAAGTGCCGGCGGCAGTGCCGGGTATTGTGGCGAAAGGCTCGCGCAAGTTTCTTGCATTGCACTCGCAAGTGTGACCTCGGCCTAAAACTTAAAGTTTCTCCTTGCAGAGAGTGCCATGTTGAGGTAAGGAGACTTTAAACCATGCAATGCTCTTCTAGGAATTTAAAAATCTAAATAGTAGATGAGAACAGGAAGTCTAGTGCCACCTATTCGAGGTAGCAATCTTAAAAGTCAATATTGACTATTTAAAAGGGCATTGTGACATGACTTAGGTTAAAAAGCCAAACCATAAAAGTCATTTGCAGACACCTGTATGGGTTGTTTGCCGCTCACTAGTGCAAAGCTTGTGCTCACTCCATACAGGGCAGATACCAGTTCTACTATAAAAGCAGTGATTCAGTGATAGCCAAGATTGTGGCTGTTTAACTATTTAAATGTTGTTATCAATCTCTAAGAGCAGGATCTAAATAGCACGATTGCAGTGTTAGCATTCACCGGTTTCCACTACTGTAGGTCAATAGGCTGCGCTTTCAAGGAAACTGTGATTTACACTATTTTACTCTGGTATATAGTATAAGCAATTGAATGCTCTCAGGTTAAAGTCCCCTAGAGTGACTTAAAAGCCTTAAAAATATTTAAGAAAAAAAATGAAAGTTTAAATAGCCTCCTTTTTCCTAGTTTAGGAATAAGAAAATAATAATAATGAGCATAACTGATATAGCTGAATCCAAAAAAGTCCATTCAATCAAAATGTAAAATGGTCTAAAACATACAATGACTACTGAAAACAAAACAAACAAAAAAAAAACAAATGTGTGTTTTTTAAGTAATTATAGTTACTGGAAAAATGCAATAAAAATGGTCAATATATATCACATGTACCCCAAAATGCTATCAATGTAAGCTACAGTTCAGCACACAAAGAAACAAACTCTTTTAAGACTCCATCAATAGAAAAATAAAAAAGTCTTAGAATATGGCGACAACTAACAACATTTTTGTTTCACTATAAAATTCTAAAAACCAATACAAGTTTGGTATCATGATAATCGTGCTGCTGACCTGACGAATCATGTTGCCAGGTCATTTTTACCTGGGATGAACTCTGTAAAAACCTAACCCAAAAAACAAATAGAGTAATTACAATTTTTATCACAATTTACAGTTTTGCTATGGCAAAATGAATAGGGTCATTCAAAACTACAACTCATCCTGACCAAAACAAGCCCCCATATGTCTATATCAATGAAAAAATAAGAAAAGTTATGGCAATATCTATGTCATGGTAACAAAATACGTGTGCACAGTCAATGTGCCGGTGCAAGAGTAAGTTCCCAAACCATATTCAAATGTAAGATAAACTCTGCACTCAACTTTGAATGATAATGGTGTGATTTTATTATAGTTCAGTGATGTCAAACGTTTCGGTCAGCAGACCTTCTTCAGTAACTATACAAAATAATAGGTGGTTCGACAGATTTCATGGAAAATATATACCCAAATAATCTTATTTACAAAAAAATAAAGTATATACATGGTATCAAGACTTGTTCCGAAGTAAATATAGGAAGAGGCATCTATAAACACCCCTTGTTTTCACGGTACGTTTTACTGTGGAAACGGTACATCGATGACGTGTTTTGTCTATGGAGTGGCACGGTAGAATCCCTGCAACAATTCCTGTCCTTTCTCAATTCTGCATGGCCAGGCATCACCTTCACCATATCTCATGATTCACAGAAAATCAATTTTCTAGATACCATGGTGATGAAAGATAATGATGGCCTTATTACAACGGATTTATTTGTCAAACCAACGGACAAAAACAGCATTTTACATTATTCCAGTTTCCATCCCCCGTCTGTCAAGAAATCGATCCCCATCTCGCAATTTCAACGCGTCAAACGGATAGTCACCAATGACTCTCTCCGCACAGCCCGCCTTCAAGACATGTCTCTGAAATTCTCCAAGAGAGGATACCCGCTGACCCTTTTGGAAGAATCTAAGAACCATGTACCACAGACACGTCACAATAGGGATATTAAACGGATCCCCTTCATCCACTCCTACCATCCCTTTGCATTCTTACTACACAAAACAATCAAACGTCATTGGCACCTCTTATCCACAGCCCATCCGAACATTCCCGAATTTCAGGTACCATTTTTACCCTGTTTTAAAAGACCACCCAACATCAAAGACAGTCTGATTAGGGCCGATATAGGCCCTTTAACACCTATTAGACAGAAGTTTCTTGCTCGTCCTAAGACTGGGACATATCCGTGTCTACACTGTGCTCAGTGTAGCAATGTCCTCAAAGGTGACCGTTTTCATCATCCCCATACAGGTAAAACATTCCGCATTAAAGATTTTTACACATGCGACACGTCATTTGTAATCTACCTCATCAAGTGCCCATGTGGTTTGCTTTATGTCGGGGAAACCACCCTTCCAGTGAAAGACAGAATTTCTAAACACAAGTCCACCATACGTTGTGCCAATTTATTACTTCCAGTACCATACCACTTTCACTCAAAGGGTCATACCATTTCGCAACTACAGTTTCAGGTCATTGACCATATACCTCCATTAAGACGGGGTGGTGATCGGATCGCACTATTGAAAAAACGGGAATCGTATTGGATCCACACACTGGAAACACTCACCCCTAAGGGTCTCAATAGGGACTATGATTTACTGTCATTTATTTGAATTGTCAATTCTGTGATTTTTTCTAATTACATCTTCTCCCTTTCTCTAGAGTCGCCTATATTGACTGCCAGAAACTATGGGCACTTAGAAAATCCTCACCAGCCTTTTTCCCATCCCTTTACTGCACTTCTAAGACTGAGCTGCGTTTCAACCTTGAAATCACCACTGAGCATGCGCTGCCTTAAGCACACTCCCACATCTCAGAACCCATGGAACGCACGTGGACCGCATTCTGCACTTCCGGGCACGTCACTTCCGGTCTAGCCGGAACCAGGAAGTCTCACACTTGAACACATGGCACTGGCGTCCATATAAACTCACCCCAGGTAGCTATCACTGCACTACTCCAGCGGTGGACACCGCGACAACTGCCATCCCTGGGCAAGGTAACTGAACCGCTCCATAAGCACCCTCTATCAGCGTTCACCACTCTGAGTGTTTATGTGCTATGTCTCCTTACAGGCCACAACACAGGCTCTGTTAAGACCTTATCCTCCTCACAGTAAGGTTAACTCTGTATATATCTAATGCACGCGTCTCACAGCCCAGACTCTGCTACTCACACTTTTATGTGCTCTTTAGTAATTATAGGTCATACCTATTATCCTCATTTCACTCCTGAAACGGATCTCTCTTTTGACACTGAGATTCACGGTATGTACTATTACTCAGCAGCTCTGAACCAACCACTGTGAGCACTCACTGTTATAATTCTCACATGTTATCTCATAGTCATTGCTTACCTGCGGCAGGAACCACATTAACCCCTTAGGGTAAGCAGCCAGTCAGCCTCACACTATTGTGCTCTATGGGAATTCATGTCTAGGTGAACAACATCACCCTTTCTTCTGGTCACTATAGGATATAAGTCTGATTGATTCATATTAACAGCATTGTTCTGTGATATACGGTATGTATGTTTATGCTCCTCTCTCTCTGAATTAGATTTATGACTGAACCAACCTTGCCTCTTCCTATATTTACTTCGGAACAAGTCTTGATACCATGTATATACTTTATTTTTTTGTAAATAAGATTATTTGGGTATATATTTTCCATGAAATCTGTCGAACCACCTATTATTTTGTATAGTTACTGAAGAAGGTCTGCTGACCGAAACGTTTGACATCACTGAACTATAATAAAATCACACCATTATCATTCAAAGTTGAGTGCAGAGTTTATCTTACATTTGAATATGGTTTGGGAACTTACTCTTGCACCGGCACATTGACTGTGCACACGTATTTTGTTACCAAGTATTTCTCCCCTTACGTGTAGCACGCCATTCGTGGGTATGTCCTCTACTACCTTTTCTTATAATTTGGAAGAAACTTCGGCAATTTTGGCTCAGTCACACTTCTCCACAGATTTCCTTAAAGCACCACCCCGCGAAACACGCGGACGTGATCTAGAACGTGCACTTAGGCACCAGGTTAACCTGAAACTACATAGTGCCACCTTGTCTGAGTATCTTCGGGTGAAAAGAATTCCCAGGGGCTTACGGGTACCACTTCGCCCCACTCTCTTTAATGAATCTCCAGATTTTTGTGCCCGTTATGAACAGATACTAAATAAGTGTTCTTTTGACCTCATGACACTCACTTTGGAGCACCTACATAAGGCCATTGAATCCAATACAGCGACAGTCCAGAACATTGAGTCCCAGCTAGCAACAACCGGTACCACTGAAGAACTTCAGTCACTTAGGACCCAAATACAGAGCCGCATTGACCAGCATACCAGAGATACCGAAAATCGGAAAAGAAGCAAGTTCACCAGAGACGCAGCGGATTACGAGTCCAACAAAGTCTATAAATGGCAGGACAGATCCTCCTACAGACGACCACAACCACGCAGCCAGCGCTCATCCACCGATTATTCTACCTCTGGGTCCGAACAGGAACGTGGCCCATTCTCCACTTCTCAGGTTCCTTTTTTAGGACAACGGCGGCGTTTTCCACGAAGAAGACCAGACGGAGCACAAGAGGGAAGAAACAGCATGGACCAAATGCGGGTTACCCGGTCACAGGTACGGAATCGCTTGTGATTAACATTTCTTCTAGATCTCTAGGTATCGCAGAATACCAAATTTTACAAAAGGGCCTATCCTTCTGTCCCGCTTACCGGTATAAGACCTTTGACCTGGATATGGACTTACAGCGTTTTTTTCGGACTATTCGCCTAAAAGCGTATTTCTCTTCTATCGATTCTTGTAATCCCATACCTCAGGGGCCCCACCAGGCATTATCTATACTCCATTTGGGTTTGCATAACAAGAGCTCATTTCGCCCACCACATGGGTCACATGCGGTTGAAACCTTCATTGAGTTTGTTCACACATCATTTCAACTTCTACGTAAGGACATAGAACAGGGGAAACTTTTTTACCCTCCTAATATGTCCCAGGTTGAAAAACAAGCATTAAAATCTCTCCAGGACGATCAATCCCTTATCTTTAAACCTGCTGACAAAGGTGGAGCCCTTGTGGTCATGGACAGGACACTGTATATAGCAGAAATTAAACGACAATTATCAGACACTTCGATTTATCATATTCTACCTAGAGACCCAACCAGTGAGATTCGATCCAAAATTGAGACCATTATTACAAAATATTCCAACTTGGGGATCCTTGACTCCAAAACAAGCGAGTTCTTACGCAACAAGAATCCAATCACTCCAGTATTCTACACCATACCAAAGATCCATAAAAATTTGCAGAACCCACCAGGCAGGCCCATTGTGGCCTCCACCAACTCAATCTTATCACCCATTGCCAAATTTTTAGAGAAAATTCTCACACCCATCACCCATACAGCCTCCTCTTTCCTGCTTGACACTGGAGATTTCCTCCAGACCATTCAGAGACTACAGAGGGTACCACCCAACACCATCCTAGTAACCATGGATGTCAAGGATTTATACACCTCGATACCTCATGTCAATGGCATCAATTCAGTACACCATCTCCTAACCACAGAAGGTTGGGCAGAAGACCAGATTAATCTGGTCATAGAGTTACTTTCAGTCATTTTGTTCAACAACTTCTTCCTCTTTCAGGATTCATTCTATTTACAGATACGTGGCACCGCCATGGGATCTAACGTGGCACCCCCTTATGCCAACACGTACATGGCGGACTTTGAAACCACCCACATCTATAAACACCCCTTGTTTTCACGGTACGTTTTACTGTGGAAACGGTATATCGATGACGTGTTTTGTCTATGGAGTGGCACGGTAGAATCCCTGCAACAATTCCTGTCCTTTCTCAATTCTGCATGGCCAGGCATCACCTTCACCATATCTCATGATTCACAGAAAATCAATTTTCTAGATACCATGGTGATGAAAGATAATGATGGCCTTATTACAACAGATTTATTTGTCAAACCAACGGACAAAAACAGCATTTTACATTATTCCAGTTTCCATCCCCCGTCTGTCAAGAAATCAATCCCCATCTCGCAATTTCAACGCGTCAAACGGATAGTCATCAATGACTCTCTCCGCACAGCCCGCCTTCAAGACATGTCTCTGAAATTCTCCAAGAGAGGATACCCGCTGACCCTTTTGGAAGAATCTAAGAACCATGTACCACAGACACGTCACAATAGGGATATTAAACGGATCCCCTTCATCCACTCCTACCATCCCTTTGCATTCTTACTACACAAAACAATCAAACGTCATTGGCACCTCTTATCCACAGCCCATCCGAACATTCCCGAATTTCAGGTACCATTTTTACCCTGTTTTAAAAGACCACCCAACATCAAAGACAGTCTGATTAGGGCCGATATAGGCCCTTTAACACCTATTAGACAGAAGTTTCTTGCTCGTCCTAAGACTGGG
>JARQOD010000006.1:141370874-141453276 GCA_033576555.1 Oophaga sylvatica
AAAATAATTATTTTTTATATAAAATTGTTTTTATTGTATAAAAGCGCCAAAACATAAAAAAAATATAAATGAGGTATCGCTGTAATCGTACTGACTCAAAGAATAAAACTGCTTTATCAATTTTACACACGCGGAACGGTATAAATGCCCCCACCACAAGAATTTCAAAATCAAACCCCCCTTTATCACCCCTTAGTTAGGGAAAAATAATAAAAATAAAAAAATGTATTTTTTTCCATTTTCCCATTAGGGTTAGTGTTAGGGTTAGGGTTGGGATTAGGGTTATAGGGTTAGGGGTGTGTTAGGGTTAGGTTTGTGGTTAGGGTTATGGTTAGGGTTGGGATTAGGGTTAGGGGTGTGTTGAGGTTAGGGTTGGAGTTAGAATTGGGGGGTTTCCACTGTTTAGGCACATCAGGGGCTCTTCAAATGTGACATGGCGTCTGATCTCAATTACAGCCAATTCTGTGTTGAAAAAGTCAAACGGTGCTCCTTCCCTTCTGAGCACTGTTGTGCGCCCAAACAGTGGTTGTCCACCCACATATGGGGTATCAGCGCACTCAGGACAAATTGCTAAACAACTATTGCAGTCCAATTTCTCCTGTTACCCTTAGTAAAATAAAAAAAATAGATCTGAAATAAATATTTTGTGAAAAAAAGTTAAATGTTCATTTTTTTTTAAACATTCCAAAAATTCCTATGAAGCACCTGAAGGGTTAAAAAACTTCTTGAATGTGGTTTTGAGCACCTTGAGGGTTGCAGTTTTTAGAATGGTGTCACTTTTGGGTATTTTCTATCATATAGACCCCTCAAAGTGACTTCAAATGTGATGGTCCCTAAAAAAAACATGGTGTTGTAAAACTGAGAAATCGCTGGTCAAATTTTAACCCTTTAACCCTAACAAAAAAGAAATTTGTTTCCAAAATTGTGCTGATGTAAATTGGACATGTGGGAAATGTTATTTAGTAACTATTTTGTTTGACATATTTCTCTGTTTTAAGGGCATAAAAATTCAAAGTTTGCAAATTGCAAAATTTTCTAAATTTTTGCAATATTTCTGTTTTTTAATAAAAAAATGCAAGTTATATCGAAGAAATTTTTATCACTAACATGAAGTACAATATGTCACAAGAAAACAGTCTCAGAATCGCCAAGATCCGTTGAAGCGTTCCAGAGTTATTACCTCATAAAGGGACAGTGGTCAAAATTGTAAAAATTGGCCCGGTCATTAACGTGCAAACAACACTCGGGGTAAAGGGGTTAAGGCTGGAGGATGGCAAGGAAGATGACAGATGTCCATAAACATTTTATTACAAAATAATATATTTAATATACATAAAAGAGTAACATTAGGCTCATCTTATGGAAAGGAAGGCATTCATGCAGAATTTTTTTTGTGTGAGTAAATCATATGAACTAGCTATCTTTTCTAAAATGTAATTTCATAAGTAGAATTCATTAAGGCATAATGGCAGAAGTACTAAATCTAGCTACAATTGAACTCATCACTAAATTGAGAGTTTAGAAAAAGCAGTCTTCACATCCACATAAATTTACTTCTATTGATTTAGGGTCATAATGAAGTGAATAATGTAAATTAATCATGGGAAATTGTTCGGCAGATGAATTCCCAGGAATCCAATGTGCTATTAGTGGCATTATCCCCACACCTGCAGCTTCCTTACATGATGCATGATGATGCTCACACCAAATTAACTAATTCTGTGGATGATTTTGCCTTCTTTAACCCTCCGGTTACCGTGTAGGAAGAAAACAGTCACAGCTGCTCTAAATTATATTTCATTGTACATGCCCTGCAGACTGTAACAAGCCTATGCAAAAGTAAAAAATAAATAATTTGTAACTTTGGGTCGATATGTTGAAAAAAAAAGATAACTCTTCTAGCAGATTTTTTTTCATTTTGAGAAGACACAGTATGTGATAAAAATGTTCAAAAATCTTTAAAGATAATCTGTCATTTGATTGATGCAGAGGAGGCTGAATCAGACACTGGCTGCATTACTACAGTTGTGTATGTTTTACTCTGGGGTGCTGCAGTGTTTCAGAAAAACACACTTTATTCAGCCGAGTAGTAAAGTCTAAGGGAGGTCTCCAGCAACTTCTCTTTGGCCCGATCCTCTTGACTAACATGTAAAGGGGTTAAGTTAATAATGTTCATTGTTGTATTTATGCCTTTTTGCTTACTGGTATTGCTACATGTTACATGTACTACCTCATGTATGATATGGTACTGCTACCCCTTCTGGGTATTACCATCGCTTTGTTTCCATGTTTGATTGTTCCTCATGTTATATAATGTGATAATGTTCACTATGTTTTCGTGTACAGTTTAGGGAAGGTGTAATGCGTGGGAATGGTCACTAGATGGGGGCATCCTAGCACACACTAGTTGTAGTCAGGGATAGGTTTAGTGTAGGATTAATATAATAGGAGGGGCTGCCAAGAGGTAAGGCTAAGCAAGTAGGAAGTTAGGTCAGATGGGGCCAGGATGCCCTTTGTGTCCACACGGGCTCTAGGCCCAGGATGGCTCAACAGCCTCGTAACTTTCAGCAAGTGCTAGTCCCAGGTATCCACAGTTAAAGAACGGAAGGACAGTGGGACAGAAGGATGCAGAAGTTGTGGCAAATTATGACCTGGGCGGACGCCCGGAGGTCTGGAGTTGGACTGACCGAGAAACGTTCAGATTCAGTGAGTGAGAAAGAAAAGAACGCTGAAGCTTCACAGGGAACAGTACGGACAGGTCAGATGCTTTGTCAGAGGCAGCCTAACTTAGTGACTGATGATCTCTATCCTGGGGCGAAGCAGGCAGTGGAAACTGTCATTGTGGCGAGATTGAGCCGGGAGAAAGCTGAGAAGCAGTCTACGACGGTCTGTTCCCGGCGCATACTGTAAGGAAGCGTCACCAGGGCATGGAAAGTTGAGGAATCCCATATGGAAGAATATGTAACCCGAAATGTAACAACTGTGGATATGCTGTGCAAAGTTTATAGTAAAGAAACCATTCCAGTTGCAATGGACTGTGTCTCATTTGATGGAAGTTGCCGTGGGAAGGAGTCTGCATTGCCTGAGAGGTGCCCAGAGAGACTTGAACCTGGAGATACAGGTACGCACACAGCAATTGACATTACGTTTCTGTAGGTGACGGCCAGGACACCGACATCTTAGTATCCGTGGTTATGACTACAGCCCTGGCCAGCCCTTTTATCTGTCCTTACACTTGCAGGTAGGGAAAACTAGTAAGTCTAGGGGGGAGTAGGTGTGGAGAAACCACGGGTAACTGACTCAAAATGGTCTCTTGATGAGTTTTCAAAATACAGTCATGAGAAAAAGTACACTCGCTTTGAATTCTATAGTGTTATGGCATATTTCAAAATATATACAGTACAAACCAAAAGTTTGGACACACCTTCTCATTCAATGATTTTTCTGTATTTTCATTACTGTAAAAATTGTAGAATCACACTGAAGGCATCAAAACTATGAATTAACAATTGTGGGATTATACATTACACTTTACAAAAAGTGTGAAACAACTGAAAATATGTCTTATATTCTAGGTTCTTCAAAGTAGCCATGTTTTGCTTTGATTACTGTTATGCACGCAGAAAAGGTGAACGGATGGACTCTACATGCCTAGTTCGCACCGTGAAGCATGGAGGAGGAGGTATGATGGTGTGGGGGTGCTTTGCTGGTGACACTGTTGGGGATTTATTAAAAATTGAAGGCATACTGAACCAGCATGGCTACCACAGCATCTTGCAGCAGCATGCTGTTCCATCCTGTTTGCGCTTAGTTGTACCATCATTTATTTTTCAACAGGGAAATGACCCCAAACACACCGCCAGGCTGTGTAAGGGCTATTTGACCAAGAAGGAGAGTGTTGGGGTGCTATGCCAGATGACCTGGCCTCCACAGTCACCAGACCTGAACCCAGAAGAGATGGTTTGGGGTGAGCTGGACCGCTCACAGCTTCAATTTTGAATAATCCCCAACAGTGTCACCAGCAAAGCACCCCCACACCATCACACCACCTCCTCCATGCTTCACGGTGGGTACCAGGCATGTAGAGTCCATCCGTTCACCTTTTCTGCGTGCAAAGCAGTAATCAAAGCAAAAGGTGGCTACTTTGAAGAACCTAGAATATAAGACATATTTTCAGTTGTTTCACACTTTTTTGTAAAGTGTAATGTATAATTCCACATGTGTTAATTCATAGTTTTGATGCCTTCAGTGTGATTCTACAATTTTCATATTCATGAAAATACAGAAGAATCTTTGAATGAGAAGGTGTGTCCAAACTTTTGGTCTGTACTGTATGGTAAACCAACAACACATTACACCGTGTCAAAAACAGGCCAAAATTCATAAGCATTCTGTGTGAAAACTAAGTACATCCAATGAATCAATAGCTTGTAGAACCACCTTTCACAACAATAAGTTGAAGCTGTTTACTGTATGACTTTGTAAGTCTCTCAAAGTATTTTAAAGAAATTTAGCCTACTCTTTTGTACAACATTGCCTAAGTTTATTGAGGTTTGTGGATTAGGTCTTGTCACAGGTCTGGACTTTGACTGGGCCACTGCAACACCTTGATATTTTTGCATTTTCAGTTGTTCTTATATAGATTTACTGGTATGCTTGGGATCATTGTCATGTTGCATGATCCAGTTTTGGACAACCTTTAGTTTTCGGATTGATGACCTCACATTTAACTCTAGAATACTTTGGTTTACAGAAGAGTTTATGGTTGACTCAATGACTGTAAGGCAACATGCACAGTTCAGTATTTGGTGAGTTTTTTACCTCAGTGTTTGTAAACTAAAATCAGGAGTGGAAGAATCAGAGGAAAAGTATAATAGAAACACGTCACCACTTCTGTATTTTTCACCCACTCCTGGATTTTGGCTTACAAATGCAGCGGTAAAAACTAATTGAATAATCAACGTGTGCACAGGCTCTCAAGTGCCAAGAGCATGTGGGTACAAAACAAGCTGAATCATCACTCCTCCACCACTGTGCTTGATAGTTTGTATGAGTTATTTGTGATTATATGCTTTTTTTAGCTTTTAGCAAATGTGGTGAAGGACATTGTGCCCAAGCATCTCTACTTCGGTCTCAACTGTTCAAAAGACATTGTTTCAAACGTCTTATGGTTTATTTAGATACAATATATCAAGTTTTAACCATGCTGCCATGCTCTTTTCATAAAGAGGAGACTTGGTCCTTGCAGCCCTTCCAAATAAACAACCTATGTTTACTCTCTTTCTAATTGTACTAACATGAACTTGAACATTTAACATGCTGAGGTACTTAGAGCTGAATTTGCTACAACGTCCACTCCTGGGGATATTATAAACAGCACTATATGTTTTCCACTTGTGAATAGTCCTCCTCACTGTATAACGATGAACTCCAAATTGTTTGCAAATAGCCTTATAACCCTTCCTAGATTGATGAGCAGCAATAACTGTAAAATTATTGCTCACGGTTTTTCTACTTGGCATTGTATAAGAACATGACTGAATGCTCCAGACCACCAAACTGCCAAAACCTCTGCTTTTATAGAGATGATTACACTTGCTAATGAACAATTAATCAATGGCATTTGAGTAAGGAGTGTGAACAGTAACGGTGTTGTCAGTTTGAGATACACTCTGGAGCTGGAACTATCAGTGCCGTCATCACTGTTGAAGGGGGCGTGGGGGACATAAAAGGGGCTGAGCGCGGGAAGGAGAGAGACTTGGCGGGAATTCGACTACAGAGCAGGACGAAGGTTGACTCCCTATCCTCAACACTGACCTTTACCGCCACTTACGCCAGCCCTTTACAGACTGACCGACTCTTACATCCATTACCAGGTGCCTCTCCATGAACCCTGTCTATAACGTGCAGTGCAGCAGACGTCCCATCTTTTCCTGAATGTGATTCCGTACGAGGCCTTGCCATCGCTATGGCCTGTACAGCGTTGTGTTCCCGGTGTATTGTGTCACTCTCATGGAATCAGCAGGAGAAACTGTCCCCATGCATCAGTGGACTCAAGATCAACGGACCCAAGATCAATGGACCCAAGGCCAACAGATCAGGAGACAGTGCATTTCCTTCCTATGCAACAGAGCCAGAGACTTTGTTCACGGACTGTGACGTCTTCAGGAGCTGTTCCAACCGTTCCCCAACAGGAACTTCAATCGATAAGTCATTACCATAATTTCTCCCCTTCTTATCTTGTTTATTGTGTATTGTGCATTCAGTACGCTCCTGGTGTATTATTTGCCTAACCATCTCCCTGTGTGGAGGTTTCTCTGAATACCTTTTAAGTAAATTCTTGTTAACCCCTTCTCTGCCTCCTGCTATTTACTGCATCTGACGAACCTTAACATTTGATTAGCAGTACCTTGGTGTTATTTAGTCTCTTAATACCTAGGGAAGCAGTAAGCATGTAATTACATTTTTCCCATATTGTTTGTACACTTTGATCAGATTTTGTTATCTAAATAATGACATGGTTTATTTTTTCATGTGTTGTTGTTAAACTGAGGTTATACTTACCTAATGTTAAGGTCGTTTAAGGAACACATACTTTTTTTTATCATGCCCTGTTATACCATACCATAGAATTCAAAACCGAGTTATTTTTTTCTTAAGACTCTACTTAGAGAAGCTGAAGGTGGAGTTAGAATTCAGATGACTAGTCAATGACCAATCCCCAACAGCTTCTTCCCACTCAGCTCCCCTAGACTGACAGGTCTCTTCCTATGTGCATGCCGGTTTTCTGAGTAGAACATACAGGTACTTCTCACAAATTATTAGAATATTAGTCAAAAGTTAATTTATTTCAGTTCTTCAATACAAAAATTGAAACTCATATATTATATAGAATCATTACAAACAGCGTGATCTATTTCAAGTGTTTATTTCTGTTAATGTTGATGATTATGGCTTACAGCCAATGAAAACCCAAAAGTCATTATCTCCATAAATTAGAATACTTTATAACACTAGCTGGAAAAACGATTTTAAAATCCGAAATGTTGGCCTACTGAAATGTATGTTCAGTAAATGCACTCAATACTTGGTCCGGGCTCCATTTGCATCAATTACTGCATCAATGCAGCATGGCGTGGAGGTGATCAGCCTGTGGCACTTCTTAGGTGTTATGAAAGTACAGGTTGCTTTGATATCAGCCTCAGCTCGTCTGCATTGCTGGCCAATCAAGCACAGGGATACTGTTGTTTTTAAACCAGGTATTGGCACTTTTGGCAGTGTGGACAGGTGCCAAGTCCTGCTGGAGAATGAAATTTCCATCTCCAAAAAGCTTGTTGGCACAGGGAATACAGGGAAGCATGAAGTGCTTTAAAATTTCCTGGTAGACGGCTGCACTGACTTTGGTCTTGATATAACACCGTGGACCAACATCTGGTGTTGTCTATTGGTCATGAGTGGCTTGACACAAGGAATGTGACGCTTGTAGCCCATGTCCTGGATACGTCTGTGTGTGGTCGCTCTTGAAGCAATGACTCCAGCAGCAGTCCACTCCTTGTGAATTTCCACCAAATTTATGAATGTCCTTTTCTTAACAATCCTTTCAAGACTACGGTTATCCATTTTTCTCGTTTGCTTGTGCATCTTTTCCTACCACACTTTTTCCTTCCACTCAACTTTCCATTAATATGCTTGGATACAGCACTTTATGAACAGACAGATTCTTTAGCAATGTCCTTTTGTGGCTTTCCCTCATTGTGGAGTGTGTCAATGACTACCTTCTAGACATCT
The DNA here is from genome assembly GCA_033576555.1 of Oophaga sylvatica. Lineage (NCBI taxonomy): Eukaryota > Metazoa > Chordata > Amphibia > Anura > Dendrobatidae > Oophaga > Oophaga sylvatica. The sequence continues at coordinate 141,378,663 of JARQOD010000006.1, forward strand.
ATCAAGTCAGCAGTCTTCCCCATGATTGTGGAGCCTACTGAAAGAGACTAAGGGACATTTTTAAATGCTTAGGAAGCCTTTGCAGGTGTTTTTTGTTAATAATTCTAATTTACTGAGATAATGATTTTTGAGTTTTCATTGGCTGTTAGCCATAATCATCAACATTAACAGAAATAACCACTTGAAATAGATCACTCTGTGATAACTCTATATAATATAGCAGTTTCACTTTTTGTATTGAAGAACTGAAATAAAGTAACTTTTTGATGATATTCCAATTTTGTGAGAAGCACCTGTACATGACTGCAATAAAACAACTACTATCTGATTCCAGGTGCCTGTTGTTCAGGTATCACGAATCAGATAACTTCATGAAACGCAACAAGCACTTTTAGGCCGGGAACACACATGCGAGGAAATCGTCCGACACTCGCAAGTGAAATCCCAGCTCTGGCGCCGGCACTCGGGAGTGGAGCGAGCTGCTGCATATAACTACAAGCAGCCACGCACTCCACTCCCGAGTGCTGGCGCCAGAGCTGGGATTTCACTTGCGAGTGTCGGACGATTTCCTCGCATATGTGATCCTGGCCTTACTATCATTGTAACAGCAATCACAAATCAATAGTTTGAAGCAGAGAAAAGTGGGGGTTAGGGATCTCGCAGCCTTCACATCACAGTAAACATATAATTCACATCATGTTAGCTTATATTTCATATAGAAATAGTATAAATATCTAAAATAAATGTAAAGTGATAATTCAATTAAAATACATAAATGATTCCAGTAATGTTTAATGTAAACAACCACAAAAGTATCCACATTAACAATAATCAATAATTATTTATAGTGCTTTCAATAGAAGCTCTATGCTTATAAAACACTAGTGGTGTAAAGATAACCAAATAAAACCCACTACAATGTGCACATACTATAATAGCTCATCAGTCAATGATAAACACCTTTTGTCATATTTGCCTATATGTGAGGGATTTGTAAGAAAATTGCTTAGTTTGTGTGGTTGTCATTAGGGATGAGCGACTTTCCCGTTTTTCGAGTCGAGTCGGGTTTCACGGAACCCGACTTTCGCAAAAGTCGGGTCGAGTGAAATCGGCCGACTATCACGAAAAATCGGCGGATCAATCGACACGCAAATCCCAATGCAAGTCAATGGGGAAGCAAAGTCGGTAGGGAGTGGAGGACAGAAAACACACCTACAGTGCCCATTTCAATGGCAACAACATAAATCATTATTACTTAAGCTTGGCAACCTTAATTGACTTTATAATAATGTTTACACATTGAAAAATGGGGGTTATTTATCTCAACTTGTGGGGGGGTAGGGATGGCTCCCGGTTTTCGTGGGCCCCGGGCCAAAGGGTGTGAGTGGGTTTCTTTAACACATACCACAATTCATCATGCTCCGTTACGGCACAGAAATATCGGTATAGTACAATGAAAAATACTTCACTTCTTACATGACATGACTGATATCTATGTTAAAATCTACAATAGCTCAAAAAAAGGACACAATATTCCTCCATACAGTATTATGGCCACCACATAGTGTGCCATACAGAATAATGAGCCCCATATAATGCTCCAAACAGAATAGGCCCCATATGATGCTCCATAAATAATGAACCCCATTTGATTCTCCAGTATATGATGGTCAACATGGATGATGCTCCAGCGTATGATGGGCCAAAATCAAGCTCCATATATAATAAGCCCCATTATTAATGTTCCAGCATGTAATGGGCCACGTAAATGCTGCTCCAGTGTCTGCTGTCCCTCATTTACAATGCTCCAGTATATGATGGGCCACATGGCTGCTGCGCCAGTCTCTGATCTGCCCCATTGACAATGCTCCTGTATATGTTGGGCCCCATGGATGATGCTCCAGTGTGTTATGGGCCAAAAGAAAGCTCCATATATGATGGTCCATATTATTAATGATCCATTGTGAAATGCTACCCATATATTCGTGAAAACATTTAAAAATATTTATTTACTCTCCTCGCTGTGCAGTGGTCTACTCTGCCCTCCTCAGCGTCACCATCTTACAGGTCTCTGCACTTGGACTGTTTAGGCAGAGGGAGTACAGACGTGAGGTAATTTCCCTTTGTAACCTGAATTTTACTGTCAGGAAAAGCGGAAGACGTCACTGCGGTGGAGCATGGAGAGGTAAGTATTGCAAGTGCTGTGGCCCTTAGCAAGCAGGGGTGGCCGACTAGTGGGCGACGGCACTGGCACAGGGCCCCTCATAGTACACCGGTGCGTCTGACGGAGAGAGGACCCATCCAATCATCAGAGGCAAATGTTTGAACTATGAGGGTCCCTGTGCCAGTGCCGTTGCACACGAGTTGCCTCCCCCCACACCTGCTCAATGAACCTGCAGGCAGGGGCTGACGCCGGACCAGTTGGGGGCTATTTTTATGTTTTGTAGTCCTGCCACCATGCAAGTGTGTGGCACACCAGGATTAAGGTTGCCACAGTGACCTTGACTCCCTCCAGGGGGGAGTGATGTCATGCCTAAAATCAAGGAAGGATCCCTTTAACAGGTTACACAGCATATACCTTTCATACTCCTGACCAGAAGGGCAGATCCAACACCTTATTTCAGGAGAGCTCCTCCAGAACATTCTGGCTGGGGGAGGAGTTAGTGAGTGTGGCTAGAGGGACACGAGAGGAGAGACGTGTGGATACAAATTGGTGAATAGAGGGGCTATAGAGAGCTCACCCCAAGGTTGGAGCACCGAAACCGGACCCATGGAGTCCGAGTCTGAGTGGGTAAACTAAAGTCCCAGCTGCAGAATCCAGAGGACAGTGGACAGCAGATTCTCTGCCCAAACTAATACTCTACTGCACAGCAGCAGCACACGTGAGCCGGAGACTCCATAAGTGAGTGATTCCTGAAGCAGGTTACACCTGTCTGCTATGAGAGTGAATTTATACTTACACAACAGGCAGATAGAGGAACTTGGATGGAGCTTCTAGCAGGCAGTGCCTTAGAAAATAACCCTACAAAGGAGAACTCACATCCCACCTCAAGTAAGGGGATTCAAAATAGCTTTCAGGCCAACCGACTCCAGCAGCATCTGTACTCAGTGCCCTGGACAATTTGTCAGCAAAAAATGTGAGTTAGGCTTTGGAAAGTGCATCTGACTGTGTCTCCTCAAGTCCTTCCTGCCAAATACTCCACTGTGCCCAATCTTTCAGCACCATTCTATACCATCTCTCTGCCCTGGGACAAGCTTGACTTGTGGTAAGCTATTTCAACTCTGCTGCATCACAGCATCAGTCTCCGTCCGAGGATCTGCACTGCAGCGCTGGTCAGGTCACCTCTGACCAGATACCACAGGTGGCGTCACGAATACCTTACTCCAAACTCTATCATCCCTTGTACATATTCCCCTTATATTCACCCCCCAGGGCCAGGAACAGGATCACTGCCGCTGTGACACCTCCCCTGGAACACACCGGCCCTGTACCAAGTATCCCATTGCCTTGGCTGCCAATCCAAATGAACTGCATTCGTGTTCTCTACTGTTGTATCCTCAGTGTGGTAGTTTGTTTATGGATCTTTTCGTTTGGCCTACAATAAAGGTTTTGGGATTGTTCGCAATTCTCTTGCTCTGTTGATTGTGTGATACCGGAGACGGACCCTGTGACAACAGGCATGTTTCATTTTTATAAAGGTTGAGATCAACAACATTTTACGTATATATATCAGGAGTCACACACAGACGCTTCCAGTCTCCGTATGGATTACACAATAAGATAAAAAGCATTAAAAGTGTAATGTATGTGAAGCGTACAGCTTTATACAGTGTAGTTTTAATTGTCAATCTACGTCTATATTGCATTAATAACATACAGACGCTCACACGCTCAGTATCCATTAGATAAAAATTAGAAAAAGGGTACTGTGTCACAACCCAACAGCTGGATCCAGTGGCTGGGTAATTGTAAATCTCCGTATATATTTTAGGAGGCACACAGAGACGATCAGTGTCTCAGTATGGATAACACAATAATATAATAAGAAAAAAGGGGTAGTGTTTCATCATATTCAAGGAATAGGTGGAGTATAATGAAAAAATTTTAAAACTCCGTATATATTTCCTGAGGCCCACAGACACGCTCACAGGCTGAGTATGGATAACATAAGAATCCAATAATAAAAAAGGGAACTGTAGCAGCATATTAAAGGCATATATGTGGTATTATGAAAAAATAAAACATCTCCGAATATATTTAAGGAGGCAGACAATGATGCTCAAAGGCTCAGTACCCATTACACAAAAATCTAAAAAGCTTAAAAAGGCCACTGTATTATTCATAGGACTAAGATCAAGTGTATTATCTTTCCAAAAGGTGGCCTGCTCCTACCAGACGTGTACATTCCTACTCGCTACACAGTGGGTTGTTGCACTTGCTAGTACGCCAGGTGGCTCATGTATTCATCTGGTGGAAAGCATGGCCCCCCAGGATCAAAGTCAGTAGGCTGTGTAAGTGTGAGCACTTAGGTTGCAATGTGCCCCAGGAGTTGGTTGCCCTGGTGGGATTCTGAGCTTGCTTTGAGTCACATCCTGGGAAAGTCTTGGACTCGGTAGCAACCCGGCACCTGGCCTACCAGACTTTCTTCAGTAACCCCCCCCCCGTATTCCTGGCATTCTGGTCATGATGGGTAATTTTTTTAAACAAGGTTAAAGGTCAGGTAAGCTTTGGCCTGAGAACCCAACCTGAAACATGGCTCACAGCTCCACTACAGTGGCAGTGTGGTTGGATACTGTGAGCACGAAAACTTATTTCCCCCGGCGTCGGCTACGGAGAGCATCAAAGATCCCTGTTGCCTATACTGTGGTCTAGGCAGTACTGTCCCAACCCCGCTTTCCCCTGTGGACACTGCATGCACCACATTCACCCAGGTCGCAGAAGGGACACTGGCCCATTAGCCTATTATATAACTTCCGTACTCACATAGCAAGCCAGAGGCAGTGTCATCTCTAGGAGTCTCAGCTACTGAACATCAATTATGTTTGCCGAAACCGTGTCTATATAATAGCAAGGAAAAGAAGAGCAGACGTTATAACACAGGTTCTGCGGCCACTGGCTTGGGACAATGATTGCAAGGTGTTGTCAAGAAGGACAAAAGAGTAATACTACAGACAACAGAGAAAGGAACATATTTAAAGGAATCAGTGAAAGTTGCCTTCCCAATTTACCGGTGAGTTTGCTGAGTCCCTCACCTGGAGGACACTGTACCAAGCGTGCATGTGTGCACACCTGAACTCGGAGTAAAGCCTTGTAAACTGCCCCTGAATGTGTGATCAAAATTTGTTCCTGCGGCACCTTGTACACATTGCTACATCTAACTGCACTATTCATCCACCAAAACATACTTCAGCCCTGAGGCAATAAGCTGTGCCTGTGACGAGCTAGTCAAAGTCTGCTGCATCACCACCAGTTTCAGAGGATATGCACTGCAGCGCCGTTCAGCTTTGACCATAAACCACAGGTGGCGTAACCAACAGTGTAATACAAAATCTAATCCTCCCCTGTAAATTATTCCCCTTTTCATTGAACAGCCATGGACATGGACAGGGTCACTGCTGGCGTGACACATCCCTTTAACACACTGGCAGGGTACAGTGTACCCCTGTGCCCTGTTGGGCGATCCACTTGCAGGAGCCTATAGGCAGATTCACGCTGAAATGGTCATCAGTATGTATGACACAAGAATAGAACAATTTTGTTGGTGGAGGAGGGATGGTGGGGCAGCCCAGATAGGGAGGTAGCCAAAATGCCATATGTTTAGGTGTATAATGGATGTAAAGATGCTGCAAATGGATTAAATGGAGAAGTCCGATGAAGAGTAGGCACAAAAAACGGGTAGTGGATCTACAGATAAAAGGTATATATAGTATACTGAAAATATTCAAAATATCCATATAGATTTCTGCAGTAACACCCATACTCAGAGGCCCACTTTGGCTAACACCCAAATTTAAAAGCAGGAAAGTTTATTCTATCAGTACAATGCAGCTGGATACATTGTTGGTGGAATTCTTCATCTCCGTATCTATTTACGGAGAAAAACTGTGAGCCAGAGGCCCAGTCTGGCTAACACCCAATTCTGCCAAGCAGGAAAGTGAACTGTATAACTACAGTTCAGCTGGAGATATTGCTGTGTTAATTGTTCAGCTCCGTATCTATTTACGGAGAAAAACTGGTAGCCAGAGGCCCAGTCTGGCTACCACTCAATTCTGCAAAGCAGGAAAGTGAACTGTACAACTACAGTCCAGCTGTAGATATGGTTGTGTCAATTGTTCAGCTCCGTATCTATTTACGAGAGAAAAATGGTAGCCAGAGTCCCAGTCTGGCTACCACCCAATTCTGCAAAGCAGGAAAGTGAACTGTACAACTACATTACAGCTGTAGATATTGTTGTGTCAATTGTTCAGCTCCGTATCTATTTCCGCAGGAACACCCATACTCAGAGGCCCAGTTTGGCTAACACCCAAATTGAAAAGCAGGAAAGTTATTGTATCAGTAGAATTCAGCTGTATACATTGTTGGGGAATTGTTCTTCTCCATATCTATTTCAGGAGAAACACAGTTAGCCAGAGGCCCAGTCGGCTACAACCAATTCTGCCAAGCAGGAAAGTGAACTGTATAACTACAGTCAGCTGCAGATATTGCTGTGTTAATTGTTCAGCTTCGTATCTATTTACGGAGAAAAACGGTAGCCAGAGGCCCAGTCTCGCTACCACCCAAATCTGCAAGCAGGAAAGTGAACTGTACAACTACAGTCCACTGAAGATATCGTTGTGTCAATTGTTCAGCTCTGTATCTATTTCTGCAGGAGCACCCATACTCGGAGGCCCACTATTGGCTAACACCCAAATTTAAAAGCAGGAAAGTTTATCTATCAGTACAATCAGCTGGATACATTGTTGGTGGAATTCTTCATCTCCGTATCTATTTACGGAGAAAAACTGTAGCTAGAGGCCCAGTCTGGCTAACACCCAATTCTGCCAAGCAGGAAAGTGAACTGTATAACTACAGTCAGCTGTAGATATTGCTGTGTGTAATTGTTCAGCTCCGTATCTATTTACGGAGAAAAATGGTAGCCAGAGCCCAGTCTGGCTACCACTCAATTCTGCAAAGCAGGAAAGTGAACTGTACAACTACAGTACAGCTGGAGATATGGTTGTGTCAATTGTTCAGCTCCGTATCTATTTCGCAGAAAATGTCAGAAGCCCAGTTGGCTAACACCCAAATTTAAAAGCAGGAAAGTACTGTACAAATACAATTACAGCTGTATATTGTTGTGAATTGTTCAGCTCCGTATCTATTTCGAGAAAACATACCAGAGGCCCAGTTTGGCTAACACCAAATTTGCAAAGCAGGAAAGTTAACTGTATCAATAAATGTCAGCTGTATATATTGTTGGGTAATTGTTCAGTCTATATCTATTTAGGAGAAACACATTAGCCAGAGGCCCAGTCTGGCTACAATCCAATTTGCAAAGACAGGAAAGTGAACTGTATAACTACAGTAAGCTGAGATATTGCTGTGTTAATTGTTCAGCTTCGTATCTATTTACGAGAAAAACTGTAGCCAGAGGCCCAGTCTGGCTAACACCAATTCTGCAAAGCAGGAAAGTGAACTGTACAACTACAGTCCAGCTGAAGATATTGCTGTGTGAATTGTTCAGCTCGTATCTATTTCTGAGGAGAAAATACTTTGGAGCCCAGTTCTGGCTAACACCAATTTGCAAACAGGAAAGTTATCATAGAACTACATACAGCTGTAATATGTTGTGTGCAATTGTTCAGCTCCGTATCAATTTACGAGAAAAACATGTTAGCCAGAGCCCAGTTTGGCTACACCCAATTCTGCAACAGGAAAGTGAACTCATATACAATCAGCTGTAGATATGGTTGTGTCAATTGTTCACTCCGTATCTATTTACGGAGAAAAAATGTAGCCAGAGTCCCATCTGCTACCACCAATTCTGCAAGCAGGAAAGTGAACTGTAAATACATTACAGCTGTAGAATTGTTGTGTCAATTGTTCAGCTCCGTATCTATTTCCGCAGGAACACCCATACTCAAGGCCCAGTTGGCTAACACCCAAATTGAAAACAGGAAAGTTTACTGTATCAGTAGAATTCAGCTGTATACATTGTTGGTGGAATTGTTTAGCTCCGTATCTATTTATGGAGAAAAACATTAGCCAGAGTCCCAGTCTGGCTACCACCAATTCTGCAAAGCAGGAAAGTGAACTGTACAACTACAGTCCAGCTGTAGATATTGTGTGTTAATTGTTCAGCTCCGTATCTATTTACGAGGAAACACCCATACTCGAGCCCCAGTTTGCTAACACCAAATTGAAATACAGGAAAGTTACTCTATCATACAATCCAGCTGTAACATATGCTGATGGTAATTGTTCATCTCCGTATCTATTTACGAAGAAAAAATGTAGCCGAGGCCCAGTCTGGCTAACACTAAATTTGCAAAGCAGTAAAGTGAACTGTATAACTACAGTCCAGCTGTATAATTGCTGTGGAATTGTTCACTCCGTATCTATTTAAGGAGAAAAACTGATAGCAGAGGCCCAGTCTGGCTAACACCCAATTCTGCAAGCAGGAAAGTCACAGTAGAACTACAGTCCAGCTGTAGATATTGTTGTGTCAATTGTTCAGCTCCATATCTATTTCCGCAGGAACACCATACTCAGAGCCCATTTGGCTAACACCAAAATTGAAATACAGGAAAGTTTACTCTATCATACAATACAGCTGTAACATTGCTGTGGAATGTTCATCTCCGTATCTATTTACGGGAGAAAAATGGTAGCCAGAGTCCCAGTCTGGCTACCACCCAATTCTGCAAAGCAGGAAAGTGAACTGTACAATACATTACAGCTGTAGATATTGTTGTGTCAATTGTTTCAGCTCCGTATCTATTTCCGCAGGAAACACCCATACTCGAGCCCCAGTTTGGCTAACACCAAATTGAAATACAGGAACGTTTACTCTATCAGTACAATACAGCTGTATACATTGCTGGTGGAATTGTTCATCTCCGTATCTATTTACGAAGAAAAAATGTTAGCCAGAGGCCCAGTCTGGCTAACACTAAATTCTGCAAAGCGGGAAAGTGAACTGTATAACTACAGTCCAGCTGTAGATATTGCTGTGTTAATTGTTTAGCTCCGTATCTATTTACGAGAAAAAACTGGTAGCCAGAGGCCCAGTCTCGCTACCACCCAATTCTGCAAAGCAGGAAAGTGAACTGTACAACTACAGTCCAGCTGAAGATATCGTTGTGTCAATTGTTCAGCTCTGTATCTATTTCTGCAGGAGCACCCATACTCGGAGCCCCAGTTTGGCTAACACCAATATTGAAAAACAGGAAAGTTTACTCTATCAGTACAATACAGCTGTATACATTGCTGATGGAATTGTTCATCTCCGTATCTATTTACGAAGAAAAATGTTAGCCAGAGTCCCAGTCTGGCTAACACCAAATTCTGCAAGCAGGAAAGTGAACTGTATAACTACAGTCCAGCTGTAGATATTGTGTTGTGAATTGTTCAGCTCCGTATCTATTTAAGGAGAAAAAACTGTAGCCAGAGCCCATCTGGCTAACACCAATTCTGCAGAGCAGGAAAGTGACCAGTAGAACTACAGTCCAGCTGTAGATATTGTTGTGTCAATTGTTCAGCTCGTATCTATTTCCGCAGGAACACCCATACTCGGAGCCCCAGTTTGGCTAACACCAAAATTGAAATACAGGAAAGTTTACTCTATCAGTACAATACAGCTGTATACATTGCTGGTGGAATTGTTCATCTCCGTATCTATTTACGGAGAAAAATGGTAGCCAGAGTCCCAGTCTGGCTACCACCAAATTCTGCAAAGCAGGAAAGTGAACTGTATAACTACAGTCCAGCTGTAGATATTGCTGTGTGAATTGTTCAGCTCCGTATCTATTTAAGGAGAAAAACTGATAGCCAGAGGCCCAGTCTGGCTAACACCCAATTCTGCAGTGCAGGAAAGTCAACAGTAGAACTACAGTCCAGCTGTAGATATTGTTGTGTCAATTGTTCTTCTCCGTATCTATTTGCGGAGAAAAACTGTTAGCCAGAGGCCCAGTCTGGCTAACACACAATTCTGCAAAGCAGGAAAGTGAACTGTATAACTACAGTGTTAGGGACTGCGGAACGCACCAAATAAATATAAATAACAGATGCCTTTGCAGCCCGGGGTCCATCGTGCAGGCAGAGCCTGCTGCTAGCAAGATGACAGGATATGGCGATATCAGCGAGCTATGTTACTTCACAGAGTCGCAGACATAGACGTTGTGGCATTATATGGCGGTATGAGCGAACTCTGTTACACCACAGAGTCGCTGAGGTAGAGACGCAGAGATAGAGACTGTGTCCTGTTAACACCACAGGGGTATACAAATAACTGCTGTGCGGATAGCAGTCCGTGGTCATGCAGTCAGCAACGCAAACAAGCAACTCCTCACCGGAGTAGCCGGTATTCTAGAGGCTATTTCAGCCAAGCCCTGAACACGTGCATACGAAACTCCTCACCGGAGGTGCCGGTATTCTAGGGGCTTATTTCAGCCGAGCCCCAACCGCATGCGTGCATGATCACACTGGCACAAAGCACATAACACAATTGATACTAATGCATGGCCGTGCGGCCATGCAACCCTTTTATAGCAGCAACTACAAGACCTTCCAGAAAAGTACCAATGAGAAACTGTTCCAGAACACAAGCAGTTTCAGGACCTTCCTGGCGGACCAATAGGAGTTGCTGCAGTACCTGTGCATGTGACCCTTGGTCTCCAATGGAAGACCTTGCCCTGGGCATGCTGAGAAGGGGAAAAGCAGGACTTAATCCCACAGCCGTCTGCTGGTCGCTGACCAGTACTGGCTACAAAGACAGAACCTGGAAAAGCAACAGTAACCCTTTGTATCGTATCAGGCTGTGCAAGATGCTGGGACCGACATCTCTGCTAAGGAGGCTCCACTGCGGCCGGAGACGGATGGGGGACCGCAGCGGGAATGGCTCGAGATTCCCCCTGTGCAGAAGCGAGAACTCGACCTCTAACATTACCCCCCCTAGGGCCCCCCCTTCCTTGGGCCTCGCTACGCTCAAAGGCAGCAATGAGCTGCGGAGCCTGAATACGCTCAGCATGCTCCCATGACCTATCCTCAGGCCCATAACCCCTCCAATCCACCAAATATAACTTTTTGCCACTAACCACCTTGCACGCCAAAACTGCATTCACCTCATAGTCGTCCGTAGACGAACCTGATGTCCCGGCAGATGACTCGGAAAACCGGGGACAAGTAAAGTGTTAGGGGTCGAGTTCCCGCTTCTGCACAAAGGGAATCTCGAGCCATTCCGGCTGCGGTCTCCCATTCGTCTCCGGCCGCAGTGGACTCTGCTCAACTTAGACATCGGTCCCAGCGTCTCGCCCAGTCTAACAGTGTGCAGAGGATTACTGCTAACTCTCCAGGCTCTGCTATTGTGGCCAGTACTGGTTAGCGGCGAGCAGAGTCTTTAGGACAAAGTCCTTGTTTTCCCCTTCTGAGCATGCCCAGGGTGAGATCTCTCATTGGAGATCAGGGGTCACATGCTCAGGTACTGCAGCAGCTCCTATTGGTCCGCCAGGAAGGTCCTGTGACTACTGGTGTTCTGGAACAGTTTCATTGGTCCTTGGTTCTGGCAGGTCCTGTAGCTGTTACTATAAAAGGGTGGCATGGCTGGGCCGCCATGCGCTAGTACCAATTGCATTATGTTCTTTGCGCCAGTGTGATCATGCATGCATGTGGTTAGGGCTCGGCTGAAATAAGCCTCTAGAATAGCGGCATTTCCGGTGAGGAGATTTGAGTGCAAGTGGTTAGGGCTTGGCTGAAATAAGCTCCTAGAATACCGGCTTCTCCGGTGAGGAGATTGCTTGATTGCGTTGCTGTCTGCGTGATCACGGACTGCTATCCGCACAGCAGTTATCGTGTATCCCTGTGGTGTTAACAGGACACAGTCTTTTTCTCAGCGGCTCTGTGACGCAACAGGGTTCGCTTTATAACGCTGGTTCAGCGCCCTAGCGTTTTACTTTGCGGCTCACTGAAGCTAAGTGAGTTCGCACCTATGGCCATATAGCACTGTGGCATTCCCGTTAGCGCCTCTGGGGATTAACAGAGTTTGCACTTACTGCCACAGCGCTACGGCGTTTATTTTAGCGACTCTGCGGGATAACAGAGTTCGCTACTTTCGCCATCTTACTAGCAGCGGGCTTCGCCTGCACGGTGGACCCCGGGCTGCGAACGCACCTCTCTAATATATCTACTAGGTGCGTTCCGCAGACCCTAACATAATACTAGCGCCAGGGTCTGGCTAGTAAAATGGTGGATGACCAGCGTCTACTGCGGGACATCCAGCAGCTGGAGGGTAGGTTGGCGGCTCTTGAGCGCACAACTTCAACTGTGGATGTTACCGCAGTCGCTGTTCAGGCTGCTAGCGTGGCTGCAGCCAGTGTGTCCACTGCCACCTCTGCCCCCACAATATCCCACCTCCCACTTCCAGACAAGTTTGCTGGTGACAGCAAGCAATGTCGGGGATTCGTGAGTCAGTGCTCTATACAACTCGAGCTTCTGGCTGCACGTTTCCCCATGGATCGGGCACAAGTGGGCTTTGTAATATCTCTTCTGTGGGGCAGAGCGTTGGAGTGGGCCACCCCGCTGTGGGAGCATGACAACCGTGTGGTGCGGAGTGCTCCTCGTTTTCTGGAGGCTCTAAAAAAGGTCTTTCTAGGACCCACGATGCGGCGCTCCAACTTCTGGCAAGTTCACAGGGTTCGTCCTTGGTCAGCTGTTTTGCTGTCCAATTTCGGACTCTGTCCTCGGAGTTGGACTGGCCGGATAAAGTCCTCATTCCCGTGTTTTGGAGGGACTAGCGGGCCATGTAAAAGACACCTTGGCTACCAGGGAGATTCCCGCCACACTGGAGAAGCTTACCGCCATATCTACCCGCATCGACCTCCGTTTTCACGAGCGGAGGTTGGAGCGGTCCCAGTGTAGGCAGAGGTTTCGGCTGGCTCCCACCTTCACCAGACCTCTAGAATCTTCCAGCCAGGCGCCCAACTCCCATGAGGCCATGGAGGTTTCTCGAGCAGGACCTAAGTCCTGGGCCGCTTGAGTACCCGTGGTCTGTAAAATCTGCCAGCAGTTAGTACATTATGCCAACAAATGTCCACAGCGGTCAGGAAAACGGTCGCGTCTAGTTACCTTGGGAGGAGGTTCACTGGACACTGCGGCATTTTTCACCAAGTTGTCCTTTAAGGGGACAATTACTGTAGGTCCATCCACGCTCACCGCCGAGCTCTGTGTGGATTCTGGAGCCGAGGGGAATTTCATGTCCTCTGCATTTGCTCTCTGCCACACTATACCTCTGGTGATGCTCGCCAAACCGGTGACTGTGCGAGTAGTGAATGGATCAACTCTGCCCTCACAAATCAACCACCGTCTAGACTATCCCTCACTTTATCTATGTCCCCTTCCCATCAGGAGAGTATTTCTTTTCTTGTCCTGCCCGAGGGAATAGACGAGGTGTTGCTGGGAGTACCTTGGCTCCGTTACCACTCTCCCCATATTGAGTGGTCCTCTGGGAGGATACTGGGTTGGGGTGATTCATGTAGAGGCAGGTATGTCAGGGAGTGCGTTCAGGTCACCACCACAGAGATACCCGTAGATCTCACTTCTCTTCCTTAGTGTTATTGGTCATATGCAGACGTTTTCTCCAAAACCACCAATTTGCTCCCTTCTTGGTGAGGGCTACCAAAGGAGCTACCAAAGTTGAGAAGTGGGGATAAACTGACGATAGTAATTAATGAACCCCATAAAGTGCTGCACCGCTTTCAGAGAATGGGGTTCTTTCCAGTCCATCACCGCCTGTAGTTTGGCAGGATCCATAGCCAGTCCCTGGGCGGAGATGATATAGCCCAGGAAGGGTAAGGACTCCTGCTCAAACATACATTTCTCCAACTTTGCGTAGAGAGAATTTGCCCGTAGGAGGTCGAAGACTCTGCAGACATCTTTCCGGTGGGAGTCAATATCTGGAGAGAAGATGAGAATATGGTCCAGATAGACTACGACTGAGGTGGAAAGCATATCCCAGAAGATGACGTTAACAAAGTCTTGGAAGATGGCTGGGGCGTTACAGAGACCGAAGGGCATCACCAGATATTCATAGTGCCCATCTCGGGTATTAAAAGCCGTCTTCCATTCGTCCCCCTCACGGATGCGAATCAGGTTATAAATGCTATGAGGCCCAAGACTGTTAGCCACAGCATGGGCTTTGGGATTGGATCATACACAGTGCTGCCATAAACAGTTCCCTCAATATTTGCCTTTCAAAACATTGTACAACAGTTGTTAAGGGGTTAAGCTGTTGCTAGGTACCAAATAGCAATTCATAATAGCCTCCATTAATTTTTTTTAAAATACTGATATATGCCTAAAAACAGTCACTGAAGAAACATTGCTTTAGAAACTGAAGAAAGTCTTTTCTTCGGTAATCCAGCTCATGTACTTTTCTAAGTGAAGATGTACTGAAAGCAATAACCATGATTAACATTCATGCCTGAGACAGCCCTTCATTTGCTTGTTCTCTCGTAGATTGAGCATTTCATTGCAGAATACTATACTGAGACATGTATACTGATGAAATCAAAGTGTAATTTTCTTCTTCACAAACTGGGAAAATGTTTTGTTTTTTTTTAACCAAAATGAATGTTTTCATTTTTCTTAGAGCCAAATAACTTATAGGCATGTTTTGCCATGAGTTTGTTGTTGGGTGTCCTGGGACCAGGGGCTCCTTACCTGTCCCTAATGCTAGGGGTGCCCTAGCTCACCGTGTTTCTCAGATTACTTTTGATGGTGAAGATGCCAAAGCCACGAACCTTGCCTTAGCTCCTGAATCCATTCTCAGTCTGTACCCTTACCCCACCCAGGGAGGAGGGAAGTAGTAGTGTACCATAATATGCCAACCAGAGTAAAGGGTATGCCACACTATGCGAGATCGCAAGCGAGATCGCTAACGAGATCGCTACTGCGTCACCATTTATGACGCAGTAGCGATCTCATTAGCGACTTAACTGTGTGTGACATGTAGCAGCGATGTGGCCCCTGCTGAGATGTCGCTGATCGCTTATTAACGTTCTGAGCCGTTTTTTGGTCGTTGGTGTCCCGCTGGTGAGCCTGAATCGCTGAGTGTGACACCCTTTATAAACGACTTCACCAGCATCGCAGGTGGAACTAGGTTTTCCCAACGACCGCAGAGGTCGTTATACAGATCGCTGATGAGATGTGTTTGGAATCACAGATCGCTGATGAGTTGTGTTTGGAATCTAACTAGCGATCACATAGCAATTGCACTAGCGATCTCGCCAGGTTACGTCGTTGTCGTGATCGCTACTGCGATCGCTAAGTGTGGCAGTGCCTTAACAAGATAATACGAACAGGGAAAACAAATAATACCAATAATACAAATATACTCACACAAACAGAGGAATGCACCGGGAGTGGAGGATGGAGTTAAACCAAAGTAGGAGAAGAAGGGTAATTATCACACATTCAAAACCAAGCAACAGTCACAGATAAATCCACCAAATGCCTTCTCAAATAACAACCACCAACATCCTCCAGCCATGCAGTATAAGCTAAGTCTGACAATGAGGGCAAGCCAGGGCTCAGATTATATAGGAGATTGGAGTGGCTAAGAGTGAACAGCTGATCTTTAATGCAGGAAATCTTCCAGGAGCTCTCAACTGAGCAGATTAACCCCTGCACTGCTAAAAGAAACCTGCACCATTTAATATGAAGGTGAATTGCTTATAAACAGTGCTGTAGTAGGAGAAATAAGACGATGAGGTCTTCTCGCTCTTCTCTGTCATGGTAAACCCATGACAAATATGCAATGTCTTTTAAACATGTCCTTTTTATTTTTTATAGTAATAACTCCTGATTTTACTTAATTGTTAGTCACTGTGGTTTACTATAACTATTGTGAAATTATCCTTATCATTGTAATTTCTTTGTACTAGAAAAAAGAAAATATTCAGTATGTTTATTGATTGAGTGGCATTCTTTC
Organism: Oophaga sylvatica; assembly: GCA_033576555.1. Taxonomy (NCBI): domain Eukaryota; kingdom Metazoa; phylum Chordata; class Amphibia; order Anura; family Dendrobatidae; genus Oophaga; species Oophaga sylvatica. The sequence continues at coordinate 141,394,847 of JARQOD010000006.1, forward strand.
AATTTGCTTGATTGACAGTTCGGACCAGAGAAATGAGTGCACTACTGGCTCAACTGTGCATTCTCTGATGCAGAAAATGGAAGTAGCCCTGGCCCCACAGTATCAAAGAAGTATGGTGACACTGAAACTTGCCTGATTATGAGTAGCATCAACCCCCTAATGACTGAGCCAATTTTGACCTTAATGACCAAGCCAAATTTTACATTTCTGACCACTATACCAATGTAAATCATAGATCATTAAGGAGTTGCCATTAAAAAAACAACCTTTAACTATATTGTGCAAAACTAGTCTTAGCCTATAAAAAACAAACTTAATTCAGAGTAGAAGTCTACTGCCAGTGTCACACGACCCAGGACTTGCACCATTTATAAATACAGAATTGAAGAAAATGTTGCAAATCAAAGCAATAATAAAGTTGTCATTCAAAAGGTCATTAGACCTAACGTGTCACGGTTCCACCACTCACGGTGTCCTAGTGATGCAGTATGTGACAGCTCAGCTGCTCTATAGAATTGGGCATGCTGGGCTGTCAGTATTTTGAGTGACATCCCAGCCACCCAATCTGGCGGAGCCTGCTAAATTTCCTCCAGGTGTCACCCATTCAGGGTGATTACCTGGCTATTTAGCTAGCTGACAATGGTCAGGCTATCACAAGTCATAGCTTTGCTCAGTGGTGTATGTGCCTTGTGCTTAGAGTTATTCTATTCTGATCTTTGTTGCCTGACCTTAGACTTTCTGTTTTGACCATTCTTTTGTATTGTCCCTTTGCTAATTGATCTCGGACTTTGCCTACTAACCATTCTTTTGCCTTATCTTTCAGTTAGCCCGTGAGTAGTGACTCAGTGTCACATTACCTTTACTATTCATTTATTATTAGAATTAGTTTGATATAGAATAACAATTTAATTGGCAAGAATTACAAAAAAGAAAAGTCTCAATTGCCTTCTATCAGCTGGAAGGCAAGTGTGCATTACAAATCTATAGTTTTACTGGACAATTGCAATACAGAGAATCAAAATTAGACTGTACCCTGCAGAGTAAAAAACCCCAGATTAGGCATATACATTGCAAGTGGATTTTCTTGAGATAGTCTTACATGGTTCAGGAGACTTCATCATATGAAATATCATTTTGTGTCAATGACCAAGTCATTGCTATGAATAACAGGCTATTTTGGTCAGAATTTGATCATATTTAAACACATTGCATGGATATTTTCATTCTTGAAACTGCATCAGACTGTGTTTTAAAGTGATAATTGTGAGATATTATTCCTTTTTCTAAAGGGAATTATTGCAAATATTTTCACAGGGAATAAAATTATAATGCTTAACAGCACAAAACCCCCTCCACCCTCCCAAGAAGAAAACCACAGTAATAGATGTGAGGCCACAAGAGACAATTCGCTTTTATGCAGAGAAAAGACTGAATATTCCTAGCTACAAGATTGAGTAAAAATGAGAAATGATTTCCTGTGTTAGATTAAATGCAACTTTCTAGCATCATGCAAATGTACAAATCAATAAATCCTTAAAAGGTATATAATGCATTGGCATGATATTAAAAGCATTGTGTAAAAATGAGGCAGAGAATCAAGAAGAACAGTGAAAGATCACCAGCATAGGTGTGTCTTTACATAAATGTGTAACCAACATCATGTTAGAGAAACTAGAATATTACATGAATGTGTTTGTTTCCCTATACCAGTAAAGATGTATATCTTCGTACCGTGTTAGCCAGTAGATAGAAAAATATTTAGAGTTGAGAGTCCTCAGTGGTTGATACCTTTTAATGGCTAACTGAAAAGATGGTAACAAATTGCAAGCTTTCGAGACTACTCAGGTCTCTTCATCAGGCTGAACTAATTCAGATTTTGTATTAGTTCAGCCTGATGAAGAGACCTGAGTAGTCTCGAAAGCTTGCAATTTGTTACCATCTTTTCAGTTAGCCATTAAAAGGTATCAACCACTGAGGACTCTCAACTCTAAATATTTTTCCCTATACCAGGAATTATAAAAAAAGCTCCTTACTATTATGTAAAAAGACCTACCTGGTACATGTGCCATTCACCTGCATTTTCAGGAATCTTAGAGCAGCTAGCAAGAAACTGTAACTGTCTCAAAAGATCGAACAAAAACTCTGAAGTAAATGACTGGTATACGTACAGTAACTTCTAAATCCAGAAAGCAGATGAAATAAAATTCTAAAATGTTCTTTTGACCACAGATGGGTCATTAAAATTTTGGCAACACTAAAGATTTAAGTCATTTCTTTTGAAAGAAAGAAGAGCAATTTGTCTCTTCATAATCAGAGAAGGGAAGAAATATCACGAGGGTCATTTATGACTTATACTGTAGTTCGGCAAAAATCAATTAATTGCTTTTATAGAAACAAAAATTGTCTCACTGCTCAGTATTGTGACTAGATTACGTACTTCAACATATCCTTAGTTATAAGAACACACCCAAGGTTTGAATTTCAGTAATACTGAGGATGTACTCAGTATTGGGATACTCCCTGCTTCTCCCAAAACGATTATTAAATTAACAGCTGATTCAGAAAACAGTTCTAAGCCATATTATGCCAATCTGGTTTCCTTTGCTGAATTCAACTGTATCTAAGTCTTTAAGATGGAGATAAAATTGAGTGGATTGGCCATGGCACTGCCTGGTGTTGGAGGTCCATACTCAGCTCCCTACCCCATCATACCGTGTGTACTTGGTGATGCAGATCACACCACCAAGGTTGCCAACCTACTAAAAAAAAATTTCTGGACACCTTGACTGAAATTCAGGGACAACCTAAAATTTTTATGGACATTTGACACACCTCTAAAGACCACACCAGCTAAATACCAGAATAGGTAAGCTCTCTTACAAAGAAATGAAACTCAAAGGACGAAAATCATACCTGACCTGTCTGTGATCTATAGATAACCAATGTAGAAAGCTGATAAAATGTTTAAAGTGCTATAAAAGAGTCTATCAATAAAAAGCAACATAAAGCATAATTATATAATACAAAGAATAACATAAAAGACACGCCACATAGTATTATCGGCACCACATAGTGCTGCATACAGTATAATGGCCTCATATAATGCTCCATACAAAATAATGGCCCTATGCATTGCTCCATACAGAATAATGGCCCCATATAATGCTCCATACAGAATAATGGCCCCATATAATGCTCCATACAGAATGGGCCCCATATAATGCATCATACAGCATGATGGCTCCATATATTGCTCCATACAGAATGGCCCCATATATTGCTCCATACAGAATAATGGCTTCACATAATGCTCCATACAGAATAATGGCTCCATATATTGAGCCATACAGTATAATGGCCCAATGTATTTCACCATACAGTATAATGATCCAAGATATTGCTCCATACAGAATAATGGCCTCATATAATGCTCCATACAGAAGAATGGCCCCATATATTGCTCTATACAGAATGGGCCCCATATAATGCTTAATACAGTATAATGGCCCCATATAATGCTCCATACAGAATGGGCCCCATATAATGCTTAATACAGTATAATGGCCCCATATAATGCTCCATACAGAATAATGGCCCCATATATTTCTCCATACAGAATAATGGCCCCATATATTGCTCCATACAAAATAATAGGCCCAATATAATGCTTCATACAGTATAATGGCCCCATACAATGCTCCATCCATAATAATGGCTCCATATAATGCTCCATACAGAATAATGGCCCAATATATTGCTCCATAGAGAATAATGGCCCCAGATATTGCTCCATACAGAATAATGGGCACGATATATTGTTCAATACAGTATAATGAGCCCCATATATTGCTCCATACAGTATAATGGCCCTATATGTTTCTCCATATAGTATAATGGCCCTATATAAAGCTCCATACAGAATAATGGCCCCATATATTGCTCCATTCATAAAAAAAAATTAAATACTCACCTCTCCCCATTTCCCGCTGCCAGTGCGCTCGCCTCCAGTTTCCGCTGCTCCGGTCAGTTCTCCTCAGCGTCTTGACTCTCTGTGATGTCTCAGTGCATAGGGCGCACTGTACTGACGCCAGCGCGACCTCTGCATTGAAACATTACAGAGAATCAGAGACGCTGAGCAGACCGGAGAGCGGCCACCGGAGCACCTGCAAAGGGGGAAAGGGGAGAAGTGAGTATTTCAAACAGTTAAGGGGGTGAGGTGGCCTGTGCCAGAGCAAGGATTGGGCCCCTTGGACTGTAGTGTGCTGAGTCCTGAATCGTCAGCCAGCCGATAATGAGAGCAACAGAAGCAGACAGGTCAGCAGCACAATGCTCGCCCTCCTCTTCATGTCTGACTTGTACAGAGTGCCACATGCAGGCATGCCTGTGCTCAGTTCACAGTGCAGCTGCCAGCAGGCCACCCTCCAGGCTCCCATGGGAGTCCGTGACTCTTCTTCTGGGACAGGTCCTGTTTGTACTGCGCACCTTAGACTTTTTAGCTCATGCGCAGTGCAAACTTTGGGGGAAATTCATGGATGGTGCTTTATTCTGCTAGAAGATACGGACAGCAGAGAAAAGAAACAGGTTTTTATGGACTGTCCGTAAATTTGCGGATGGTTGGCAACTATGCACACCACTCGCATTTTTCTACAAGAGCATGGAGGAAAGAGGTGATGGGTGTCATTAAGGTGAGGCACAGGCCATATCCCTTAGATGTCATAGTATTGGGACCATATTTCTTAGAAGGGCAATCTAGAGGACCATATTTTATAAAAAGGTTAGAGGTATCCATATTTCAAAGTGGATAATAGTAGATTCAAAATATTATTAGAGGGGTGGTGTGGCTTTTTTATTCAATAAGAGGGGCAGTGTTGAGCTCATATTTCAGTAGAGTGGCTAATTTGATAAGGGGCACAGTATGGCGGTCAATAATTATAAAGGGGCAACATTTTGTAAAGGGCGCCTTTTTGGAGGCCATTTTTTTACAAGGGAAAAAATGTGACTCAAAATTTCATATGGAAGAGATGATGTGCAGGACTTATTTTATAAGAGAACATGATGTATGAGCTTTATCTCTAGAGAGAGATGGATGGCGTGAAGCTATAATTCATTTAGGAAAAAAATGTGGGATCATGTCATAAGGGGGTACAGACTGGGGACAATGAGACATGCAGATCAGGAGAGAAGACTTTCAGTCTGTTCTTTTCTCAAACTGGTAATGCCCTAATCCATTTAAGATAAGTTCTGGATGCAGATTCTCAGGGAGATCTATGTCTGACCCATAGATCTTAAAAGCTAATTTACATATTTAAAAAGTGTCTTTCTCGGAAATAAAAAATCCGATCGTGGATAGTAAATTATCTATTTTATTCAACTTCCTGTGATCTACATGCCAATATAGATGGCTTAGGAGGGTTGATCATACTGACATATTCAATTTAATGGTATAGTGAAGGCTGCAGATAGAGGGCATAGTATAGGGACCATATTTCATAGAAGGGCAGTGTAGAAGGCCATATTTTATAAAAAGGGCGTAGGGGGCCATATTTCAAAGTGAATAATTGTAGATTCAATATATTATTAGAGGGGTTGTGTGGCATTTTTATTCAATAAGAGGGGCAGGGTCAAGCTCATATTTCAGAAGAGTTGCTTATTTGATAAGGGTCACAGTGTGGAGGTCAATAATTAAGAAGGGACAATATTTTATAAGAGGCGGCATTGTGGAGGCTATTTTTTATGAGGGAAAAAGTATGGTGAAACATTTTATATGGAAGAGATGATGTGCAGGACTTACTTTATAACCGGGCACGATATATGAGCTTTATCTCAAGAGAGATGTTGTGAGACTATATTCCATTTAGTGGAAAAATGTGGGATCATGTTATCAGGGGGAACAGACTAGGGACCAAGTATCACAAGTTTGATAATGTGGTAGCTATATTTTAACCAGAAAGCACAATATGGAGAGTCATAGTTTATTCATAAGAAAAATTATGGAGAAATAAGTCATGCAGGGGACTCAATTGGGAGTCTTCTGTGTCCTACATGGCTCGACACAGATGACCTGGAAAATCTGCCCCCAGAGCTTATTTTAAATCAAATGGGGAATCACCAGTGTGAGACATGTAAATCAGGAGAGCAGACTTTCAGTCATTAAATGTCTCACACTGGTAATGCCTAATTCCATTTCAGTACTGGACGCAAATTCTCAGGGAGATCTACGTGCAGCCCATACATCTTAAAAGCTCATTTACATATTAAAAAAGGTGGATTTATCTGAAATAAAACATCCAATCGCAGATAGCAAAGTATCATTTTATTCAACTTCCTATGCTCTACATGCCAATATACACAGATTAGGAGGGTCGATTCAACTGACATATTCCCTTTAATGGTATAGTGAAGGCTGCAGATGATCAATGATTTCTGATTGGCTGCAGAGGTCACATGATACTGTTTTTGTCATGTGACCACCAAGAGATACAGTGCAGAGAAAACACATATGCCAGGTATAGTGACTGGTCTTCAAATATCAGAAATGTATTTTTCTATCTACCGTATATCTTTTTTTATTTCTTGTAATATTTTCCTTTTCCATTCTTTCCAGTAGCTTTTTTTTTTTTAATATTCATACCTCCTGTTAAAGTCCCTTTGAGCCTAAGAAGCTTATGAGACTTGATGACCCCGGCAATACTTCTCTGATCTCTGAATAGAACTGTGCTGGACAAGGCTATGTCTGTTGTATATATCAGTAGACACCTTTGCATTTCCTTACTGAGGGATGAAATCTAGCCTGGCAGCTAAGCTTTTTTCAGCTCACATGTAATAGCATGGATGAAAAGGGTTCACATTGGAATCTTTGAACCAAGACATAAGAAATGAAACGTGAAATGCATTTAGTATGTCATCTGACCCCTGAGAGTCAGAATCTGAACATCATCTTTACATCTGAATTCTCCGATGCAAGATAAAAATGGCATCCAAGATATATCAGTATTCCTACTCAATACCGAGCAACACAAACACATGACATTTGAAAGATTATCTGACTTCATTCAGGCTTTCTCTGCTGACTAATTTCAAGGTTGTGCAGTACTATAGAAACTAAAGATGATGTCCAAGTCTATCAACCAAATATAATGTCTCCGGGTCCAACCAAGACATCATTCTTTAGAATTTGCATTAATATATTGTAAGTGGCCTACAAGGAGGATACTGGACAGAGTGTATATTTATCTCACAAAGTTAAGCTGGGTGAAATATTAAAATCCCTGTAGTACTGGTTGGTGCAGCAGCTTGGGTGCTGAGCCATTGTTTTCATGGTATTCCCATGACGGGTTTAATTGGGGAGATGAGGAGGATTTGGTAGTGGGTAGTGATGAGCCACCCCCGAAGTGTTCGAGTTCGGTTCGGTTCGCCGAACAGCAGTATGTTCGAGGAACTGTTCGTCGAGCTGTTCATCGAACAGGTCGAACACCGTTTAAAACCAATGGCAGGCAAACAAAAACACATAGAAACACATAGAAAACACATAGAAAACACTTCAAAGGTGTCCAAAAGCTGACAATAAATATATATATATATTTTTTTATAGTTCATACACTTCTACATAGTATAATAGCCGCTAATTCAATTGCCGGCTTTTGTGAAATTACAGACCCGACATGAAATGACACATGGTTTACATACAGTTAACCATGTCATTTCATGTACTTTGATATATGGTTTTGACTAACAATTACATGAGTATAGGTGTGCAAAATTTCAGACATGTAGGGTTAATTAAAGGTGTAAATTCCTTGAAAGAAAAATCAACAAATTTACACCTTTAATTAACCCCTAGATGTCTGAAATTTTGTACACATACACTCATGTAATTGTTAGTGAAAACCATATATCAAACTACATGAAATGATATGGTTAACTGTATGTAAACCATGTGTCATTTCATGTCGAGTGGTTCTGTAATTTCACAAAAGCCGGCAATTGAATTAGCGGCTATTACACTATGTAGAAGTGTATGTACTATAAATATATATAAATATATGTCACAATGACATGTATATATATATGTATTCTATGTGTATATATGTAGTGTTTTGTGAGCTGTCAGTGTGATTTTACAGTAGCCGGGGATGAATTGCCAGCTTTTCAAAGGACACCGGAGCGTATAAATCTCACATAACGACGCTGCAGCGATTCCGCTGGCGATGCAACCAGATAAGGATCGTTGCTGCGTCGCTATGTGATCGCTACTGAGATCTGCTAAACAGGCAGATCTCAGCAGCGATCAGGACAGCGAGTACACCGGTAACAAGTGGCACATGTCGCTCAGTTACCGGCTGTGTACCTTGGATACCAGCCCGCTGATGCAGGAGCTGGTAACCAAGGTACACACTGCGCGGTGCCTGGAAACCCGCTGTGTACCTTGGTTACCAGCTCCCCTGCAGCAGCGCTCTGGTATCCAACGTACACATCGGGTTTCCAAGCACAGCCCCACGCCTTGAAAAGCCGGCAATTCATCCCCGGCATCCCCGACAGCTCACAAAACACTACATATATACACATATAATACATATATATATATACATATATATATATACATGTCATTGTGACACATATATATATATATATATATATATATATATATATATATATTCATAGTTCATGCACTTCTACATAGTATAATAGCCTTTCATTCAATTGCCGGTTATACTGTAAAATCACACTGACAGCTTTAATAAAGAATATAAACAATACATATACACACATAGAATACATATATATATACATGTCATTGTGACATATATACATATATACATATATTTATAGTTCATACACTTCTACATACTGTAATAGCCGCTAATTCAATTACTGGCTTTTCTGAAATTACAGACCCGACATGAAATGACACATGGTTTACATACAGTTAACCATGTAATTTCATGTAGTTTGATGTATGGTTTTAAGTTACAATTACATGAGTATATGTGTGCAAAATTGCAGACATGTAGGGTTAATTAAAGGTGTAAATTCGTTGAAAAAAATGCGTGGGCTCCCGCCCTATTTTCTAAACCAGACAGACAAAGCAAGTGAGTGGGGGAAGATAATAATAGCCCAGGGAGGGTGCATTTATTTAGTTCCCCCCCTGGCTACTAACATTTGCCCCCAGCCACCCCAGAAAAGGCAAATATATAATTAGATTCGCCCTTTATGGCACTTTGCCCGTCTATTCCCATTGCCCTGTAGCGGTGGCGAATGGGTTAATAATGGGTTAAAGCCACCTTGCTATTGAAAGGTGACTTTAAGCCAGGTTAATAATTGAGAGTTGTCAGTTTGACAACTCTCAATTATTAATCCTATTGTATGAAAGGAAAAAAACACACACACTTTAACCCCTTCCCGACCTGTGACGCCACGTAGGCGTCATGAAGGTCAGTGCCAATCCGACCCATGACGCCTATGTGGCGTCATGAAAGGATCGCGTTCCTGCGGGCCGGGTGACCGGGGTCACTGAAAGGTCACCCGACCCGCAGGCACAGGACCCTTTGTGCTTCACCACAGGGGGGTTGGCTTAACCCCCCCGTGACCACGATCGCTCTGATTGGCTGTTAAAAGTGAAACAGCAAATCAGAGCAATCTGTAATATTTCACCAATGAAATTGGTGAAATATTACAATCCAGCCATGGCCGATGCTGCAATAGCATCTGCCATGGCTGGAGACTGAGAACCGACCCCCCCCACACCATGTCACGGTGGTGATCGGCCGCCGCCACCGATTTCATGGCAGCGATCGGTCACCGCCATCACTAACAGTTCCCCTCGTCCTGGCCTCTGCTGCCCCCACCTTCCGATTCCCCCCCTCACCTTCCGATCCCCATACTCACCTTTCCCGGTCCACCGATGTCCCTGGAACCGTCCCGGCGGCTGCCCGGGATTTTTCATGGGCGCCGCCATATTGGAAAATTGCGGGCGCATGCGCAGTGCGCCCGCCGGACGGCGCATGCGCAGTGCGCCCTGAAAAGTCCAGAAATTTATTTTGATCACTGTGATAAACTGTCACAGTGATCAAAATAAAAAAAAAGTAAGTGAACCCCCCTGTCATAGGTAGGGACAAATAATAAAATAAAGATTTTTTTTTTTCCTATTAGGCTCTGCACACGTTGCGGATTTTGCTGCGGATCCGCAGCAGATTTTGCTGCGGATCAGCAGTGGATTTTGCTGCGGATCCGCAGCGGATCCAGAAACCATGTACAGTACAATGCAAATAAATGGTAAAAAAACGCTGTGCACATGCTGCAGATTTTTCAGCGCGGATTTGCTGCGGTTTTAAATCCACAGCATGTCAATTCTTTGTGCGGATTCCGCAGCGATTTTACACCTATTCCATTATAGGTGTAAAACCGCAGGGAAACCGCACCAAAACCATAGTAAATCGGCGCTAAATATGCAGGTAAAACGCAGGTCATTTTACCTGCGGATTTTAGAAAAATCCGCAAGTGAATCCGCAACGTGTGCACGGGGCCTCAGGGTTAGGCTGGGTTCATATTGCATTATGGCAATCCGTTAACGCTGCCATTCACCCCATTTGTGTGCGCATCGCAACGCATGCCGTGAAGCGGCATGCCGTGAAGCGGCATGCGTTCGCGACGTGTCGTCATTCAGTGACGGAGCCTTGGACGCAGGCTGCAGCGTCTGGGCTCCGTCACCGCTAGCACAGATGAATCATCGCTGATTCCTCTGCACTAGCGGGTATAGCATAACACGATCGCGTTATGCTATACCGTTACCAGCCCGTCAACGCTACGTGTTGAACGGGCTGCTAAAACGCAATATGAACCCAGCCTTAAGGTTAGGGTTAGAACTAGGGTTAGGGTTAGAACTAGGGTAAGGGTTGGAATTAGGGTTAGGGTTGGAATTAGGGTTAGGGTTGGGATTAGGGTTAGGTTTGTGGTTAAGGTTAGAGTTTGGATAAGTGTTAGGGGTGTTTTGGGGTTAGGGTTGGGATTAGGGTTAGGTTTGTGGTTAGGGTTAGAGTTAGGATAAGTGTTAGGGGTGCTTTGGGGTTAGGGTTGGGATTAGGGTTAGGCTTGTGGTTAGGTTTATGGTTAGAGTTGGGATTAGGGTTAGGGGTGTTTTGGGGTTAGGGTTATGGTTAGGGTTTGTATTAGGGTTAGGGGTGTGTAGGGGTTGGGGTTGGGGTTAGGGTGTGTTGGGGTTAGGGTTGGAGTTAGAATTGAGGGGTTTCCACTATTTACGCATATCAGGGGTCTCCATACGCGACATGGCGCCACCATTGATTCCTGAAAATTTTGCGTTCAAAAAGTCAAACAGTGCTCCCTTTATTCCAAGCCCCGACGTGTGCCCAAACAGTGGTTTACCCCCACATATGGGGTATCAGCGTACTCGGGAAAAATTGCACAACAACTTTGGGGGTCTAATTTCTCCTGTTACTGTTGTGAAAAAAAAATTGGGGACTAAAAAAGTTATTTTTGTGGGAAAAAAATGATTTTTTATTTTCACGGCTCTGCGTTATAAACTTCTGTGAAGAACTTGGAGATTCAAAGTGCTTACCACACATCTAGATGAGTTCATTGGGGGATCTTGTTTCCAAAATGGGGTCACTTGGGGGGGTTTCTACTGTTTAGGCACATCATGGGCTCTGCAAACGTAACATGACACCCGCAAACCATTCCATCAACTCGGCATTTCAAAACGTCACTACTTCCCTTCCAAGCCTCGACGTGTGCCTATACAGTAGTTTTCTCCCACATATGGGATATCAGCGTACTCAGGACAAATTGGACAACAACTTTTGGGGTCTAATTTCTCCTGTTACTCTTGGGAAAATAAAAAAATTGGGGACTAAAAGATTATGTTTGTGGAAAAAATATGATTTTTTTATTTTCATGCCCCGGCATTATAAACTTCTGTGTAGCCCTTGGGGGTTCAAAGTGCTCACCACACATCTAAATAAGTTCCTTGCGGGGTCTAGTTTCCAAAATGGGGTCACTTGTGGGGAGTTTCTACTGTTTAGGCACATCAGGGACTCTGCAAACGTAACATGACACCCGCAGACCATTCCATCAAGTCGGCATTTTAAAACGTCACTACTTCCCTTCCGAGCCCCGAAGTGTGCCCATACAGTAGTTTTCTCCCACATATGGGATATCAGCATACTCAGGACAAATTGGACAACAACTTTTGAGGTCTAATTTCTCCTGTTACCCTTGGGAAAATAAAAAAATTGGGGACTAAAAGATCATGTTTGTGTAAAAAGTATGATTTTTTTATTTTCATGCCCCGGCGTTATAAACTTCTGTGTAGCCCTTTGGAGTTCAAAGTGCTCACTACACATATAGATAAGCTCCTTGGGGGGTCTAGTTTCCAAAATAGGGTCACTTGTGGGGGGTTTCTACTGTTTAGGCACATCAGGGGCTCTGCAAACGCAACATGACGCCCGCAGAACATTCCATCAAGTCTGCATTCCAAAATGGTGCTCCTTCCCTTCTGAGCTCTCCCATACGCCAAAACAGTGGTTCCCCCCACATATGGGGTACCAGTGTACTCAGGACAAACTGTACAACAACTTTTGTGGTCCAATTTCTCCTGTTACCCTTGTGAAAATAAAAAATTGCAGGTTAAAAAAATCAGTTTTTGAGGAAAAAAATGATTTTTTATTTTCACTGCTCTGCATTACAATCTTCTGTGAAGCACGTGGGGGTTTAAGGTGCTCACCACACATCTAGATAAGTTCCTTGAGGGATCTAGTTTACAAAATGTGGTCACTTGTGGGGGGTTTCTACTGTTTAGGCACATCAGGGGCTCTGCCCGCCCGCAGACCATTCCATTTAGTCGGCATTTCAAAGCGTCACTACATCCCTTCCGAGCCCTGACGTGTGCCCAAACAGTGGTTCCCCCCACATGTGAGGTACTAGCGTACTTAGGACAAATTGGACAACAACTTTTGGGGTCCAATTTCTCCTGTAACCATTGTGAAAATAAAAAATAGTGGGCTAAATAATCATTTTTTGAGAAAAAAAAATGATTTTTTTATTTTCACGGCTCTGCGTTATAAACTTCTGTGAAGCACCTGTGGGTTCAAAATGCTCACTGTGTATCTAGATAAGTTCCTTAGGGGGTCTAGTTTCCAAAATGGGGTCATTTGTGGGGGAGCTCCAAAGTTTAGGCATACAGGGGCTCTCCAAACATGACATGGTGTCCGCTAATGATTGGAGCTAATTTTCCATTCAAAAAGTCAAATGGCGCTCCTTCCCTTCTGAGCCCTGCCGTGCGCCCATACAGAGGTTCCCCCCACATATGGGGCACCAGCGTACTCAGGAAAAACTGGACAAAAACTTTTGGGGTCCAATTTATCCTGTTACCCTTGGGAAAATAAAAAATAGTGGGCTAAAAAATGATTTTTGAGAAACAAAAATGATTTTATTATTTTCACTGCTCTGTGTTTATAAACTCCTGTGAAGCACTTGGGGTTCAAAGTGCTCACTACTCATCTAGATAAGCTCCTTGGGGGGGTCTAGTTTCCAAAATGGTGTCACATGTTGGTTTTTTTCACTGTTTAGGTGCACAGGGGCTCTCCAAATGCGTCATGGTGTCCGCTAAGGATTGGAGCCAATTTTCCATTCAAAAAGTCAAATGGCGCTCCTTCCCTTCTGGGCCCAGTCGTGCGCCCAAACAGTGGTTTATGACCACATATGAGGTATCGGTGTACTCAGGAGAAATTGCCCAACAAATTTTAGGATCCAATTTATACTGTTGCCGATGTGAAAATGAAAAAACTGAGGCTAAAAGAAAATTTTTGTGAAAAAAAAGTACTTTCTTTTTTTTACGGATCAATTTGTGAAGGACCTGGGGTTTCAAAGTGCTCACTATGCATCTAGAGAAGTTCCTTGGGGGGTCTAGTTTCCAAAATGGGGTCACTTGTGGGGGAGCTCCAATGTTTAGGCACACAGGGACTCTCCAAATGCGACATGGCAACCGCTAAATATTCCAGCATATTTTCCATTCAAAAAGTCAAATGGCGCTCCTTCCCTTCTGAGCCCTGCCGTGCGCCCATACAGTGGTTTATGACCACATATGAGGTATCTGTGTACTCAGGATAAATTGCCCAACAAATTTTAGGGTCCAATTTATCCTGTTGCCCATGCAAAAATGAAAAAATTGATGCTAAAAGAAAAATTTTGTTGGAAAAATTAAAATGTCCATTTTTTCCTTCCACGTTGCTTTAGGTCCTGTGAAGCACCTGAAGGGTTAATAATCTTCTTGAATGTAGTTTTGAGTAGCTTGAGGGGTGCAGTTTTTATAATGGTGTCACTTTTGGGTATTTTCTGCCATATAGACCTCTCAAAGTGACTTCAAATGTGAGGTGGTCCCTAAAAAAAATGGTTTTGTAAATTTTGCTGTAAAAATGAGAAATCGCTGGTCAACTTTGAACCCTTATAACTTCCTAAAAAAAAAAAATGTTCCAAAAATTGTGCTGATGTAAAGGGGACATCGCACAGCAGCAGTGACATCAGAGGGAGTCCCCTGTTGACCTGACCTGAAGTGAAAGTGGGAAGCAATCAATTAAGCTTCACACACTCATCACTTCCTCTCCTGTCGCCGGGAGAGGAGCTCATTCATTCAGGAGCTTACAGCTGAGCAGGCAGCATTAGCTGCCCTGCTAGTTGTAAACCACTTAACCCTTTGGCTGCTGGTAACTCAGGCCACTTATATCCTACCATTCAGCGCCAGCTGAAGGCCATTTCGTAATCAGTTCAGTACCCTCAGCAACCACCGGAGGGAGTCCCAGCTCAGAAGCCGCCTCCAGCACATTCACAACACCCGGCTATACTGTAAAATCACACTGACAGCTTTAATAAAGAATGGAAAGAATACATATACACACATAAAATACATATATATATATATATATATATATATATATATATATATACGTATATACATGTCATTGTGACATATTATATGTCATACACTTCTACATAGTATAATAGCCGCTAATTCAATTGCAGGCTTTTGTTAAATCACAGACCCGACATGAAATGACACATGGTTTACATACAGTTATCCATGTAATTTCATGTAGTTTGATGTATGGTTTTCACTAACAATTACATGAGTGTATGTGTACAAAATTTCTAGGGGTTAATTAAAGGTGTAAATTCGTTTAAAAAAATGTGTGGGCTCCCGCCCTATTTCTAAACCAGACAGACAAAGCCAGCGAGTGGGGGCAGATAATAATAGCCGAGGGATGGTGCATTTATTTAGTGCCCCCCCTGGTTACTAACATTTGCCACCAGCAACCCCAGAAAAGGCAAATCTATAATTAGATTCGCCCTTTCTGGCACTTTGCCGGTCTATTCCCATTGCCCTGTAGCGGTGGCGAATGGGTTAATAATGGGTTTTTGACCATCTTTTATTTTACTGCTAATCCTCGATTCCCTTGTTCTCCTGAAATAAATATAAAATAATAAAGCAACATTATTCTTACCTATCCGACGCACAGTCAGGTCCCACGCTGTAATCCATCAGAAAGGGTTAACTAGCTTTCAGCCAAGCAGCAAAACTAAAGCTGCCTGCTGAGCCAAAAGCTCCTGAATGAATTTCTCTCCCGGCGACAGGAGAGAAAGTGATTACTGTGTGAAGCTTAATTGATAGCTTCCCACAGAAATCAGTTCACTTCAGGTCAGCCGGGGACACCGCACCGCATCAATGACGTCAGAGGGAATCCCGGCTGAACTGAAGTGAACTGATTAGCAAAAATAGGGGATCCCCTCGAAAAAAAATGGCGTGGGGTCCCCCTATTTTTGTTAACCAGCCAGATGAAGCAGACTACTGAGGCATGGTATTTCAGGCTGGTAAGGATCCAATATCCATGAACCTTGCAAGCCTGATAATACCAGGCTACAGCAGTCTGTTTCTCTTGGTTAACAAAAATAGGGGATCTCCTCGAAAAAAAAAATGGCGTAGGGTCCCCCCTATTTTTGTTAACCAGCCAAGTAAAAAGCAGACTGCTGCAGCCTGGTATTAAAAGACTGTAAAGGCCCATGGGTTTTGACCATCAACAGCCTAAAAATACCAGCCTGCAGCAGCCCTACAATTGGCGCATCCAAAGATGAGCCAATTGTGGCACTTTACCCGGCTCTTCCCACTTGCCCTGTAGCGGTGGCAAGTGGGGTAATAAGGGGTTAATGTCACCTTTGATTGAACGGTGACAATAAGCCCGGTTAATAATGGAGAGGTGTCAATAAGACACCGATCCATTATTAATCATAAAGTTTATAAATGTTTAAAAAAAGACACAGCCAGAATAAAGTCTTTTAATGAAATAAAACACCACACAGTTTTCATTATTTTTTATTCCACGCTCATCCTGCGACGCCATCGATCTCCTGTAAAAAAACAAAAATAACAAACCAACACAAATACTCCCTGTCCGACGCAGTCCAAAATCACGAGTGTCCCACGACGAGTCCAGCTCTGCTACATCTGGATGACAGGCTGAGCCTGACATCCAGACACAGCAGAACTGCTTACCGGTGTAGATTCCCAGGCGGTGACGTCATCTATGTTTCTCACGGCCAGCTGTCGCGAGAGTACAGCTGGCCGAGATTACCGAGTACCCAGGGGGGACCCCACGCCTTTTTTTTTCGAGGGGATCCCTATTTTTGTTAACCAACCAAGATAAGCAGACTGCTTATCAATTAAGCTTCACACAGTAATCAATTTCTCTCCTGTCGCTGGGAGAGAAAGTCATTCATTCAGGAGCTTTCAGCACAGCAGGCAGCATTAGCTGTGCTGCTTGGCTGAAAGCTAGTTAACCCTTTCTGATAGATTACAGCGTGGGATCTGACTGTGCGTCGGATAGGTAAGAATAATGTTGCTTTATTATTTTATTTTTATTTCAGGAGAACAAAGGAATCGAGGATTAGCAGTAACATAAAAGATGGTAAAAAAAAATGAGTTTTTATTTCATTAAAATTTTTTATTCTTAATATGTTTTTTTATTTACTTCAATAGGATTAATAATTGATAGTTGTCTAATTGACAACTCTCAATTATTAACCTGGCTTAAAGTCACCTTTCAATAGCAAGGTGGCTTTAACCCATTATTAACCCATTCGCCACCGCTACAGGGCAATGGGAATAGACGGGCAAAGTGCCAGAAAGGGCGAATCTAATTATAGATTTGCCTTTTCTGGGGTGGCTGGGGGCAGATGTTAGTAGCCGGGGGGCACTAAATAAATGCACCATCCCTCGGCTATTAATATCTGCCCCCACTCGCTGGCTTTGTCTGTCTGGTTAAGAAAATAGCGCGGGAGCCCACGCATTTTTTTTCTACAAATTTACACCTCATATATATATATATATACATATATACACATGTCATTGTGACACCAATATATATATATATATATATATATATATATAGGTCATACATTTCTACATAGTATAATAGCCGCTAATTCAATTGCCGGCTTTTGTGAAATTACAGACCTGACATGAAATGACAAATGGTTTGCATACAGTTAACCATGCCATTTCATGTAGTTTGATATATGGTTTTCACTAACAATTACATGAATGTATGTGTGCAAAATTTCACACATGTAGGGGTTAATTAAAGGTGTAAATTCGTTGATTTTTTTTCAACGAATTTACACCTTTAATTAACACCTACATGTGTGAAATTTTGCACACATACACTCATGTAATTGTTAGAGAAAACCATATATCAAACTACATGAAATGACATGGTTATCTGTATGTATACCATGTGTCATTTCATGTCGGGTGGTTCTGGAATTTTACAAAAGCCGGCAATTGAATTAGCGGCTATTGCACTATGTAGAAGTGTATGAACTATAAATATAAATATATATATATATGTCACAATGACATGTATATATATATATATATGTATTATATGTGTATATATGTAGTGTTTTGTGAGCTGTCAGTGTGATTTTACAGTAGCCGGGGATGAATTGCCAGATTTTCAAAGGACACCGGTGCGTAGAGCCTGTGCACACGTTGCGGATTTGCCTGGGGATTTTTCCTCGGCGAATCTGCACCTCTTGGCAGAAAACGAATGTCCTTTTTTGACGCGGTTTTTCATGCTTTTTTTCTCATGCGTTTTTGTATACGTTTTTGACAGCTAAATAAAGATATGTTATTTTACAAAAAAAAAAGATTTGTGATGTCATTTCTTGTCCAACCTCCTCTTTTACATTTGTCCAACCCACACTACATTACACACACAGATAGAGATAGAAAGATAGATAATAGATACCAGAAGTTAGATAGATAGATAAAGATAGATAGATAGATAGATAGATAGATAGATAGATAGATAGATAGATAGATAGATAGATAGAAAATACATAGATAGAAAATACATAGATAGATAGATAATAGATAGTTAGAAATATATATAGAAAGATAGATATATAGATAGACAGAAAGATATATAGGTAGATAGATGATAGATAAAATGATACATAAATAAAAACACACGTGCACACACACACAAAATCTTAACGCAATAGTTAATAAACAAAAAATAGGAAAAAAAAATGGCATGGGCTCCAGCGCAATTTTCTGCGCCAGAGGGGGAAAGCCGACAGCCGAGGCCAATATTTCTAGCCTGGGAAGGCGTTAAAACCCATGGATCTTCCCAGGCTATGAATATCAGCCCGCAGCTAGCCTTCACTGGCTACTAAAATAGGGGGGACCCCCCCAAAAAAAATTACATGGGATCCCCTTATAATTTATAGGCAGAAAGGCTAGGCAGACAGCTGCGGGTTGATATTCATAGCCTAGGAAGGGGCCATGGATATTGGCGCCCCCCCGGCTAAAAATACCAGCACCCAGCCGCCCCAGAATTGGCGCATCTGTATGATGCGCGAATTCCGGCACTTGTCCCTCTCTTCCCACTCCCCTGTAGCGGTGGGATATGGGGTAATAAGGGGTTAATATCACCTTTCTATTGTAAGGTGATATTAAGCCCGGTTAATAATAGAGAGGCGTCAATAAGACGCCTATCCATTATTAATCTTATATTAATAAAGGGTTAAAAAAAAACACACGCATAAGAATAAATTATTTTAATGAAATAAAACACAAGACGGTTTTCATTACTTTTTATTATACGCTCAGATCCAAGCGACGCCCTCGATCTCCTGTAAAAAAAACCAAAAAAATAAAACAACCGTATACTCCCTGTCTGACGCAGTCCAATTAATAACGAGTGTCCCATGACGGTCTCCCCTATAGAACAGTGACATCAGGTGATGCCACTGTTCTGTAGGGCCTCCCAGTGATACACTGACAGGAGACAATGGCTCCTGCAATGCATCAATGAGGTTACCTGAGTTCATGGTCCACTTTATGGCAATGCTGCGTGGGAATTTTCTCACCCAGCATTGCTGTGAGAGAATGAACAGAAGTGACCTCTTTCTCTCCCGGCCGCAGAGCGGTACACAGATAGATGGCGTCGGGGAATAGGTGAGTATGTGCTCAATGTTATGTGTTGTATGTCATTGTATGTTCTGTATGTCATGTGTATGTTCTGTATGTCATGTGTATGTTATATGTTGTATGTCATGTATGTTTTTTTTTTTTTTTTACATTCAGCACATTAGCCGGATGATGGGACTACTACTGTCCCATCATTGGCTAATGTGTCAGTCACTGTCACTGTAGCAGGCATAGCCGGATGGGACTTGTAGTCCCATCCGACGATGCCTGCATACGCGGAGACACACACACAGTCCCGCACACCGCCGCATTTACACCAAGCCCGCACATCACCGCACATACACAGATCACGCACACAGCCCCGCACACCGCCGCACATACACCAATCCCGTACACCGCCGCACATACACCGATCCCGCACATACACTGATCATGCAGACACCGTCACACAATCTCACATAACAACGCTGCAGCGATCCCGCTGGCGATGCGACCAGATAAGGATCGTTGCTGCGTCGCTATGTGATCGCTGCTGAGCTGCCAAACAGGCAGATCTCAGCAGCGATCAGGACAGGGAGTACGCCGGTAACAAGCGACACACGTCGCTTAGTTACCGGCTGTGTACGTTGGATACCAGCCCGCAGATGCAGGGAGCTGGTAACCAAGGTACACGTCGGGTTTCCAGGCGCTGCGCGGTGCCTGGAAAACCGCTGTGTATCTTGGTTACCAGCTCCCCTGCTGCAGCGCGCTGGTATCCAACATACACATCGGGTTTCCAAGCACAGCCCCTCGCCTGGAAACCCGATGTGTACCTTGGTTACCAGCTGATCGCTGGTCTCCTGCCTGCCACATTCTGCGATGCATGCTGGCCAGCGGGAGACCAGCGATCAAAAATGATTTTAGGAAAAAATCCAGTCATAATTTAGGTGCACGAACAGTATCGAACATAACCTCGAACAGCCAAATTTTTTCCAAATCATTTGGATTCGTCGAACGGCTCGAACACCGCCCAAAACAGCACGAATTTGAGATTGGCGAACAGTTCTAGTCGAACACCGCTCATCTCTAGTAGTGGGACTGATCACTCCCACTCCCGTATGGGTATTAGGCCGGCGTCACACTGGCGACAAAATCGGACGATTGCAATGCGATGAAAAATCGCATTGCAGTCTGCCGTATGTTAATCTATGGAGCAGCTCCCAGTAGCCGTTTTTTTGTGGTCCGTTTTCAACGTCCGTGTACAATCGCAGCATGCTGCGATTGTCACCGATTGTCGGTCGACAATCGCCAATGCAAGTCTATGGCAGCGATGAAAAGTGGGATTACAAACGGAGCACACTGTGTGACTTGCGATAAAAAATCGGACCACTATCTTCAGGTGTCAGGAAATTGCATCTGGAGAAATGACAGGAAGGGCTGACATGCTAATTAGGCTAGGAAAAATCAAACGAAAACAGGAAACCGCCTCCACGGAGTCCACAAACATGGCCACACACATCAACGTTGAAATGTTAATTGTTCTGGTCCAGGAGAGGCCAGAACTTTGGGACCAGCGCGATGCAAACTATTCCAACCGGGCATTGAAGGACGCCTCTTGGAGGAGAATCTGTACGCAGATGTTCCCTGATTTTGGGGACAGGGCTAGGGAGGAGCAAGAACGCATTAGTAAGTACCGACTTGAAAATGCTTAAAATAATGCTGGACTATTCAGTATGTACCAACAACAATGTGTTATAATGTTCCTGTACCCTTATATGTGACCCCGAAATGCATTGAATCAGTTGAACCCCCAATGCTATGTTCCAAATCCAAACACATGTAATATTGAGCTCCTGTAATTGTCCAAACAGCCGCCTTAGAAAAAAAATTTTAATGCAAGTTTAAAAAGTGCTAACTGTTTGAAATTTAAAAAAAAAAAAAAAATGAGGTAACGTTTCTACCCTGCATTGGTTGTTTGTGAAACTTTAATTAACAGAACTCAATAGTAACATAGGAGACCACTGTGGGATATGTTCTAACTTTAAAAAGGTCCATCCCATATATAGGGAAATCACACAGGGCAGGGATCAATTGAAGCTCCTGCTCTGATGAATGTTCATGTGCCGTCTGTGTATTTGGTATATTTATGTTATACTACAATGGTGTTAAAAAAAAATATTACAAATGTGGCCTGACACAATAAATGCGTCGGTGAATTACTTAATATGTGTCCCTTTTGTTTATTTGATTGCTGTGTGTCCACAAAATGCACATTATTGTGACACATATGTCATACAGATTTCTACTTATGAAGCCTTCTAATATTTCATTTCAAATTTAATGAGATATACTTTGTATTGCTGTTTGACACCCCTATAACAAATTTTTGATAACAAATTTTTGTTTTATTGCAAATATTTTAGCATTTTGCACAATTATAAAGGCACATAATGTTTAAATTATATTTGATGTGTTAATTTTTCAGTGGCAGATGTTACAAGACGATGGCGCAGCTGTAGAGACTCTTATCGAAGAGAGAGACAGCTGAGGGGCCGCAGTGGGGCAGCAGGAAGCGCCAAACGAAAATACGTCTACTATGACCGTCTCAATTTTCTTGCTCCAGCTCTGGATTTGAGACCGTAAGTTTATGTCTGTACAAAATGTATATGTGTATTATGAATAAATTTTAAAAAATTGTTATTCTTCTATAGCACCGAATCAAACCTGAGTGCCAGAGAGGCAGCTTCCGACTCGGAGCAAATTATTGATCCTGTGGGTGATGTCGAGGAGGCTGGTCCATCGTCAGCAGCAACAGCATCATCACCACCACCACCAACACCATCAGTGGAGACGGAGAGATTGCCTTCTCAATCGCAAGACCCTCCCCTGAGCAGCAGCCCTGGTAGGCCCCTGGATGTGGGTTCGCCTACAGCTGCAGTTGCACGCAGACCCAGGCGTAGAAGAGAGGGAGTTGGTTCTGTCACAAGGAGGCAGGTGGACAGAGGAGTGCTGGACTATTTGTCCAGTGTTGCTCATGATGATGGTGAGGAGGCCTATTGCCGCAGTCTTGCCCCTTACCTCCGGGCAATTCCTAGCCAGCACAGACTGCTGATCAGAAATGCTCTGCATATTGTGTTGCATGCTGGGACACCACCAAATGATCCAACAAACCTGGTAAATTACCTACATACATGGGTGGCTGGTCCAGACAATGTATATAGAGTGGTGTCTCAACATACAGCACAATCTGCAGCAGCCACTGATCCACCTCCTCATCATCATCCTCCTCCTCCACCTCCTCCTTGTGTCCAACAGAACCCAACTCCTCCTCTTCAGCCTACTGCGGCTTCTTTTTATGGAGATAACCAGTACCAACACATGCCACATAGTGGCCACTCACAATATGCCCACTCGACCATACCCAATGTTCAAGGCTGGCCACAACATGGGTATGGTCGACATGGAAATTTTGGGAGCTATAATGTAAGTGGGCAGTCATGTTATGACTACCCACAACAGTTCCCAAATTTCCCATACCCAAACCCACCTCAACAGCAAGCAGCAAGCATACAGCCAAGTTCCCAGTCAGCCACCACTCATGCTGACACAGTGGCTGGAGAGCAGTCTACACAGCCCTCCCAAGCTGCACTTCCACATTCACCACCACACACATACCAGCACTTATAGTTGTGTTTTGTATTTGTTTTGCTTTTGTTATCTGAATTTGGAAAATGTTCTTTGTTTTTGTTAATGTAATTTTATTTTGATAAAAAAACCTACAAATAAGGACAGATTAGTCCTTTGAGATAAGTTCAAAAGCCACTAATCCCTAAACCCAAGATTAAATTTTTTTTACGTGGCATTAATTGTATGTATTTATTTCAAAAGGTAATGCCCTGCTTAACTTACACACAGCATTACCAACACAACATAACAACATATAAAATAAATATTTACAAATTAGCTTTATGACAGAGCAACATAGCCACACTACATGTCTAATAATGCCTCCTCTTGCCAGGCAGTAGCACCCTCAGGGGAAACAAAATATTCAGTGAACACATCACGTACTCTTATGCCTGAAGGTGGACGACGGGGATGGATGGGTGGTGACATAGGCAAAGACACATTCACAGATGATAATTGATCCACATGTTGAGAGGAGCATTCATGGATTCTACAAAAATTATGTAGGACCACACATGCTTGGAGGACCACATTAACATTGGCTTCACTAAGTTGAATTGCAGATTGAAGTACACGCCATTTAGCACAAAGAATTCCAAATGTGCACTCCACCAGACGCCGAGCACGTGACAGCCGACAATTAAATATTCTCCTCCGATGGGTGAGATAGCGACGGGGATATGGCCTCATTACATTCCTGGTTAATTGAAAGGCCTCATCTGCAACAATAACATAAGGCACATGCTCTGGAATGGAGTCAGTAAGTTGACTTGCTGGAGGTAGGTCCAGTTGGTTATTGCGTAACCGCCTACCCATTATGGAAGTATTGAAGACTCTTGAGTCTCCAGTCCTTCCATAGGCCCCAATGTCTACAATTATAAACATGTAGTTTGTGTCGACCAAGGCCAACAAAACAACAGAAAAATATTGTTTATAATTGAAGAATTGTGAGCCTGAGTTAGGAGGTTTGCGAACACGTATGTGCTTGCCGTCCAGGGCTCCTATACAGTGTGGAAACTGACAATTTTGCTCAAAACCCTCTGCTATCCTCAACCAGTCACTCATTTTTGGTTCAGGCATGACTTCTTCATGTAGTCTGTTCCAAATTTCCACACAAGTTGACCGAACAATGCCAGAAATTGTTGATCTGCCTATTAGGAACTCTAAGTGCAGAGCAGCGTAGGACATGCCAGTAGAAAGGAACCTGTAACAAACATAGAACATCGACAAATCAGTTTACTAATTTATCATTAAAAAGAAACAACACTTAATAATGCATGAGTTTGTTATAGCACACATGCTGTAAATGAGATTAAAATACATGGCTTCTGTACAATACACCATAGGCAATAATTGAGATACCTAAGGTTGAGAAATACAATACACACATTCCAAGATTACAAGAAGTGTGCTCCTACACTTGCAAAGTGAGTATGTGGATAAAAAAATCATCAACATATCGTTAATACACATACCTTATTGTTAGAAGAAGACGTTCCTCCGCAGAAATGGATTTTCTCATCCTGGTGTCCTGAAATGTGATCCCAGGGCGCACAATGTCAAGCAACGTATCAAACGTAGCTATGCTCATTCGACAATATAGGAAAAACTTATCTCCATTACTACGCAGTGACAAATATAGGCGGTGAAAATGTCCTTTAGTTAGCCTTCTTGTCAAAAGAGGATGTACCCACATCCTTCTGCCTCTTCTGTGATCTGATATTACAGGATATGGCTCCCCAAAACGTCTGGATATAACCCAATGGAACAGCACACGCTCAGTTGTCGAAAATCTCAGTGTGTCGCTCATGTTTGGATAATGCAGGTAGCAAGCACAAAGCAGAATGACCAAAATGAGACCAGTGCAAAGGTGGGAGGCTCACACCTGGATCAGATCACTTAAATATAGCTCTGCCTGATTATTTAAATTATTATCAGGCCTGAAATCCGTTACTTGTCAGTTTTGGTTTGCTGCGACTAAAAAACGGTGGTGGGATGAAAATCGGATGTTACAAGGTACACACACATGCGATTAAATCGCATCTTTGAAGGAAAATCGGATGCCAGAAGGATGTGTGATGTTTGCATTTTGATCCGATTGTCGACCGTCTAAAACGGACCGATTTTTTGTGGTTGTGTGTGACTCCAGCCTTACTGGAAGGTTAGCCGGCTCAGCTGAGAGAGGGCGCCTCATTATAGACAGAAAAAATTGAATGAAAAGCTTCAAAGAGACATAGCCTCCGGACTGATTGAACTTTTTAGTTGTGTTTCTGAGAAGGATATGCACAGCTGTTAAATGTGCTAAATGCTGAGTTGCTGGAGAGCCAAGTCCAGCACACATTCCTGGTAGCGTGAGTCAACGGTTTGGTTATTAGATAGCGCCTAGCCAGGCAAGTCTTTGTTTTTTGTCGCTTTATTGTTTGCTGCAAATAAAAGCTCCACGTTTCCTTTATATGGACTGTTTCCATCCATGTCACAGCCATGTTGCCCTACAACACCCCTAGCGTGTTACAATATTATCTATACATGCTCAAAACGAAGTTAGCAGTACAAACCCACTGCAGGAGCAAAGATGAAAATTTAGTGAAAACAGAAGTGGAAGGAAAAATGTTGTCAGGAATCACAAAAACGGAATACTCAGGAGATCAGTCGGAATTAAAGAAAAAACTGGTCACTGATGACACATTATTTTTATCCTTCAAAGGAATCTCTGGAATTCTCTATTAAGAAATCCTGAATTCATAGAAGGGGTCCCCACAGGATAGGTACTTGCTGATCACTAGGATTCCCATCACTAGTGTAATCTGAAGACCAGAGCTGTTTTACTAAGACTCTTTTAAATTACCATACATTTGTTTGAGGTAATTTAATATATGTCTATTATTTATTTTTACATTGCTCTTTTTATAATTGATGAATAATTAGAGTAATTTCCATTATTTAACAATGGCATCAAGCATTATTGTTGAACTGAGCATCATCATCAATGCCTGCCCATTATCATCAATGCCTTCCCATCATCATCAATGCCTGCCCATTATCATCAATGCCTCCCCATTATCATCAATGCCTCCCCATCATCATCAATGCCTGCCCATTATCATCAATTCCTCCCCATCAACATCATTGCCTCCCCATCATCATCATGGCCTCCCCATTATCATCAATGCCTGCCCATCATCATCATGGCCTCCCCATCATCATCAATGCCTGCCCATTATCATCAATGCCTGCCCATCATCATCATCGTCTCCCCATCATCATGATTGCCTCCCCATCATCATCAATGCCTCATGCCTGCCCATTATCATAATCGCCTCCCCATCATCATCAATGCCTCCCCATCATCATCACTGCCTTCCCCCCACCACCATCACACAGACAGCACAGCAGCACTCAAGCACTCTCTCACATACATACATACACACACACATACACAAAGCAGCGCACTACATACACACACACTGATACACACAGACACACACAGACACATACACATCACATCTCACCTGTCCGGCGTCCGCGCGCTCTCTGCCACAGCCAGCCGCTGAATGATGATGTCTTTCAGCGGAGCTGCTTTGAGAGGAAGCGCGGGCGCCCCCTGGAGACCGGAGCTGCGGCAGCGGAGGAACGGGGCTCAGAGGTAAGTATTACGCCGGCTGCTGCCGGGGCCCTGAGCAAGTGGGGGGGCCCAGTGGTGGCGCTGACACCACTAACGGGCGCCGGGGTGCCCGACGGGGAGTGGGCCCCCACCTGCTCAGGGCCCCTGCACTTGCCCGGGTGTTCCGGGTGCTGACGCCGGCCCTGAGCATTATACACTAGAGAATTATATATGGGACCCAGCATACACTTGAGCATGAAAAATGTGGCAGATCAGACACTGGAGCAGCATGCATGGGGCCCATCATATATTGGAGCATTGTAAATGGGGCAGATCAGACACTGGAGTAGCATCCATGGGGTCCATCAGGGGCAGACATATCATTGGTGCAACCTGTGCAGCTGCACAGGAGTCCAAGAGGTGAGGGGGCCCATTTATACCTCCAAAGTAGGTGCAATTTTGCATTTTTAGGAGATCTTGGGCTGCAAAGGGCCCATGTATTGTTCTTGCACAGGGGCCCTTTTCTGACTTTTCCACCAGTGGTGCCCAAATAATACAGGAGCATTCTAAAAGGGGGAAAACAGACACTGGAGCAACATTTACGGGGACCATTATACACTGGATCATTATAAATGGGGCCCATGATATATGGAGCATTATTTTGGCCCATAAGACACTGGAGCATCATCCTTGGGGCCCATCATATACAGGAGCATTCTCAATGGGGCAGATCACAGACTGCAACAGTATCCATGGGGTCCATCATAAACTGGAGCATTGTAAATGGGGGACAGGAGATGCTGGAGCAGCATTTACGGGGCCCATTATACACTGGATCATCAATAATGGGGCCTATTATATATGTACCATAATTTTGGCCCATAAGACACTGGAGCATCATCCATGAGGCCCAAATAATACAGGAGAATTCTAAAAGGGGGAAAACAGACAATGGAGCAGCATTTACGGGGCCCATTATTCATTGGATCATTAATAATGGGGCACATGATATATGGAGCATTATTTTGGCCCATAAGACACTGGAGCAGCATCCATGGGGCCCAACATATACTGGAGCATTCTCAATGGGGCAGATCAGAGACTGGAACAGCATCCATGGGGCCCATCATATACTGGAGCATTGTAAATGGGGGACAGCAGACACTGAAGCAGCATTTACGGGGCCCATTATACACTGGATCATTATAAATGGGGCCCATGATATATGGAGCATTATTTTGGCCCATAAGACACTGGAGCATCATCCATGGGGCCCATCATATACAGGAGCATTGTAAATGGGGGACAACAGACACTGGAGCAGCATTTATGGGGCCCATTATACACTGGATCATTAATAATGGGGCCCATTATATATGGAGCATGATTTTGGCCCATAACACACTGGAGCATCATCCATTGGGCCCATCATATACAGGAGCATTCTCAATGGGGCAGATCAGAGACTGGAGCAGCATCCATGGGGCCCATCATATACTGGAGCATTCTAAAAGGGGGAAAACAGACGCTGGAGCAGCATTTACGGGGGACCATTATACAATGGAGCATTATAAATGGGGCCCATTATATATGGAGAATTATTTTGGCCCATTAGACACTGGAGCATCATCCATTGGGCCCATCATATGCTGGAGAATCATATGGGGTTGTTTATGGGGCATCATATAGGGTAAGGAGCATCATATGGGAAACATATGGGGCCTATTCTTTATGGAGCATTATATGGAGCCCATTCTGTATGGAGCAATATATGGGGCTCATTATTCTGTATGGCGCACTATGTGGTGGCTATAATACTGTATGAAGGAATATACTGTGTGTTTTATGAGCTATTTTAGATTTTAATATATAGATATCAGTCATGTCATGTAAGAAGTGAAGTATTTTTCATTTTACTATACCTATATTTCTGTGCCGTATCGGAGCATGATGAATTGTGGTATGTGTTAAAGGGGCCCACTGAGACTCTTTGGCCCAGGGCCCACGAAAACCTGGAGCCAGCCCTACCCGCCGCCACAAGTTTAGCCAAATAACCCCCAGTTTTCAATGCGTAACTATTATTATAAAGTTAATTAAGGTTGCCAAGCTTAAGTAATAACAATTGATGTTGTTGGCATTGAAATGGGCACTGTAGGTGTGTTTACTGTCCTCCACTCCCTGCCAGCTTTGCTTCCCCATTGACTTGCATTGGGTTTTGTGTTTCAGCCGGACCCCTGACTTTTCCCGATAGTCGGCCGATTTTGTTCGACCCGACTTTGAGAAAGTCGGATTTCATGAAACCCGACTCAACCCGAAAAAAGGGAAAGTCGCTCATATCTAGCAGTTACCATACTTAATTTTTTCCCAATAGTAAGTTTCTGAGGAACCATTTGTAACAATGATATATAGATCTGACCTGATGGTTAATCTGTCATAAGAAGTCCTGAAAACCCTATTATTTTTTAAATTGTTGCCTTTAAAATAACACTACATCATTACATTTTCCAGGAAGGCGCCACACTGAGATTTATAGCTAAAGAGCTTCTGGAAATATGCTTTGGATAAATTAGATATGTTGTAATTAGTGTTGAGCGATACGATAATGCAAATATCGGCTATCGGCCGATATTAGCTCTATCGGCCTTTCGATAATTCGTTTAGATATTTTCGTCTTATCGAATACCGGAATCGGATTTGTCACTGTCACTGTGAGTGTCCGTCGGTCGGGTCTGTCAGGAGTCAGCGGCACTTACCTGGCAGAAGATCTCCGGCGGTCACGTCCTGGACTGCTTGATGGCCGCCATTATCTTCTCCCTGGCGGTCACATGCAGTTTTTCGCGATAACTGCAGTGACTGCAGGGTAATCCCGGGCGTAAACCAGTCCGATGACGTCACCGCCGGGGAAGCAGGTAATCAGCTGTGCTGCGCCGGGATTCTGATGTAGCAGAGCTGGATCGTCGTGGGACACTCGTTACTATGGACTGCGTCGGTCAGGTGGTATACTTTTTTTTTTTTTTCATTTTTTTTACAGGAGATCGATGGCGTCGCAGGATGAGACTGTAATAAAAGTAATGAAAACTGTGTTTTTTTTTTTTTTATTAAATTAAAAAACTTTTTTATGAACATTCACCCGTCCGGGAACATAAACAATTTAACTATTTACATACAGGGACCCTGTCCGGGTTATTTATAATTCTTTGGCAGGGGTGTTCCAGGTACCACCTGGTAC
This sequence comes from Oophaga sylvatica, assembly GCA_033576555.1. NCBI lineage: Eukaryota > Metazoa > Chordata > Amphibia > Anura > Dendrobatidae > Oophaga > Oophaga sylvatica. Next base: position 141,424,841 of record JARQOD010000006.1, read on the forward strand.
TCTTCTGATGCTTGCCAAACATCCGAGGCACCAAGGACCACCAGGACCTGATGACGTCGTGTGGCCTGTACAGTCAAGTCGTGACCCGCTATCTGGGTCTGTGTGGCCACCTCTTTCATCTCCCTCCGGGTCTGGAACCCTATGTCCCAGACTGAACGAACCCCAGGGGGCCTAACAGGCGCCGGGTACGGGCCAGCTATACTTATCATGTCCATAGCTGGGGCTGCTGAGGAGACCACTGAGGGAGGCTTGGGAGATTTACGGCGTGGGGTGGGCACTTTTGCAGAGGCCTGGATGTGGGAGGCTGAAGGCTCCGAGGGTCTCACAGGTTCCTGACACACTGGGGAGTAGGGGTCGCACCTGGTAACATTTAGGGCGTACCATCCATTGTAACCCCAGTGTCGGGTGTAAGTCACCAAGTCTCCTGGCAACAGGTCCCTCCCCGGGTGTCCTTCTGGGAGGTGAGCCTCCACGTCCCGCCGGTTCACAAAAACTTCTAAATAAAGTCCAGGCTCCTGGATGAAGCCCCAACCACCTTTCAATTTAAAGCTCCGTACTGCACCCTTACGCCGCGGCTCACATAGGGTTCCTTTATCCTTTCTCATCCGGTCCTTATCTGCCCGGTCCTTCTCCAGGTTACGTTGCCGAAGTTTTTGGGATTTTCGCTGCTCCCTTTGTCGCTCTGCTTCCCGCTCCCAACGTCTCCACTCTTCCTCCTGACGCCGGTTGAAATTCTCCTCCACCAGCTGCTCCATGTCTCCACCATCAAACTGCAGCTTACAGTGTCCGGTTTGCGGCAGCTCTCCTGGCGCCCCCCAGTCCTGGCGGCGCTCACCTGCGGAGGAAGCAGCCGGCTCTGGAACAGATGACAGTCGGGGCTCCGGTACAGGCAGGTAGTGCTCTGGTGCCTGCGCGGCCTCCTCCATGAGGACGGGTGTCGCTTCTTCTGTCTCAGCGACGGGGGCAGACAGCGGGATCTGGGGTGCTGACGGTGCTGCAGTTTTTGCACGAACGGGTGCCTCCACTGCGACAACGTCAACCGGATCACATTGCAAGGACTCCTCTACTAGAACGGGTGCCTCACCTTCCGGTACAGACACTTCAGGTAAGAGGGATTGGCGCCGCTCCAAGTTTAATTTTAGGGCACGCCAGCTGGCTTCCATCCTGGCGACCTCCTCCCGGTGCCGGGCCAGGCCTCTTAGGGTATCCGCCGCTTCTTGCAGCGTAGGAGGGTTTCCAGGCCGGGTGCCCAACGGTGGTTCCGTGGCGATCGGGTCGCTTCCGTGGGGGGAGAGCTCTGACTGCTCCATCCCTTCACACTTCTGCTCGTGTCCATTAGCCATCTCTGCCAAGTCACATGTGTCATTAGCATCTGGAGAGGGCCCCTCTTTTGTAGGGAGGCGGGACCTTCGTGTTAGTTTCCGCACACTGAGGAGGATGAGGAGGCGGAACTGAAGAGCTGTGGGGCACGATCTTACATTGCAGTACCATTTACAGTGGTCGGCCATCGTTTTTGCGCCACTGAGTGAGTGTACACCCACGAAGAGCACGCCCTTCTTCTTCACCAGTGCCTCGTCGTGACGCAGATATGGCTGAAAAATGGCAAATACATTCTCTGATGATTTTAGCAATTCTCAAGCACAAAACCAGTTCAATTCAGGCACACAGGACTCGCTTATAGCGAGCTACAGAATCCTGTTCGTGACGCCCAAGTTGAGTCGCACAGAGCCAGAGGTTTTGGGGTACTCGGCACCGAGCCCGTCGACTTCTATGGGGTATGTCACGGCTTTACCCGGCAATTGAATCAGAGTCTATTTTACTATGTAGAAGTGTATAAACTATAAATATATGTATATATATATGTCACAATGACATGTATATATATATATGTATTCTATGTGTGTATATTTTGTGTTTACAACGAAAGAAAGGGTTTTTTTTGTTGCGATATTTTGTTCCCATAGACTTACATGGGACTTCCGGTATCGAAATCGGATATCGACGATATTTAGTGCTATCGGCGATACAAATTCGATACGATATTTTTAGATATCGAGCAATATCGCTCAACACTAGTTGTAATTAAATCTTTTAGGTGCAGAGATCATTCACAAGCATTGTCATACTGTCATTCTATTTTGAGCACAAATGATAAATTGTCAAACTATGTCTTGGCTCCTTTAAATTTTCTTTACATTAATTTGTTGCTGCAACTACATTACAAACTGCCTCATTTTCTCCAGAAAAAGCCATGTGCTGCTGTCAATACATACAGTGGTTGAATGAAAGCAGGCATATTGGTATTGAACTCCTGCAAAGATGTATCTTATACTTCACCAGTTAGTTCCCAGGACTGTGATTAGTTCTCAGGTAAATATAATATTTCACTCTGATGTTTCCAGGTTTTAAAGTCAGGACTTCTTTGTGACTTTTCCTGAAGATTTCAGATATACAGTATATTATTTTGAAAAGTAATCTACAACATCTGAGGGCATGTTAATTACAATGTATGATCAAACATCCACATAGTTTACTGTCAGATCTTATAAGGGATTCTATGTTAATGTATAGCATTATTTTATTATATTTCTGTGTAACATTCTACAGTAAAATAACTCTTCAAATATTTTCAGCTTACAACAATACCACTAAAAATGAAAAAAAAGTAGCAACACTATGTAGCAAGTATTTGTGAAGTATAAAAAAAATTATGAATCTGAATATTGTGAAGTGCATTTGTTTTCAGCCCCCCTGAGTAAATACTTTGTAGCACCACCTTTAGCTACAATTACTCGTGTAAGTTTTTGGGGTAATGCTTCTATCAGCTTTGTACAACTAGTGGCTGATATTTTTGCCCATTCTTCTAGGCAAACTAGCTCTAGTTCAGTGAGATTGTATGGTGAATGTCAATGAGCAGCAATTTCCAAGTCTTGCCACAGATTCTCAATGGGATTTAGGTCTGGACTGTGACTTGGCCATTCACACACATGAACATGGTTTCATCTAAACCATCCATTGTAACTCTGGCAGTATGTTTAGGGTCATTGTCCTACGGGAAGGTGAACATATGCCTCAATCTCAAATCTTTTGCAGCCTCTAACAGATTTTCCTCCAGGATTGCCCTGTATTTAGCTCCATCCACCTTCCCATCAACTCTGACCAGATTATCAGTCCCTGATGAAGAAAAACACCCCCACAGCATTATCCCCTTAGTGACAGAGCCAATTTGCAGCTTAATGACCAGGCAAATTTTTACAATTCTGACCACTGTCATAATAATAACTCTGGAACGCTTCAATGGATCTTGGCGATTCTGAGATTGTTTTCTTGTGACATATTGTACTTCATGATAATGGTAAAATTTATTCGATATGACTTGCGTTTATTTATGACAAAAACAGAAATATGGGGAAAATTTTTTAAAAATTTTGCAATTTTCAAACTTTTAATTTTTATGCCCTTAAATCAGATAGATATGTGACACAAAATACTTAATGAATAACATTTCCCACATGTCTACTTTACACCAGCACTATTTTGGAAACAATTTTTTTTGTTAGGAAGTTATAAGAGTTAAAAGTTGACCAGTGATTTCTCATTTTTACAGCAAAATTTACAAAATAATTTTTTTCAGTGACCACATCACATTTAAAGTCAATTTGAGAGGTGTACATGACAGAAAACACCCAAAAGTGACACCATTCTAAAAACTGCACCCCTCAAGGTGCTCAAAACCACAATCAAGAAATTTAATAACCCTTTGTGTGCTTTACAGGAACTGAAGCAATGAGGAAGGAAAAAATTAGCATTTAACTTTTTTTTACAAACATTTTACTTCAGAACCATTTTTTTTATTTTCACAAGTGTAAAAACAGAAAATGAATCACAAAATTTGCTGTGCAATTTCTCCTGAATGGGGTAAACCACTGTTTGGGCGCACGGCAGAGCTTGGAAGGGAAGGAGCGCCGATGGACTTTTTCAATGCAGAATTGTCTGGAATTGACATTGGACGCCATGTCATGTTTGGAGAGCCCCTGATGTGCCTAAACAGTGGAAACCCCCAGAAATGACACCATTTTGGAAACTAGACCCCTTAAGGAACTTATTTAGATGTGTGGTGAGCGCTTTGAACCCCCAAGTGCTTCACAGAAGTTTATAACGTAAAGCTGTGAAAATAAAAAATCATATTTTTTCCACAAAAATGATATTTTCACTCCCAAATTTTTATTTCCACAAGGGTAACAGGAGAAATTAGACTGCCAAAGTTGTTGTGCAATTTGTCGTGAGTAAGCAGGTACCCCATATGCGGGGGTAAAGCACTGTCTGGGCGTATGACAGAGCTCAGAAGGGAAGGGGCGCCATTTTGGCATGCAGACTTTGATGGAATGGTCTGCAGGCTTAATGTTGCGCTTGCAGAGCCCCTGATGTGCCTAAACAGTAGAAACCCCCCACAAGTGACCCCATTTTGGAAACTAGACCCCCCCAAGGAGCTTATCTAGATGTGTGGTGAGCGCTTTGAACCCCCAAGTGCTTCGCAGAAGTTTATAACTCAGAGCCGTGAAAATAAAAAATCTTTTTTTCCACAAAAATGATCTTTTCACCACCAAATTTTTACTTTCACAAGGGTAACACGAGAAATTGGACCCTTATGATGTCCAATTTGTCTTGAGTACCCTGATACCTCATATTTGGGGGGAACCACTGTTTGGGCGCATGGCAGAGCTCAGAAGGGAAGGAGCACCGTTTTGGAATGCAGACTTTGATGGAATGGTGTGCGGGTGTCATGTTGCGTTTGCAGAGCCCCTGATGTGCCTAAACAATAGAAACCCCCTACAATTGACCCTATTTTGGAAACTAGATCCCCCAAGGAGATTATCTAGATGTGTGGTGAGCACTTTGAACCCCCAAGTGCTTCACAGAAGTTTAGAGCTGTAAAAATGAAAAATCATTTTTTTCCACAAAAATGATATTTTCACCCCCAAATTTTTACTTTCACAAGGGTAACGGGAAAAATTGGACCCTAAAAGTTGTCCAATTTGTCCTGATTACGCTGATACCCCATACATGGGGGAACCACCGTTTGGGCGCATGGCAGAGCTCAAAAGGGAAGGATCGCAGTTTTGGAATGCAGACTTTGATGGAATAGTCTGCTGGCGTCATGTTGCGTTTGCAGAGCCCCTGATGTGCCTGAACAGTAGAAACCCCCACACACAAGTGACCCCATTTTGGAAACTAGACCCCCCCAAGGAGATTATCTAGATATATGGTGAGCACTTTGAACCCCCAAGTGCTTCACAGAAGTTTATAATGCAGAGCCGGGAAAATAAAAATTCATTTTTTACACAAAAATATTTTTTTTCCACAAAAATGATTTTTTAGCCCCCAATCAGACCCCCCAAATTGTTGTGCAATTTGTCCTGAGTATGCTGATGCCCCATATGTGGAGGTAAACCACTGTTTGGGAGCATGGCACAGCTCAGAAGGGAGGGAGCACCGTTTGACTTTTTGAATGCAAAATTGGCTGGAATCAATGGTGGTGCAATGTCATGTTTGGAGACCCCCTGATGTACCTAAACAGTGGAAATCCCCCAATTCTAATCCCAACCCCAACCATAACCCTTATCAAACCCCTAATCCCAACACACCCCTAACCCTATTCTCAACCCTAACCCTAATCACAACCCTAACCCCACAACAGGATATAAGCAGTGCTTGGAGCAGCTGCTTATAACCATACACCAATACTCAATATATTTCATACATATATGACACATGTTGAGAAGCAGCAGTTTCCAATCTCCTAAAACCAATTTTTGGACAACTGAACTCAAATTCACAAATGGCCCCAAATTTTTACAGACATTTGACACACCCCTAAATACTATGCCCCCTAAAGACCACACACCCCAAAGCCACAATAGGTCATTGCTAAAGAATCTGGCTGATTACAGCATGCTGTATCCAAGCATATTAATGGAAAGTTGAGTGGAAGGAAAAAATGTGGTGGAAAAAGGTGCACAAGCAACCACGATAACCGCAGCCTTGAAAGGATGGTTAAGAAAAGGCCATTCAAAAAATTTGGGGATAGATTCACAAGTAGTGGACTGTTGCTGAAATCATTGCTTCAAGAGCCACCACACACAGATGTATCCAGGACATGGGCTACAAGTGTCGTATTCCTTGTGTCAAGCCACTCATGACTAATAGACAACGCCAGAAGCATCTATCCTGGGCCAAGGAGAAAAAGAACTGGTCTGTTGCTCATTGGTCCCAATGTGTTGTTTTCTGATTAAAGTAAATCTTGCATTTCATTTGGAAATCAAGGTCCCAGAGTTTGGAGGAAGAGTGAAGCACACAATTCAAGATGCTTGAGGTCTAGTGTGAAGTTTCTACAATCAGTGATGGTTTGGAGAGCCATGTCATCTGTTGGTGTAGGTCCACTGTGTTTTATCAAGACCAAAGTCAGCGCGGCCGTCTACCAGGAAATTTTAGAGCACTTCATGTTTCCCTCTGCCAACAAGCTTTTTGGAGATGGAAATTTCATTCTCCAGCAGGACTTGGCACCTGTCCACACTGCCAAAAGAGGAAGATGAGAGACACCAGACCCAACAATGCAGACGAGCTGAAGGCTTCTATCAAAGCAACCTGGGCTTCCATAACACCTCAGCAGTGCCACAGGCTGATCGCCTCCATGCCACGCCGCATTGATGCAGTAATTGATGCAAAAGGAGCCCCGAGCAAGTATTGAGTGCACATACTCAACATACATTTCAGTAGGCCAACATTTCGGATTTAAAAATCATTTTTCAAGCTGGTGTTATAAAGAATTCTAATTTACTGAGATAATGACTTTTGGATTTTCATTAGCTGTAAGCCATAATCATCAACATTAACAGAAATAAACATTTGAAATAGATCACTCTGTTTGTAATGACTCTATCTAATATATGTGTTTCACTTTTTGGATTGAAGAACTGAAATAAATTAACTTTTAGATGATATTCTAATTTGTGAGAAGCACCTGTGTCTTATGTTAAATTTTGCTCTGTTATGAATACTTTTCCTTCATGCTGCATCGATAATTTTTGTATGTCAGGAATCAGGATACATTTACAGATCAGATTTATCTTTTTAGTAGGATTCCTCAATCAAAAAATTTGCATGGGCCCATATGATTACTTAGTCATTCTATTGTGGGTCGTAAATGTATGTAGTGAAGACAGTGCTTTTCAAGGAGATTCCAAAAATCCAAAAAGTCTTTTATTGCTACATACAAGTGGTCAATTGCAATGTTTCAACCTATCTGGTCTTTGTCTAGCTATTTAAATTATTATAATGATTATAATTGTAATAGTTTGTTTTGTAATTGTGTTAATTATGTTACAAGAAGACTTCAAAGTAAAATCTAAAAAGTTTTAAAATAATAATAATAATAATTAAAAAAATAATATACCGTATATACTCGTGTATAAGCCGAGATTTTCAGCACCTTTTTTCGTGCTGAAAATGCCCCCTCGGCTTATACACGAGTCATAGGGCAGAAACCAGCGGGGGAGGGGATGCCGCGGCAGGAGCCGGTGGCTGGGATCATACTCACCCCTCCCCGTGCCATCGCTGAGGGTCCCTGCAATCCTGCGTTCTCCCCTTCTTCTTGCAGCTCTCCAGCGCTGAGCGGTGATGTAATACCCACTCATTAGGGTCATGTAATATGGACGCGACGCCACTCCCATGGGCGTGGCCTCCATATTCATGGCCTTAATGAGCGGTATTACATCACCGCTCAGTGCTGGAGAGCTGCAAGAAGACGGGGAGAACGCAGGATTGCAGGGACACTCAGCGATGGCACGGGGAGGGGTGAGTATGATGGAGAAGAGGACAAGGAGCACGAGCAGGACGGGGGATAGAACGGTGGACGGGGGAAGCATAGAGGAGGATGGGGGAAGCTGGAGCAGGACGGGGGTAGCATGGAGCAGGAGGGGGGGAGATCGGTGGACGGGGGAAGCATAGAGGAGGACGGGGGAAGCTGGAGCAGGACGGGGGAAGCGTGGAGGACGGGGGGGGAGATCGGTGGACGGGGGAAGCGTGGAGGAGGACGAGGAAGCATGGAGCAGGACAGGGGAGGATGGAGGGCACAGAGGAGCACAGAGCAGAACAGGGGGCACAGGAGGACGGAGAAGGAATGGGGGAGCACAGCGGAGGACGGAGCAGGAGGGGGGGAGTACAGAGGAGAATGGGGGAGCACAGAGCTGGAGGGCAGTTTATACACCCGGCTTATACACGAGTCAATAATTTTTCCCAGTTTTTTGTGGCAAAATTAGGGGGGTCGGCTTATACATGGGTCGGCTTATACACGAGTATATACGGTACATACTATTCTTTACTAAGTATTAACATAAAAAATCTGAAAAACACGTATCTGGGCACAGCTGCATTATGTATGTGTTCCTGATCCTGATGCAAATTGTATCGATAGCTTTTCTTGTAATATATTTATTGTGTCCCTTCTGTATGTTCAGAACAAACTGTGCTTCTCAAGAAAAAAAATGTGCTTATAGAAGAAATATTACTCAATACAATGGACTGGATAGGGAGCAAGCTCAAAACAAATGTGAAATATTTAACAATTATATTCAATGTATTCGTGAACAGAATAGAATATACATAACATATAGAAGTTATTTAGCTTTTGCTTTTCTTTTAAGGAAAACCATTTATTCTGACCATATCTGCTTTAATAAGGAACAAAATGTTAAAGTGGTGTTTTTGGCTACGTGTAAACTGTTAATGTACAATACATGATGATTAGAGCTGCATACTCTATTTTAATGGCAATGAATCAAATGTTTGAACAAGTAGTCTACTTTTTTCTCAGGATAGTACGGCGTTCCTGCTGAGTGGTTGCTTCCTCATAGGGGATGGAAAACACACAGTAAGCAATGCCTTCCTTTGCTACGATAATGACATATACACGGGCAGCATGGTGGCTCAGTGGATAGCACTGCAGCGCTGGAGTCCTGGGTTCGAATCCCACCTAGGACAACATCTGCAAGAAGTTTGTATGTTCTTCCCGTGTTTGCGTCGGTTTCCTCCCACACTCCAAAAACATACAGATAGGGAATCTAGATTGTGAGCCCCATTGGGGACAGTGACGATAATGTGTGCAAACTGTAAAGTGCTGTGGAATATGTTAGCGCTATATAAAGATTATTATTATATACACAGGGACGTACTAAGAAATCACAGGACCCCCAGCACTAATAAATATTTACACACATATATATACAGTATATGTGTATATATATAGATGTGTAGCCCAGCTGCGCTCTGGAGCCACATGTTACCCTGGAGGATGTACAAAAGGTAACCCACGAAATAACCTGATATGCATTCACACTTCACACCTGATATGCATTCACACTTCACATTTCCCTGGTGCCACCAGAGGGAGCCCTTGGAGAGTACTCAGGTATATAAGGGTGTGGAGAGATGAGCAGAGAGCTTTTTGTCAGATAGACTGTGAGAGAGGTTCCAGTCAGATCAGATTAGCCTGAGGGCTGAAGAGATCAGTCAGATTGTGAAGACGGACAAGCTAGTTACCTCAGACGAGCTGAGAGGGAAATACTAGCCGGAGAGAGAGACTTATTTGAAAGCCTGAAGACTTCAGCATATACTCAGCTTACATCGTGGAGTCCAGTAGTAGTGGGTCGGATTGCCACTTAGTCTGGTCAAAGTTGAGTCCACTGAGAGTACCTTCAGTGAGCGTTTCAGTGAGTTAAGCGTGCCGACGCTTGGAGAGCGGTGAAGATAAAGAAAGCTGACATTTACTGCTGGTTGTGCTTATGTTAAAGGTGTGAGTAGGACGAAAGGTAAGTGGAAGATTTGAGAGAGAGCTTCAGAGGTTGACACAGCATTGATCGCTTACCTCTGCTCTGCACTACCGGACACCGGGTCCGAGTTTGCTAGCTTCTTCAGGACTAGTAAGAGAAACGGAGACCCTGCTGGACTTTAGGTCGCAGGGGCCCAACAGTGCTGATACGTAATTGGGGTTAGGAAGAACAGGAGTCTGGCAGGGCCCTGCACACAGAGACTTAGTTCTGTCCAAAAGAAGGCTCCACCACAAGGTCAGCCGGGCGTAGCTGAAGAGACAGAGTTAGACTTTGTTCCATGCAAGTCAGAAACTCACACACATAAAGAAGGAGGCCCTACACCTACTCAGTGGGATTACTGGATGTGCATTCTCCACCCTGACAGCTTCCCGGGACATGCCTGCATCTACCATCAGTAAAGGTACAGAAAGAGACTTTCTTGTGTGTGTCTTCCTTATTGATCCTGCACCCCTACACCGCCATATACCCTGAGGGATCAGTCTTGCCTGTGGGAGACTTAACACCTTGCTGCCCAGTAACAACCCCTCAGAGGATCTACCCTGCAGCGCTGGTCACCCTGACCAGGAACCACAGGTGGCGTCACGAACATTTCTACAAACCTATAATCCCCTGTAAATATCCCCCTTTTTGGTGAGCGCCCAGGGCCACGGACCGAGCTGCGCTACCCGTGACATCCCCAGTGAAGTGAACGGGCTCGGTGCCGAGTACCCCACAAGCCCTGGCTGAGCGACTCATCTTTTGGCGTCACGAACAGGATACGAAGCTCGCTAAATGTGAGTCCTGTGTGCCTGAATGGACTGTTTTGTGCAGAAAGACTGTTTCGATGTTTTGTGATTTTTGGCGCCATTTTCCGCCATTTTGCCGCCATATTCGCGCCCTGAGGCACTGGTGAAGAAGAGGGGCGTGTATTCGTGGGCGTACCCCCCTGTGGCGTGAAAGTTATGGCCGCCCAATCCAAGTGCTATTACAACGTTAGAGCATGCCCCACTGCAAGAGAGATCCGCCTCCTCTTCATTTTTAGTGCAAGGAAGAGAAAACGAAAGTCCCGCCTCCACGGAAAAGACCAGATTGTTTCAGATGGGAAACACAGTCTGGCCTGGCGTGAGATGGCGGAAGGACAGGAGTCACTGTGTGGGGGAATGGCGGTGCGCAGACCCCGTTCCCTGAAGAAGTGCAGCCTGTACTCAAACCTTCCCCAGGTCGGGAGGACGACCAACGGATGTATCGTGTGGAGGAGGTGGATGCGGCGCTGAGAGATCTAGCCCGACACTGCGCAGAGATGGAGGCGATGGAGCGGAGCTGGCGTGCCCTGATACTGCGGCTGCAGTGGGACCGGCTGCTCTCCCCCCTGGATGCGCAACTGCCACCCGCACCACCACTGGAACCAGCGGCTGAAGAAGAACCGGAGGCCGGCCCCGAAAGAGCTGATCCTGACTCCGCCGAGGACGCGGCGGGAGGGAAGGAGGCTGAGGAGGCCTTACCCGGACCGGAATGCCAGCCAGGCCTGGAACCAGAGGCCGCAGCGGAATGCAGTCCCCCGGTAGGGACACCGGAAGACCCCCAGCCACTAGCGATGGAGATCGACTGGGAGGAAATGGAGCACCTTGACGACGTGGAGTACGCCGCCCAGAAAGAGAACGAGTGGCGACGCCGAGAGCATGAGGAGCAGCAGCAGCGGGAGCAGCGTGAGGCGCAGCGGCTTCGCCAGAGGTACCGGGAGCAGTATCTTGCGGACAAGGAGATCGTCCGGCGAGACAAAGGTACACTCCGGGAACCGCGGCGCCAGGGGGCCATCAGAGACTTCAAACTCCAGGGAGGCTGGGGGTTCATCCATGAACCCGGCCTGTACCAGGAGGTCTTTGTAAACCGCAGGGATGTAGAGTCTCACCTGCCGGAGGGGCACCCGGGAAGAGATCTGCTGATAGTGGATGTAGTCTCTTACACACGGCATTGGGGATTTAAGGGGTGGTATGCCCTGAACGTCTCCCGAGTCAGCGACCCAGTCCCTGAAGCAGGAAACGCACCCCGCATCTCAGCGTCCCAGGCCCTAGCCACACCAGCGCCCGGCCGCGCACCTGCGTCCTATCCTGCAACGCTACAGAGCGCAGCGAATGCTAGTGCGCCCTCAACTGAGCCACCCCGCACACCTGCGCCACACTTTGAAACGCTGCAGAGTGCAGCGACTGCAAGAGCGTCCCCTACTGAGCCAAGTCTGTGCGATCTGCATTTAGGAGAGGCACCCGTTAGGCATCCAGCAAGTCGCAGAGTGAAAGTAGAAAGGAGGACTGTAGCTACACAGACACCGGTAGCAGGACATGATCTTATTGTGATGCGTTATAGATCGCACAGTGTGCTTCCAGCCGCCGGTATGGAAGATGCTGCTATGTTCCAAGAAGACCAGTAGGACCCGGACAGGGTTTACTGTTATGTAAAAAGTTATGCAGAAGAATTGCACTTTATTGAGAATGTGTATATGATAATGTTTAAAGTATTATACCCCATTTGGGTAATATGTGTTTGATAATGTGAAGTGTTCTTTTGAAGGACTGCGTGGCTGAGGACTTTGCCAGCCCAAAAACTGTGTTGTAAATAGTTGGCACTCAGTGCCCCATCTTGGTTTTACGTAAGCCATTCTACCTCAGAAGCAAAACCCGTAAGGTGTGGCCTTGAGTGAGGTTTGCAGCAGAGAAGTCCTGCAGCCCACCCAGGACCACCGTGGGAGGTTTGGTACGGGTCCTCCACAAGTATCTTGTCGATTGCACTTTGAAAGTATTTGATATTTTTCTATTTGCTAATTTGTATACATTGAAACGTTACAAGTGTTCCTACCTCCCGCAAGGGATGAGTTGTTGTTTATTGTTATTATATAAAAAACATTTCTCTTTTCAGCCCGGGAGTGCTGATATTAACTAGGGGGGATGTGTAGCCCAGCTGCGCTCTGGAGCCACATGTTACCCTGGAGGATGTACAAAAGGTAACCCACGAAACAACCTGATATGCATTCACACTTCACATTTCCCTGGTGCCACCAGAGGGAGCCCTTGGAGAGTACTCAGGTATATAAGGGTGTAGAGAGATGAGCAGAGAGCTTTTTGTCAGATAGACTGTGAGAGAGGTTCCAGTCAGATCAGATTCTGAGATCAGATTAGCCTGAGGGCTGAAGAGATCAGTCAGATTGTGAAGACGGACAAGCTAGTTACCTCAGGCGAGCTGAGAGGGAATTACTAGCCGGAGAGAGAGACTTATTTGAAAGCCTGAAGACTTCAGCATATACTCAGCTTACATCGTGGAGTCCAGTAGTAGTGGGTCGGATTGCCACTTAGTCTGGTCAAAGTTGAGTCCACTGAGAGTACCTTCAGTGAGCGTTTCAGTGAGTTAAGCGTGCCGACGCTTGGAGAGCGGTGAAGATAAAGAAAGCTGACATCTACTGCTGGTTGTGCTTATGTTAAAGGTGTGAGTAGGACGAAAGGCAAGTGGAAGATTTAAGAGAGAGCTTCAGAGGTTGACACAGCATTGATCATTTACCTCTGCTCTGCACTACCGGACACCGGGTCCGAGTTTGCTAGCTTCTTCAGGACTAGTAAGAAAACCGGAGACCCTGCTGGACTTTAGGTTGCAGGGGCCCAACAGTGCTGATACGTAATCGGGGTTAGGAAGAACAGGAGTCTGGCAGGGCCCTGCACACAGAGACTTAGTTCTGTCCAAAAGAAGGCTCCACCACAAGGTCAGCCGGGCGTAGCTGAAGAGACAGAGTTAGACTTTGTTCCATGCAAGTCAGAAACTCACACACATAAAGAAGTAAGGAGGCCCTACACCTACTCAGTGGGATTACTGGATGTGCATCCTTCACCCTGACAGCTTCCCGGGACGTGCCTGCATCTACCATCAGTAAAGGTACAGAAAGAGACTTTCTTGTGTGTGTCTGCCTTATTGATCCTGCACCCCTACACCGCCATATACCCTGAGGGATCAGTCTTGCCTGTGGGAGACTTAACACCTTGCTGCCCAGTAACAACCCCTCAGAGGATCTACCCTGCAGCGCTGGTCACCCTGACCAGGAACCACAGGTGGCGTCACGAACATTTCTACAAACCTATAATCCCCTGTAAATATCCCCCTTTTTGGTGAGTGCCCAGGGCCACGGACCGAGCTGCGCTACCTGTGACATCCCCCAGTGAAGTGAACAGGGTCGGTGCCGAGTACCCCACAAGCCCTGGCTGAGCGACTCATATACATACACATATATATCAGTATCAGCTTGGGGAAGCCAAGTGTCCTCCTCCACCAGGAGGAGGAGGACATGTACTGTGAGGTATACACAATAATTATGTTCCTCTTGAAGCCTCTCAGTGTTTTCACCCACATTACCCCTATCTTGGGTCTTATAGAGTATGCTCCCATAAATAACCCCACACACAATATCAGTTTGAATTCACCCTCACAATTTCACTCCAAGTTCGCACATTGCCGCAACATGATGTCCCTAAAGTGCCCCCCAAATATGATGTCCCCATAATTCCCCACACAGTATCATAGCCACCACGCAGAATCATGGCCAGTCAATATGATAACCCAAGTCATTATTATACCCCCTATAGCCCGCTACGTATTATGATGGCCCTCACGCTGTACTATGGCCACATAGGCCCTCACACAGTGTGATGGCTGCCACAGCCCCAATTCAGAATGGTTGCTTCCACAGGTCTACACTCAGAATGGTGGCATCCATCAACCCCCACTCAGTAAGGGTACTCCCCCAACGCCTCACTGGGTACGATAGCCCCCACAACTGCTGCCATTTAAAAAAATAAACATTACTCACCCCACCTTCCCGCAGGGCAGTATGTGCAGCTTGAGTACTAAGGTATGTAGTGGCTATATAAACATAGAGGAAGTAAGCGGCCATCCGCAGTTCTCACTTCCTCATGATTGCTTATATGTCTGAAGGTGGAGACAGTGACGCTACCGCTGATTGGGAGCAGGGCTCACATAACAAAATCACTAAAGCCCCAGGAATGTGAGTGCCGACACTGTTGGAACGGCGCCGGCACAGGAGGTGAGTATAGGTGTTTTTTTTTTTACGTGGGGTCAAACATTCAGGTTGATAAGGGGCTGTCCTAGTAGTGGGCACCCCCTTTCATTTTTAAGGCAAACAGGTGTTTCACCTACAAAATTGTGCAGCAAATACAAATTGCCACATGGTGAAGCAGCTTTTTTTTGCAAGACTACATAACTGTGCAGGAGGGGAGTGAACAAAATACTCCAACATAGGGAACTGCAGCTATAGGCCTTTTTGTGGCAGCTGTATGCCAACGCAGCCTTTATCTGAAAAGGTTGCAAAAGCAGTGGCCTTTGTTTATATTCCTTGTTCATTACACATAACCTGATAAATAGTAAGCCTTGGCTTCAAGACTTTTTTAATAATTGCAGATGATTTTTTTGTTCCATAATTTGCCGATTAACTGAAATAATGGGTCTCATTTCCTAATATTGTCTTAAAGTGTCTTTGTTGACAACAGCAACCAATCACAGAGCCACTTTAATTTATTAATTTATGCTGCTAAACAGAAAGCTCCATTGATTGGTTGCTATGGCCAACAAAGTTTTTTTTTCTAGACTTTTTTTTATAAATCTACATAACTGAGTTTAAAGGGAACCTGAAATGTTTTCTGATCCACAGACACTAGCTGTAAGAATTCAGACATTTCAGAGTGAAACATACTTTAAAAGCCATCAGGGACTAAGACTCACTGGTGACTAGTCGGAAAGGAGGCATCTCCTTACCCGCTGCCAGTGACTCACATGTCTCTACCTATACACGCACACAGAGAGAAACCAGTCAATGAATAGTCAAGGGTAGCAGGTCAGAGAACCTGTCTGGGATCTGACTTTTAGCCAAGTCCCCAATGCAGCTTGAACCCAGCGGCTTTAAAAGTAGTTTTTTTCTCCAAAATGTTGCAGCATTTCAGAGTTAGACATACAGTGATGAAAAAAGTATTTAGTCAGCCACCGATTGTTCAAGTTCTCCCACTTAAAAAGATGTGAGAGGCCTGTAATTGACATCATAGGTACATCTAAGGCCGGTTTCACACGTCAGTGGCACCGGTACGTGTATTGACAGTTTCCTCATGTACCGGAGACACTGACACACGTAGACACATAAAAATCAATGTGTTTCTGCACATGTCAGCATGTTTTCACGGACCGTGTGTCCATGTGGGAATAGATGCGCCTTTTCTGGGCAGCTGGGGGCTGCTGTTTTTAGGCTTGGGGGGCCCATAATCATGGCCCTTTTCCAGCCTGAGAATAGCAGCCCCCAGCTGTATAGTTTTGCCGGGTTGGTTGAAAACCTAAGGGGGACCCCACGTCGGGTTTTTCATTGATTCTCTATGCTCGCTGTTTCAGGCAGAGCAGGGAGAATTATGTCAGGGAGCATCAGCACCACAGGCAGTGGGACAGCGCTTGCTGTAGCTGTCCATGCTGGCCGTGTGGTCCTGATGCGGCACACGTGTTGCACACGTGTGCCACATGGATATGCCACGTTTTTACACGCACACGGATCTCTCCGGTACCGATTTTTCCGGTACCGGAAATATCTGGACGTGTGAGACAGGCCTAAGACTCAAAATGAGAAAACAAATCCAGAAAATCACCTTGTCTGATTTGGCAAGATTTATTTTGCAAATTATGGTGGAAAATAAGTACTTAGTCATTAACAAATGTTCATCTCAATATTTGTTTTTATATCCTTTGCTGCCAATGACAGAGGTCAAATATTTTCTGTAAGTCTTCACAAGGTTGCCACATACTGTTGGTAGTATGTTGGCCCATTCCTCCATGGATGTTCTGGGCCTGTCACTGGGCAACACGGACTTTCAAATCCCTCCAAAGGTTTTCTATGGGGTTGAGATCTGGAGACTGGCTAGGCCACTCCAGGACCTTCATATGCTTGTTACAAGCCACTCCTTCATTTCTCTGGTGGTGTGCTTTGGATCATTATCACATCTTCAATGCCCTTGCTAATGGAAGGAGGTTTGCACTCAAAAACTCACGATACATGGCCCCATTCATTTTTCATGTACACGGATCAGTTGTCCTGGTCCCTTTGCAGAGAAACAGCCCCAAAGCACGATGTTGCCACCCCCATGCTTCACAGTATGTATGGTGTTCTTTGGATGCAACTCTGTCTCCTCCAAACATGACAAGTTTTGTTTCTACCAAATAGTTCTACTTTGGTTTCATCAGATCATATGACATTCTCCCAATACTCTTCTGGATAATCCAAATGCTCTCTAGCAAACTTCATATGGGCCTGGACATGTACTGGCTTAAGCAGTGGGACACGTCTGGCACTGCAGGATCTGAGTCCCTGGTGGCGTAGTGTTACTGATGGTAGCTTTTGTTACGGTGGTCCCAGATCTATGCAGGTCATTCACTAGGTACCCCGTGTGGTTCTGGGATTTTTGCTCATAGTTCTTGTGATCATTTTGACCCCACAGGGTGAGAACTTGCATGGAGCTCCAGATCGAGGGAGATTATCAGTGATCTTGTATGTCTTCCATTTTCTTATTATTGCTCCCACAATTGATTTTATCACATCAAGCTGCTCGCCTATTGCAGATTCAGTTTTCCCAGCCTGGTGCAGGGCTACAATTTTGCTTCTGGTGTCATTCGACAGCTCTTTGGTCTTCACCATAGTGGAGTTTGGAGTGTGACTGTTTGAGGTTGTGGACAGGTGTCTTTTATACTGATAACAAGTTCAAACAGTTGCTATTACTACAAGTAATGATTGGAAGACAGAGGGGCCTCTTAAAGAAGAAGTTACAGGTCTGTGAGAGCCAGAAATATTGTATGTTTTTAGGTGACCAAGTACAGTACTTATTTTCCACCATAATTTGCAAAATAAAACTTGCCAAATCAGACAAGGTGATTTTCTGGATTTGTTTTCTCATTTTGACTCTCATAGTTGTGGTGGGAGAACTTGCACAATTAGTGGCTGACTAAATACTTTTTCCCCTTTTATATTGCTGAGAAGTGAAGGTATAAAAATATCTGGCAGGTGCTTATCCTTATCCAACATGCTTTTCAGCAGAAGGGGCAATGGACTTCATCCAAACTATAGGTCAACATTTATTTCAAGCCCATGGTTATGCTACAAAATAATTCTCATAAATATTCTCTGCATATCAGCAATGACGCATGAATATGCCACCAGGTGAAAGGCCAATAATATGGACAAAACATAACAAAGAGTCCTTGGAAACCTATGCCATTAAATTTACGAGGGAAGTAAGTAAAGAAGATCAGCACCAGAACAACTTTTTGAAAGAGGTACTACACTTCTAAACTACATTAAGGGGACTCTGTCAGCAGAGAATAACTGTTCAAACCAAGTAAAGGCGCTCGGTGCTTTATGGCAGGACCAATCATTTAACTACATCTTCCCACCTGCTTGGTTTTCATCAGAGGTGTAGCTAAGGGTTCAGCTAGGGTGGAAGGTGAAGCATCTCAGTAGGCCTCTAACCGGTAACCCTGATTACAACTATGGTGGCACACTGATATTACTGGCATATAGTGAAATATAGTAGTAGACACATTAACCCCTAAATTGTATAATGTCCCCAACTTTAGCTCCTACACAGTATAATGGGACTCACATTAGCATCTAAACTGTATAATAGGCCCCATACTTTATAAGGGCCCCCACAGTAGTCCTTATAATGTATGAAGTCCCCCTCACTGTTTCAGGGTCCCCATTGCTTATGATGGCCCCTCAAGTTTTTATTAAAATAAAAAACATCCTACACTCACCTAATCCAGGATTTATGATCATGAAGTCATAGCGCTGATGCACGCATAGGACATCAGAGACCCGGTGCCACATGATGATGTTACCACAAAGTGACTTTGACTTCATGCACCTGCATTGGAGCCTTGGCCGTTCTGTAGACCACCGGCTTAAATTGACCTGTGGTCTACAGAACAGAAAGTGGTAGTAGTAGTGTCTCTCTGCTCTATTGTGGGGTTTAACTGTATCAGTTAAGGGTAGCCTAGCTCTGGGTGGGCCCCTGTGAGCTCAGGGCCCAGTGCGACACTACCCTCAGACCCCCCTCTCCCGGTTCCCGGTAGCTACTCTACTAGTTCCCATTTGCACTCATCTGTGGTTCTATGAAGCCAGAACTGTCAATCAAAAAAGAGGGTGGGTGGAGATAAAGGGAAAAGAAGCAAGTGGGAAGATGTGTTTAAATGATTGACTCCACTGTTAAGCACTAAGTGGTAATTACTTTAATCAGTCATTCTGTACTGACAGAGTCCTTTTAAGAAACTGTTCTACCACAAAGTGTCATGGTTGCTCATAGAGACAATTCATCTTGCTCTCACCTAAACAATCTACAACAATCTCCAGTAAATATCCATCATCTATATTACCATTTTTCTTTAAAACAAAAAATTGAAATATGCCTAAACTAACAGTAATCAGTCACCAATAGTGTTGAGCGATACGATACTGCAAATATCGGATATCGGCCGATATTAGCTGTATCGGCCTTTCGATTCCGAATACCGATATTTTCGTCATATCGAATACCGGAATCGGATTTGTCACTGTCACTGTGAGTGTCCGTCGGTCGGGTCTGTCAGGAGTCAGCGGCACTTACCTGGCAGAAGATCTCCGGCGGTCACGTCCTGGACTGCTTGAGGCCACCATTATCTTCTCCCTGGTGGTCACATGCAGTTTTTCGCGATAACTGCAGCCAGTGACTGCAGGGTAATCCCGGCCGTAAACCAGTCCGATGACGTCACCGCCGGGGAAGCAGGTAATCAGCTGTGCTGCGCCGGGATGACAGGCTCTGCCTGTCATTCTGATGTAGCAGAGCTGGATCGTCGTGGGACACTCGTTACTATGGACTGCGTCGGTCAGGTGGTATACTTTTTTTTTTTTTCATTTTTTTACAGGAGATCGATGGCGTCGCAGGATGAGACTGTAATAAAAGTAATGAAAAATGTTTTTTTTTTTTTTTTATTAAATTAAAAAACTTTTTTATGAACATTCACCCGTCCGGGTACATCAACAATTTAACTATTTATCAACAATTTAACTATTTACATACAGGGACCCTGTCCGGGTTATTTATACTTCTTTGGCTGGGGTGTTCCAGGTACCACCTGGTACTCTTCTGATGCTTGCCAAACATCCGAGGCACCAAGGACCACCAGGACCTGATGACGTCGTGTGGCCTGTACAGTCAAGTCGTGACCCGCTATCTGGGTCTGTGTGGCCACCTCTTTCATCTCCCTCCGGGTCTGGAACCCTATGTCCCGGACTGAACGAACCCCAGGGGGCCTAACAGGCGCCGGGTACGGGCCAGCTATAGTTATCATGTCCATAGCTGGGGCTGCTAAGGAGACCACTGAGGGAGGCTGTGGAGATTTACGGCGTGGGGTGGGCACTTTTGCAGAGGCCTGGATGTGGGAGGCTGAAGGCTCCGAGGGTCTCACAGGTTCCTGACACTCTGGGGAGTAGGGGTCGCACCTGGTAACATTTAAGGCGTACCATCCATTGTAACCCCAGTGTCGGGTGTAAGTCACCAAGTCTCCTGGCAACAGGTCCCTCCCCGGGTGTCCTTCTGGGAGGTGAGCCTCCACGTCCCGCCGGTTCACAAAAACTTCTAAATAAAGTCCAGGCTCCTGGATGAAGCCCCAACCACCTTTCAATTTAAAGCTCCGTACTGCACCCTTACGCCGCGGCTCACTCAGGGTTCCTTTATCCTTTCTCATCCGGTCCTTATCTGCCCGGTCCTTCTCCACCTGATGTTGGCAAAGTTTTTGGGTTTCTCGCTGCTCCCTTTGTCGCTCTGCTTCCCGCTCCCAACGTCTCCACTCTTCCTCCTGACGCCGGTTGAAATTCTCCTCCACCAGCAGCTCCATGTCTCCACCACTCCACTGCAGCTTGCGATGTCCGGTTTGCGGCAGCTCTCCTGGCGCCCCCCAGTCCTGGCGGCGCTCCCCTGCGGAGGAAGCAGACGGCTCTAAATCAGATGACAGTCGGGGCTCCGGTACAGACAGGTAGACCTCTGGTGCCTGCTCGGCCTCCTCCATGAGGACGGGTGTCGCTTCTTCTGTCTCAGCGACGGGGGCAGACAGCGGGATCTGGGGTGCTGACGGTGCTGCGGTTTTTGCAGGAACGGGTGCCTCCACTGCGACAACGTCAACCGGATCACATTGCAAGGGCTCCTCTACTAGAACGGGTGCCTCACCTTCCGGTACAGACACTTCAAGTAAGAGGGATTGGCGCCGCTCCAAGTTTATTTTTAGGGCACGCCAGCTCGCTTCCATCCTGGCGACCTCCTCCCGGTGCCGGGCCAGGCCTCTTAGGGTATCCTCCGCTTCTTGCAGCGTAGGAGGGTTTACAGGCCGGGTGCCCAAAGGTGATTCCGTGACGATCGGGTCGCTTCCGTGGGGGGAGAGCTCTGACTGCTCCATCCCTTCACACTTCTGCTCGTGTCCATTAGCCATCTCTGCCAAGTCACATGTGTCATTAGCATCTGGAGAGGGCCCCTCTTTTGTAGGGAGGCGGGACCTTCGTGTTAGTTTCCGCACACTGAGGAGGATGAGGAGGCGGAACTCCTGAGCTGTGGGGCACGATCTTACATTGCAGCAACATTTACACTGGTCGGCCATCGTTTTCACGCCACTGAGTGAGTGTACACCCACGAAGAGCACGCCCTTCTTCTTCACCAGTGCCTCGTCGTGACGCAGATATGGCGGAAAAATGGCAAATACATTCTCTGATGATTTTAGCAATTCTCAAGCACAGAGTCTATTTTACTATGTAGAAGTGTATAAACTATAAATATATGTTTATATATATATGTCACAATGACATGTATATATATATATATATATATATATGTATTCTATGTGTGTATATTTTGTGTTTACAACGAAAGAAAGGTTTTTTTTTGTTGCGATATTTTGTTCCCATAGACTTACATGGGACTTCCGCTAATCGGAATCGGATATCGGCGATATTTAGTGATATCGGTTATACCATTCCGATCTGATATTTTTCGATATCGAGCAGTATCGCTCAACACTAGTCACCAACTCTGGAGTCCTCCAGATTATATGCAGACTTCTCAATGTTCAAATTATGTGGCTTCCCCATCCACCTGCTGCTGACTCCCTATGCACAATAAAAGGAAAAAAGCTCTCAATCAGCAGTCGGAGGACACAGCTCCTAAATATCAGTGACATAGCTGCTTGGCTAACAGTGCCATTAAAATAGATTTTATGAAAACCACTGCATGAAAATGAGTAGGTGATACAGACCTGAATTCAGGGTCCCTTTCAGTCATTTGTACTGCTTTTAGTACAGTCATGGCCAAAAGTTTTGAGAATGACACAAATATTAATTTTTACAAAGTCTACTGCTTCACTTTTTCTAATGGCAATTTGCATATACTCCAGAATGTTATAAAGAGTGATCAGCTTAACAGCAATTACTTGCAAAGTCAATATTTGGCTAGAAAATGAACTTTATCACTCAAAACACATTTCAACATCATTGCAGCCCTGCCTTAAAAGGACCAGCTAACCTCTTTTCAGTGATTGCTCCATTAACACAGGTGTGGGTGTTGATGAGGACATGGATGGAAATCAATCTGTCATGATTAAGTAAGAATGACACCACTGGACACTTTAAAAGGAGGCTGGTGCTTGGCATCATTGTTTCTCTTCTGTTAACCATGGTTATCTGTTGTGAATGTGCTAGAAATGAATTCTGAGCAGAAGCTCCCTCTGGTGGTTACAAACAGTACTGAACTATCCAATGAAGATTATGAAGATTGGCGATCAGGTGTTACTGACTGGTCTTATTTAATGGAGGTTCCCTCCCATCAGGGTTGCCGGTGATCAATTGTTCTGGTCTCTTCTTTGATTCCTGTTCACTTTGTAGCCTGCTGTTTCGTGCCTGCATCTTCTGCTAACAGATAAGACATTTTCTTCTTTTTGTTTTTTGTGCTTGCTTTTTGCATTTTGTCCTGCACTTCTGTGGGGGTCTGCCGGGTCCCCTCCGGGGGCTTGTGCTCCTCTCAGTTTAGTTCAGCCACTGTTGTTTGTTCTTTTGCCTTTTCCAGTTTTTTCAGTGGCTGCTGTTTAGTTTTTGTTACACCAGAGAACTAATTTAGGTGGTAGAGGTCGTGTGATCTCAGGTGTTTTTGTAATTAGTAGAGTTGGTACTTTTCAGGGTTTTTTGGGGTTGCAGTAAGTGTCCTTCCTATCCTTTTCTATTTAGGAAGTTTGGGCCCCAACGTTTGCTCATACTATTTTCTATCTGTGTCTGTATCTCCTCTTGTCTAACCACCATTACATGTTTGGGGGCTTTCTATGTTCTTTGGGGATCTGCTCCGGAGCAGATAGTTTTCCTCTTTCTGTCTTTAGGTGTACAGGTCCTTCTCAAAAAATTAGCATATAGTGCTAAATTTCATTATTTTCCATAATGTAATGATTAAAATTAAACTTTCATATATTTTAGATTCATTACACACCAACTGAAATTTTTCAGGTCTTTTATTGTTTTAATACTGATGATTTTGGCATACAGCTCATGAAAACCCAAAAATCCTGTCTCAAAATATTAGCATATCAAGAAAAGGTTCTCTAAACGACCTATTACCCTAATCTTCTGAATCAACTAATTAACTCTAAACACATGCAAAAGATTCCTGAGGCTTTTAAAAACTCCCTGCCTGGTTCATTACTCAAAACCCCATCATGGGTAAGACTAGCGACCTGACTGATGTCCAGAAGGCCATCATTGACACCCTCAAGCAAGAGGGTAAGACCCAGAAAGAAATTTCTGAACAATTAGGCTGTTCCCAGAGTGCTGTATCAAGGCACCTCAATGGGAAGTCTGTTGGAAGATAACAATGTGGCAGAAAACGCTGTACAACGAGAAGAGGTGACCGGACCCTGAGGAAGATTGTGGAGAAGGACCGATTCCAGACCTTGGGGGACCTGAGGAAGCAGTGGACTGAGTCTGGAGTAGAAACATCCAGAGCCACCATGCACAGGCGTGTGCAGGAAATGGGCTACAGGTGCCGCATTCCCCAGGTAAAGCCACTTTTGAACCAGAAACAGAGAAGCAGCACTGGGCTACAGAGAAGCAGCACTGGACTGTTGCTAAGTGGTCCCAAGTACTTTTTTCTGATGAAAGCAAATTTTGCATGTCATTCGGAAATCAAGGTGCCAGAGTCTGGAGGAAGACTGGGGAGAAGGAAATGCCAAAATGCCTGAAGTCCAGTGTCAAGTACCCAGTCAGTGATGGTGTGGGGTGCAATGTCAGCTGCTGGTGTTGGTCAACTGTGTTTCATCAAGGGCAGGGTCAATGCAGCTAGCTATCAGGAGATTTTGGAGCACTTCATGCTTCCATCGGCTGAAATGCTTTATGGAGATGAAGATTTCATTTTTCAGCACGACCTGGCACCTGCTCACAGTGCCAAAACCACTGGTAAATGGTTTACTGACCATGGTATTACTGTGCTCAATTGGCCTGCCAACTCTCCTGACCTGAACCCCATAGAGAATCTGTGGGATATTGTGAAGAGAAAGTTGAGAGACGCAAGACCCAACACTCTGGATGAGCTTAAGGCTGCTATCGAAGCATCCTGGGCCTCCATAACACCTCAGCAGTGCCACAGGCTGATTGCCTCCATGCCACGCCGCATTGAAGCAGTCATTTCTGCAAAAGGATTCCCGACCAATTATTGAGTGCATAACTGAACATTATTATTTGATGTTTTTTTTTTTATTTTGTTTTTAAACACTTTTTTTATTGGACGGATGAAATATGCTAATTTTTTGAGACAGGATTTTTGGGTTTTCATGAGCTGTATGCCAAAATCATCAGTATTAAAACAATAAAAGACCTGAAAAATTTCAGTTGGGTGTAATAATTAAAAAATAAAATTTAATTTTAAAACTTAAATTAGGAAAAATAAAAAAATTTACACTTATGCAATTTTTTTTGAAAGGACCGTTTGCCCGGGGCTGTGACAGGGTCTAGGCCAAAACGTAGAACGCTCCAGGCCCCCCTTTTGTTGTGGTGGTTGTCGGGGGACTGCAACCCCTGATTCCCCCTCTTGGTGTATTTTTTTTTTTTCTTGCTCTCCTAGCTACCAAAAATAACAGTTTTCTCTAAAGAAACACTGCATCATATTGCAATGCCAAAAATGGCCAACAGGGAAAAAAAAACGCAGCAGAAAGTTTGCACATCATCAACAACATCCATCATAAAGAATTCAAGAGAAGGTTTTTTTGTTGCCAAAAAGGTCCAGGGGCCCAAGAAGACCAGCAAGCGCCGGGCCCCTTCCCTTAAAAGTTTTTTTCAGCGCGGGGTCGGGTACCACAGTGCAGAGCTTGCTCGGGAAAAGGGAGCAGGAGGTGTGAGTGCATCTGCATGCCGTGAGCAAGACTTTGGGGCAAGGCCTGGCTAAGGGGGAGCAAAAAAGCCATTTCCCCCCGAAAAAACATCATGGCAACTGATTTTCAAAAGGAAAGGGGAGTGGGTGAGGCTGGGGTAAAGTTAATTCTTGATGAATCCCCTTTTCGATTGTTTGGGCATCGGGAAAAAGCCTCATTCAAAAGACAAGGTGACCTACCCCTGTTGTCTCATGCCAATGTTAAGCCCCCTAAACCCCATTCGTGTGGGGTTGTTCCCCCCAAGGGTCGGCTTTCACACTGCCAAAACCACCATGAAAAAGAATGGTACCAAATGCCTCCAAGAGCAATTTTCCCCCCACCCCCAAGAGCATTTTGGCGACAACAATCCTTTTTTCCAGCATGGGGGAGCACCTTGCCATAAAGAAAAGGTAAAAACTAAATGTCGGGAACAAAACATAGATTTTTGGGTCCATGCCGGAAACTCCCCAAAATTTCTTAATCCCATTGAAAATTGTGGCAATCACAAGAGCGGGGGGGCAAAAAAAACCAAAAATTCTGACAAAAAAAAAGCATTGATTGTCAAGAAGGACTGCTTCAGCAGGATTTGTCCAGAATTGATTGAGAGCATGCCAGGGAGAAAACAGAGGCCTAAGAAAAGGGAAACTGAAAAAAATGACTTCTGCATTAACCATTCAACTGCAATAAAAACTTTTGTTTTCATATGCTTAAAATTAAAATTTTGTCTTGATAAAAAAAAATCTTTAAAAAACACAAAAAACCCCGGGGGCAGCATCAGTAAAATAAATATTTGTGTCATTCTAAAAAATTTGGGCCATACTTACGCATAACAAGGGGGCGTTTCCCTTTTTAGGCCCCAAAAATTTTTGGAGTGGGGGAGGGTAACAGGGTTTTTTAAACCAGCCAGGAGGCTCCCCCTCCATACCTTGGGCAAAACTTTGAAATCAAGAAACAGAGAAGAAACTGAGAACAAAATCCAAAATTGAGGTAAAAATAAATTGTATTATTTAAAACATGACCATGTGTAAGGGGGGGAACCCAGAAAAAATTGGAACACACAAGGGGCAAAAAATATGGAAAAGTGTTATAAAAAAATAAGGAAAAAAAAAGTGGAAAAAACTCGCAGCAAGGAAATAACAGCAAAATTTTTGGAATATATGAATAAAAATCTTCCCCCTGTGATAATTGAAAAGTACGTCCAGAAAATAAAAATTTTAAATGGATACAAGTGCTGCTAAAAAAAGGGAATGCAAAAAAATTATATAAAAAATAAATAATTTATATCCGGGGATATGAAGGGAAAAGTGAGAGCCAAAAAAAAATGTACTAAATCTCGCGCGAAATTAAATAATTTGATCAAACCTTCCAGGAATAATAACTTAAATTTCCCCGGGGTTTAAGGAAAAACTCCATAAATCCTTGGGTTTTTCAGGTGCCCTTTTGGGTGCACCCACCCCCGTGCAATTTTTTTTGTCTTTTGGATGTGTCCAATTTTTTCGGTTTCCCCCACCCTTACCACATTGATCATGTTTTTTAAAAAATAAAATTACTTATTTACCAAAATTTTTTAACTTTTTCCCGGGTTCTTCCTCTGTTCTTTTTTTAATTTTACCGAAGATGTCCAATGATTTTGTCCATGT
Organism: Oophaga sylvatica; assembly: GCA_033576555.1. Classification (NCBI taxonomy): domain Eukaryota; kingdom Metazoa; phylum Chordata; class Amphibia; order Anura; family Dendrobatidae; genus Oophaga; species Oophaga sylvatica. The sequence continues at coordinate 141,451,830 of JARQOD010000006.1, forward strand.
GTACCCAAACATAATACATGCCAAATGAAAAAAAACAAATTTGTTTATGGCTAAAAACTTATTCTGTACCTTTGAGGCTTTTTTTTAACTTTTTCTTTGCTTTCAGGCAGTTGCTCAGCACTATGAACACACAGCTCTTCCATTATTGGTAAAAACTTACATAGACCCCCCAGAACTGCTTGGTAAAGAACCAGATTTTTCCCCGGCCTCGACAGCTTTTAGAGGGGGGAGGGAGGGGACGTCGGATGGTATTTATCGGGTGCTTGCATGAGCTTGTATTGACTAACAAAGTAATGTTTTTTTGTTAGAGATGAGAATTTTTATTTTAATTGCCCACCCCGCATCCCGTATCACTTTTGTAGCCATTTTCATTCGTATTGCACCTTTTGGCCAAAATTCAAAAAAAATCATGAAAATTTTTTTATGTAAGTCATTTTTTCAACCTGCAAAAAAACAAATCTAAAAGGGTCTTTACTTGTGTCAAAATAAGGTTAAACGGTATAACCCCGGGTTGGGGGTTAAAACTTGAAAAAATTAAATAGAAAAAAAACATCAAAAGACTAAGCAGGAAATACAACTACATTAATAAACACATATAAAAACATAGTTAAAAACCCCCACAAAATGATAGGGCATTAGTCTTTGGTGAGAAAAAAGAGGGGAATAAATATTTATTTTAAAAAAAAAGTTTGGCCACCTACTGAAGTGCCCCTTTTTTTAATAAATTCACAAAAACAAAAGCAAAGAAATCCTAATGTAAAAAATAATGCCAACTATAACCTGCACAAGCAAAAACTGACCCCTAATCTTGCATAAACAACAAGGTCAGGTCACAGTGCTTTCCATACATCATTTCCTTTTCAAGGCTTTCCAAAGCCCCGAAAAAAGGATTTGTGCAAAACCGATGGGCCAGGGGTTTAAAAAGAAGAATTCCTTTATGCCCTTTCTGACCCCTTTTTTACAGCGCCACCTTTTAAAGGACAAAGGGATACTTTTTCCCCTTTATTTAAAAACAAAGGCCCCTTTATGGTTTCCCAAAAAATTCGGGATTCAATGGCACGACTGTGGGAAAGAGCAATGTGAACCCCGGCTAATACTTTGCAGCAATTTGGTATTGCATAACCTTTTACCCATCAAACACACTTTTTTTCCAAAGGGAATTAAGTCTACATTTCCCCAGGGTTTTTGACTTTTACCTAATGAAAGATGAAATCTTCACTATTCGCAATAAAAACCCCATCAATCATAAATACATGCAAGTTTTGCAAGGTTTTTATGTGAAACCCAACCTTACAGTGATGTCTTTTAACATGCCCTTTGAGCCAATAAAAATAAATGACGACGCCTCATGAACAATTTTTTTACGAACCCCATATATGTAGAGAAAAGGAGACAATGTCCCTTTTTAGAGGCCCCTTTTTTATTAATATTATTATCTGAATGCTTG
>JARQOD010000006.1:141453376-141487344 GCA_033576555.1 Oophaga sylvatica
AGTAATGATTGGAAGACAGAGGGGCCTCTTAAAGAAGAAGTTACAGGTCTGTGAGAGCCAGAAATATTGTATGTTTTTAGGTGACCAAGTACAGTACTTATTTTCCACCATAATTTGCAAAATAAAACTTGCCAAATCAGACAAGGTGATTTTCTGGATTTGTTTTCTCATTTTGACTCTCATAGTTGTGGTGGGAGAACTTGCACAATTAGTGGCTGACTAAATACTTTTTCCCCTTTTATATTGCTGAGAAGTGAAGGTATAAAAATATCTGGCAGGTGCTTATCCTTATCCAACATGCTTTTCAGCAGAAGGGGCAATGGACTTCATCCAAACTATAGGTCAACATTTATTTCAAGCCCATGGTTATGCTACAAAATAATTCTCATAAATATTCTCTGCATATCAGCAATGACGCATGAATATGCCACCAGGTGAAAGGCCAATAATATGGACAAAACATAACAAAGAGTCCTTGGAAACCTATGCCATTAAATTTACGAGGGAAGTAAGTAAAGAAGATCAGCACCAGAACAACTTTTTGAAAGAGGTACTACACTTCTAAACTACATTAAGGGGACTCTGTCAGCAGAGAATAACTGTTCAAACCAAGTAAAGGCGCTCGGTGCTTTATGGCAGGACCAATCATTTAACTACATCTTCCCACCTGCTTGGTTTTCATCAGAGGTGTAGCTAAGGGTTCAGCTAGGGTGGAAGGTGAAGCATCTCAGTAGGCCTCTAACCGGTAACCCTGATTACAACTATGGTGGCACACTGATATTACTGGCATATAGTGAAATATAGTAGTAGACACATTAACCCCTAAATTGTATAATGTCCCCAACTTTAGCTCCTACACAGTATAATGGGACTCACATTAGCATCTAAACTGTATAATAGGCCCCATACTTTATAAGGGCCCCCACAGTAGTCCTTATAATGTATGAAGTCCCCCTCACTGTTTCAGGGTCCCCATTGCTTATGATGGCCCCTCAAGTTTTTATTAAAATAAAAAACATCCTACACTCACCTAATCCAGGATTTATGATCATGAAGTCATAGCGCTGATGCACGCATAGGACATCAGAGACCCGGTGCCACATGATGATGTTACCACAAAGTGACTTTGACTTCATGCACCTGCATTGGAGCCTTGGCCGTTCTGTAGACCACCGGCTTAAATTGACCTGTGGTCTACAGAACAGAAAGTGGTAGTAGTAGTGTCTCTCTGCTCTATTGTGGGGTTTAACTGTATCAGTTAAGGGTAGCCTAGCTCTGGGTGGGCCCCTGTGAGCTCAGGGCCCAGTGCGACACTACCCTCAGACCCCCCTCTCCCGGTTCCCGGTAGCTACTCTACTAGTTCCCATTTGCACTCATCTGTGGTTCTATGAAGCCAGAACTGTCAATCAAAAAAGAGGGTGGGTGGAGATAAAGGGAAAAGAAGCAAGTGGGAAGATGTGTTTAAATGATTGACTCCACTGTTAAGCACTAAGTGGTAATTACTTTAATCAGTCATTCTGTACTGACAGAGTCCTTTTAAGAAACTGTTCTACCACAAAGTGTCATGGTTGCTCATAGAGACAATTCATCTTGCTCTCACCTAAACAATCTACAACAATCTCCAGTAAATATCCATCATCTATATTACCATTTTTCTTTAAAACAAAAAATTGAAATATGCCTAAACTAACAGTAATCAGTCACCAATAGTGTTGAGCGATACGATACTGCAAATATCGGATATCGGCCGATATTAGCTGTATCGGCCTTTCGATTCCGAATACCGATATTTTCGTCATATCGAATACCGGAATCGGATTTGTCACTGTCACTGTGAGTGTCCGTCGGTCGGGTCTGTCAGGAGTCAGCGGCACTTACCTGGCAGAAGATCTCCGGCGGTCACGTCCTGGACTGCTTGAGGCCACCATTATCTTCTCCCTGGTGGTCACATGCAGTTTTTCGCGATAACTGCAGCCAGTGACTGCAGGGTAATCCCGGCCGTAAACCAGTCCGATGACGTCACCGCCGGGGAAGCAGGTAATCAGCTGTGCTGCGCCGGGATGACAGGCTCTGCCTGTCATTCTGATGTAGCAGAGCTGGATCGTCGTGGGACACTCGTTACTATGGACTGCGTCGGTCAGGTGGTATACTTTTTTTTTTTTTCATTTTTTTACAGGAGATCGATGGCGTCGCAGGATGAGACTGTAATAAAAGTAATGAAAAATGTTTTTTTTTTTTTTTTATAAATTAAAAAACTTTTTTATGAACATTCACCCGTCCGGGTACATCAACAATTTAACTATTTATCAACAATTTAACTATTTACATACAGGGACCCTGTCCGGGTTATTTATACTTCTTTGGCTGGGGTGTTCCAGGTACCACCTGGTACTCTTCTGATGCTTGCCAAACATCCGAGGCACCAAGGACCACCAGGACCTGATGACGTCGTGTGGCCTGTACAGTCAAGTCGTGACCCGCTATCTGGGTCTGTGTGGCCACCTCTTTCATCTCCCTCCGGGTCTGGAACCCTATGTCCCGGACTGAACGAACCCCAGGGGGCCTAACAGGCGCCGGGTACGGGCCAGCTATAGTTATCATGTCCATAGCTGGGGCTGCTAAGGAGACCACTGAGGGAGGCTGTGGAGATTTACGGCGTGGGGTGGGCACTTTTGCAGAGGCCTGGATGTGGGAGGCTGAAGGCTCCGAGGGTCTCACAGGTTCCTGACACTCTGGGGAGTAGGGGTCGCACCTGGTAACATTTAAGGCGTACCATCCATTGTAACCCCAGTGTCGGGTGTAAGTCACCAAGTCTCCTGGCAACAGGTCCCTCCCCGGGTGTCCTTCTGGGAGGTGAGCCTCCACGTCCCGCCGGTTCACAAAAACTTCTAAATAAAGTCCAGGCTCCTGGATGAAGCCCCAACCACCTTTCAATTTAAAGCTCCGTACTGCACCCTTACGCCGCGGCTCACTCAGGGTTCCTTTATCCTTTCTCATCCGGTCCTTATCTGCCCGGTCCTTCTCCACCTGATGTTGGCAAAGTTTTTGGGTTTCTCGCTGCTCCCTTTGTCGCTCTGCTTCCCGCTCCCAACGTCTCCACTCTTCCTCCTGACGCCGGTTGAAATTCTCCTCCACCAGCAGCTCCATGTCTCCACCACTCCACTGCAGCTTGCGATGTCCGGTTTGCGGCAGCTCTCCTGGCGCCCCCCAGTCCTGGCGGCGCTCCCCTGCGGAGGAAGCAGACGGCTCTAAATCAGATGACAGTCGGGGCTCCGGTACAGACAGGTAGACCTCTGGTGCCTGCTCGGCCTCCTCCATGAGGACGGGTGTCGCTTCTTCTGTCTCAGCGACGGGGGCAGACAGCGGGATCTGGGGTGCTGACGGTGCTGCGGTTTTTGCAGGAACGGGTGCCTCCACTGCGACAACGTCAACCGGATCACATTGCAAGGGCTCCTCTACTAGAACGGGTGCCTCACCTTCCGGTACAGACACTTCAAGTAAGAGGGATTGGCGCCGCTCCAAGTTTATTTTTAGGGCACGCCAGCTCGCTTCCATCCTGGCGACCTCCTCCCGGTGCCGGGCCAGGCCTCTTAGGGTATCCTCCGCTTCTTGCAGCGTAGGAGGGTTTACAGGCCGGGTGCCCAAAGGTGATTCCGTGACGATCGGGTCGCTTCCGTGGGGGGAGAGCTCTGACTGCTCCATCCCTTCACACTTCTGCTCGTGTCCATTAGCCATCTCTGCCAAGTCACATGTGTCATTAGCATCTGGAGAGGGCCCCTCTTTTGTAGGGAGGCGGGACCTTCGTGTTAGTTTCCGCACACTGAGGAGGATGAGGAGGCGGAACTCCTGAGCTGTGGGGCACGATCTTACATTGCAGCAACATTTACACTGGTCGGCCATCGTTTTCACGCCACTGAGTGAGTGTACACCCACGAAGAGCACGCCCTTCTTCTTCACCAGTGCCTCGTCGTGACGCAGATATGGCGGAAAAATGGCAAATACATTCTCTGATGATTTTAGCAATTCTCAAGCACAGAGTCTATTTTACTATGTAGAAGTGTATAAACTATAAATATATGTTTATATATATATGTCACAATGACATGTATATATATATATATATATATATATATGTATTCTATGTGTGTATATTTTGTGTTTACAACGAAAGAAAGGTTTTTTTTTGTTGCGATATTTTGTTCCCATAGACTTACATGGGACTTCCGCTAATCGGAATCGGATATCGGCGATATTTAGTGATATCGGTTATACCATTCCGATCTGATATTTTTCGATATCGAGCAGTATCGCTCAACACTAGTCACCAACTCTGGAGTCCTCCAGATTATATGCAGACTTCTCAATGTTCAAATTATGTGGCTTCCCCATCCACCTGCTGCTGACTCCCTATGCACAATAAAAGGAAAAAGCTCTCAATCAGCAGTCGGAGGACACAGCTCCTAAATATCAGTGACATAGCTGCTTGGCTAACAGTGCCATTAAAATAGATTTTATGAAAACCACTGCATGAAAATGAGTAGGTGATACAGACCTGAATTCAGGGTCCCTTTCAGTCATTTGTACTGCTTTTAGTACAGTCATGGCCAAAAGTTTTGAGAATGACACAAATATTAATTTTTACAAAGTCTACTGCTTCACTTTTTCTAATGGCAATTTGCATATACTCCAGAATGTTATAAAGAGTGATCAGCTTAACAGCAATTACTTGCAAAGTCAATATTTGGCTAGAAAATGAACTTTATCACTCAAAACACATTTCAACATCATTGCAGCCCTGCCTTAAAAGGACCAGCTAACCTCTTTTCAGTGATTGCTCCATTAACACAGGTGTGGGTGTTGATGAGGACATGGATGGAAATCAATCTGTCATGATTAAGTAAGAATGACACCACTGGACACTTTAAAAGGAGGCTGGTGCTTGGCATCATTGTTTCTCTTCTGTTAACCATGGTTATCTGTTGTGAATGTGCTAGAAATGAATTCTGAGCAGAAGCTCCCTCTGGTGGTTACAAACAGTACTGAACTATCCAATGAAGATTATGAAGATTGGCGATCAGGTGTTACTGACTGGTCTTATTTAATGGAGGTTCCCTCCCATCAGGGTTGCCGGTGATCAATTGTTCTGGTCTCTTCTTTGATTCCTGTTCACTTTGTAGCCTGCTGTTTCGTGCCTGCATCTTCTGCTAACAGATAAGACATTTTCTTCTTTTTGTTTTTTGTGCTTGCTTTTTGCATTTTGTCCTGCACTTCTGTGGGGGTCTGCCGGGTCCCCTCCGGGGGCTTGTGCTCCTCTCAGTTTAGTTCAGCCACTGTTGTTTGTTCTTTTGCCTTTTCCAGTTTTTTCAGTGGCTGCTGTTTAGTTTTTGTTACACCAGAGAACTAATTTAGGTGGTAGAGGTCGTGTGATCTCAGGTGTTTTTGTAATTAGTAGAGTTGGTACTTTTCAGGGTTTTTTGGGGTTGCAGTAAGTGTCCTTCCTATCCTTTTCTATTTAGGAAGTTTGGGCCCCAACGTTTGCTCATACTATTTTCTATCTGTGTCTGTATCTCCTCTTGTCTAACCACCATTACATGTTTGGGGGCTTTCTATGTTCTTTGGGGATCTGCTCCGGAGCAGATAGTTTTCCTCTTTCTGTCTTTAGGTGTACAGGTCCTTCTCAAAAAATTAGCATATAGTGCTAAATTTCATTATTTTCCATAATGTAATGATTAAAATTAAACTTTCATATATTTTAGATTCATTACACACCAACTGAAATTTTTCAGGTCTTTTATTGTTTTAATACTGATGATTTTGGCATACAGCTCATGAAAACCCAAAAATCCTGTCTCAAAATATTAGCATATCAAGAAAAGGTTCTCTAAACGACCTATTACCCTAATCTTCTGAATCAACTAATTAACTCTAAACACATGCAAAAGATTCCTGAGGCTTTTAAAAACTCCCTGCCTGGTTCATTACTCAAAACCCCCATCATGGGTAAGACTAGCGACCTGACTGATGTCCAGAAGGCCATCATTGACACCCTCAAGCAAGAGGGTAAGACCCAGAAAGAAATTTCTGAACAATTAGGCTGTTCCCAGAGTGCTGTATCAAGGCACCTCAATGGGAAGTCTGTTGGAAGATAACAATGTGGCAGAAAACGCTGTACAACGAGAAGAGGTGACCGGACCCTGAGGAAGATTGTGGAGAAGGACCGATTCCAGACCTTGGGGGACCTGAGGAAGCAGTGGACTGAGTCTGGAGTAGAAACATCCAGAGCCACCATGCACAGGCGTGTGCAGGAAATGGGCTACAGGTGCCGCATTCCCCAGGTAAAGCCACTTTTGAACCAGAAACAGAGAAGCAGCACTGGGCTACAGAGAAGCAGCACTGGACTGTTGCTAAGTGGTCCCAAGTACTTTTTTCTGATGAAAGCAAATTTTGCATGTCATTCGGAAATCAAGGTGCCAGAGTCTGGAGGAAGACTGGGGAGAAGGAAATGCCAAAATGCCTGAAGTCCAGTGTCAAGTACCCACAGTCAGTGATGGTGTGGGGTGCAATGTCAGCTGCTGGTGTTGGTCAACTGTGTTTCATCAAGGGCAGGGTCAATGCAGCTAGCTATCAGGAGATTTTGGAGCACTTCATGCTTCCATCGGCTGAAATGCTTTATGGAGATGAAGATTTCATTTTTCAGCACGACCTGGCACCTGCTCACAGTGCCAAAACCACTGGTAAATGGTTTACTGACCATGGTATTACTGTGCTCAATTGGCCTGCCAACTCTCCTGACCTGAACCCCATAGAGAATCTGTGGGATATTGTGAAGAGAAAGTTGAGAGACGCAAGACCCAACACTCTGGATGAGCTTAAGGCTGCTATCGAAGCATCCTGGGCCTCCATAACACCTCAGCAGTGCCACAGGCTGATTGCCTCCATGCCACGCCGCATTGAAGCAGTCATTTCTGCAAAAGGATTCCCGACCAATTATTGAGTGCATAACTGAACATTATTATTTGATGTTTTTTTTTTTATTTTGTTTTAAACACTTTTATTTTATTGGACGGATGAAATATGCTAATTTTTTGAGACAGGATTTTTGGGTTTTCATGAGCTGTATGCCAAAATCATCAGTATTAAAACAATAAAAGACCTGAAAAATTTCAGTTGGTGTGTAATGAATCTAAAATATATGAAAGTTTAATTTTAATCATTACATTATGGAAAATAATGAAATTTAGCACTATATGCTAATTTTTTGAGAAGGACCTGTAGTTAGCTTCTCAGGCTGTGACGAGGCGTCTAGGACCAACGTAGGTACGCTCCACGGCTGCCTTTAGTTGTGGTGGTTAGTCAGGGTACTGCAATCCCATAGATTCCAACCTCTCTGGTGTATTTCGTTTTTTGCTTGCTCTCCTCAGCTACCAAATCATAACAGTTATCTCTAAAGAAACACGTGCAGTCATCATTGCAATGCACAAAAATGGCCTAACAGGGAAGAGTATCGCAGCTAGAAAGATTGCACATCAGTCAACAATCTATCGCATCATCAAGAACTTCAAGGAGAGAGGTTCCATTGTTGCCAAAAAGGCTCCAGGGCGCCCAAGAAAGACCAGCAAGCGCCAGGACCGTCTCTTAAAAGTGTTTCAGCTGCGGGATCGGGCTACCAGCAGTGCAGAGCTTGCTCAGGAATGGCAGCAGGCAGGTGTGAGTGCATCTGCATGCACTGTGAGGCAGAGACTCTTGGAGCAAGGCCTGGTCTCAAGGAGGGCAGCAAAGAAGCCACTTCTCTCCAGAAAAAACATCATGGACAGACTGATATTCTGCAAAAGGTAAAGGCAGTGGACTGCTGAGGACTGGGGTAAAGTTATTTTCTCTGATGAATCCCCTTTTCGATTGTTTGGGACATCAGGAAAACGCCTCATTCGAAGAAGACAAGGTGAGCGCTACCACCTGTGTTGTCTCATGCCAACTGTTAAGCATCCTGAAACCATTCATGTGTGGGGTTGCTTCTCAGCCAAGGGAATCGGCTCTCTCACAGTCTTGCCTAAAAACACAGCCATGAATAAAGAATGGTACCAGAATGTCCTCCAAGAGCAACTTCTCCCAACCCTCCAAGAGCAGTTTGGCGATCAACAATGCCTTTTCCAGCATGATGGAGCACCTTGCCATAAAGCAAAGGTGATAACTAAATGGCTCAGGGAACAAAACATAGAGATTTTGGGTCCATGGCCTGGAAACTCCCCAGATCTTAATCCCATTGAGAACTTGTGGTCAATCATCAAGAGACGGGTGGACAAACAAAAACCTAAAAATTCTGACAAAATGAAAGCATTGATTGTGCAAGAATGGACTGCTATCAGTCAGGATTTGGTCCAGAAGTTGATTGAGAGCATGCCAGGGAGAATTACAGAGGTCCTGAAGAAGAAGGGTCAACACTGCAAATATTGACTTGCTGCATTAACTCATTCTAACTGTCAATATAAGCTTTTGTTACTCATATGCTTGCAATTATATTTCTGTCTGTGATAAAAAAAAACATCTGTCAAACACACACATAAAAACCAGAGGGCAGCAGATCATGTGAAAATATAATATTTGTGTCATTCTCAAAACTTTTGGCCATGACTGTACAGCATAAGCAAGGTGGCAGATTCCCTTTCATGGCTCCATATGTTTTTGGAGTGAAGGCTAGGGTAACATGGTTTTGAAAGCCAGCCAGGTAGCTGCTCAGCCATCCATACCTTGGGCAATACACTTTTGAAATCAGAGAAACAGAGAAAGAAACTGAGAACAAAAGTCCAAAATTGAGGTAAATAAGTAAATTGTATTATTTAAATAGCATAGACCAGTGTGGTAAGGGTGGGGGAACACCAGAAAAAATTGGACACATCACAAGGGGCAAAAAAGATATGGAAAACGTGTTATAAAAAAATATAGGATAGTAAAAAGTGGTAAAACGTCGCAGCAAGGAAATAACAGCTAAAAATTGGAATATATGAAATGAATAATGCTGTGCCTCTGTGCATAATTGCAACTGTTACGTCCAGAAAATTACAACATATGAAATGGATATCTAAGTGCTGCTGAAATGGAGCAATGCAAATAAATTATATAATAATAATAATAATGAGTATATCCAGGCATATGAAGATAAAGTGAGAGACCAATAGAAATGTACATAAAGTGCTCGCGCAGAAAGTAAATAGATTTGATCAAACTCCTATATCCAGGTCATAATAACATTAAGATTGCCATGGTTAAAGGATAAATACTCCATAAATACCTTGGGTTTGTGCAGTGTGTCCCTTGGATGCACCCACCCCGACGTGCAATCTTTTTTGTCTTTTGCGATGTGTCCAATTTTTTCTGGTGTTCCCCCACCCTTACCACATTGATCTATGCTATTTACATAATAATATTTACTTATTTACCTAAATTTTGAACTTTTATTCTCGGCTTCTTCCTCTGTTTCTTTGTTTAATTCACCGAAGATGTCCAATGATTTTGTCCATGTGTAGCACATAGCATAACTACATGCTACATAATGATATAAAACAAATTCTGATTTATGGCTATAAACTTTATGTGCTCTGTACCTTTGAGGCTTTCTTTTAACATTACTTTTGCTTTCAGGCAGCTCTGCTCAGCTACTATAGTGAACACACAGCTCCTTCCTATATATTGGTAAGAAGCTGTACATAGACGCCAAGCAGAACTGCTTGGTATAAGAACACAGACTGTTCCCAGGCACTCGACAGCTGCTTAGAGCAGGAGGAGCAGAGGACTGTCTGGATGGCTATTTATCGGAGTGGCTTGCACTGAGCATTGTATCTGAGCTACACATACAGTATATGTTTATATGTTAGAGATGAGCAATTTCATTTTAATTGCCCTAGTCCAGCATCCCGTATCAACTTTTGTGGCAGCCATTCTTCACTTCTGTACTTGGCATCCTTGGCCCAGAAATTCAAAATAATCATGTATCTTAGTTTATGTATAGTCATTCGTCAACACTGACAGTAAAAACAAGTCTGACAAAGGGTCTTTATGCTTGTGTCAAAATGATAGTGTTAAACTAGGTATGAATGCCAAGGCGTTGGTGGTAAAACTTGCACAATTAAATCAGACAAACACATACAAAAGACTAAGATCAGGAGATATACAACTACTATTAATAATACACATATAAAATACATAGTTAAAAATCCACACAAAATGATAGGCGCATTAGTCTTTGGTGAGTAAACAGAGCAGGAATAAATAACTATTGATATTAAAAGAAAAAAGTATTGGCCACCTACTGAAGTGCAACTTTATGTAATAAATATCACAATAGCAAAAGGCTAAAGAAAATCTCTAATGTAATAGATATTATGTCCAACTAGTATAGTCACATGCACAAGCATAAAACTAGACCCCTAAATCTTGCATATAGACAAGCTAAGGTCAGGTTCACATTGTGTCTTTCCATACATCATTACCTTTGTCAAGGCTTCCTCCTAAAGCCCTGAAAAACAGGATTTGTGCAAAACTACTGACTGGGCCATGGAGTTTAATGAAGAAGACATAGTCACTTTATGCCCTTTCTGACCTCCTTTTTTACAGCGTCCACCTTTTTAGGAAGGCACAAAGGCATATCTTTTTCCTCTTCATTAAAATCAATGGCCCTGTTGATGGTTCCAACTAAATTCGGGATTCAACTGAGCCACTGACATGTGGCAAAGACGCAATGTGAACTCGGCCTAATACTTAGCAGCAATTAGGTGATTGCATAACCTGTTCACCCATCTAACACACTTTTTCACCAACGGTGAATTAAGTCGTACATTTGCCTAGGATTTTTGACTTTTACTCTAATGAAAGGATGAAATCTTCAGCTATTCTGCAATAAAACCACATCAATCATAAATACATGCAAGTTTTGCCAAGGTTATCAGTGTGAATCCACCCTTACAGTGATGTCTTTGAACTATGCCATTTGAGCCAATAAAATATTAATGACGACGTCCTCATGAACAATTCTATTGACGAACCACATATATGTAGAGAAAAGGGAGATCAATGTCCGTTATAGAGGCCCTTTATTATTATTATTATTATTATCTGAATGCTTGTCCTCCCCAAAATTTAATAATCTTAAATATAGACGGTCAATCGGACCGTAACCTTACAGAGGGGGCGGGCATTTCCGCTTACTATCAGTTACGTTCCTGGACAAAATACCCGCCCACCTCAGGCATCAGAGGAGATCATACTGCGCATGTCTAAGGGCGGTATCCCGGGTAACATAACAACTTCCGGGGTATCCTCCATTGTACTCCCGGATAACAAGCGCGGTTAATTAGATCAGAGTTACTACATACACTGCGCATGTCTAGGGGCGACATCCGGGTTAGTAAACACCAGCTTCCGGTCTATCGCCCATTACGTTTTGAATAGCCAGCATATCAGCTTAAAACAGAAATGGGTGTATAATGCGCATGTCAAGAAGCCTTACCCAGGTGACACATACATAATTGATGACACTTCAGTCTTGGAACATTACCGTCATTTGATTTATACCCCCTTTAGATCACATGTGTATAATTCAACAGATATACATATATGTATAAATATGGGTGCCAAATATCAAATGTGCAGGTTGATAAACATATAATTCTTTAATAGGTGAGTATCAATGTACAATTTATTCAATATGCTTCAGTACCGCTTATTAGGCTAGCGCTTCTTCCAGATTCGCCTGCAGCATACATCTGCACTGAACAGCATACCTTCCTAATTCAGCCTACATATCTTAAATAGGTAAGTATCAATATATCAGCATACATCAATAATGCATACACAATTCATACGTAAGTTTTATCCTACATTTCTTCAATAGAAATATCTTGATCGAAATGCTTCACTATTGCATACTAAATTCATGAGTATATTCAATCCTACATATCAATAGGTATATCTTAATCAGTGCACCTCATTATTCTATACAGCTCATTATACAAACGTCAATTGCCATTATATAGAGGACTCATACTTTGGCATCAGAGAGATGATGATATAATAATCCACCACATACTGTGGGTCCACCACTTAGATCAGTGGAACAGAATAACAGAACCCACAAAAAAACAGTCCCCATATATATATTGACCCAAACATTCAACACCCAGAAGAAAAATGAACTTTATATGAAACAGGCATACGATATTTGCTCATTAATGCCCTTAGATGCTAAGGTTTCCATTCTAAAAGTCCATTCACATTCCCTCCTCAAAATGATTTTATCCAGATCACCACCTCTAGGGTTTTTTGCAACCACCTCAATTATCGCAAATCTGATCTTATCGGTGACTCCACATGTGTCTTGCCAGTGGGGTGTCCCTCTTATTTCGTATGTCGCCCAGGTGTTCCCCAACTCTCCTCCTAAACTCCCTTTTGGTTTTCCCAATATAGTCTTTTGGACAAGGGCAGGTGGCCATATAGACCACCCCAATCGTTTTGCAATTAGAGAAGTTTCTTTGGTAAAAGATTTTTCCTGTTGAGGAACTCCTGAACGACTTATTTGGCTGCATCCATTTGCAGAAATGGCAATTCCCACACCTGTAGAAGCCACAGGGCTTCCTGTCGAGCCATGTCCCTCTTGTCTTTGGTCTCCTATACTGGCTATGCACTAACATATCCCTCAGGGACCTGCCCCTCCTAAAGGTGACAAGGGGGCGCTCCCCTATCACCCCTTCCAGATCTGGATCCATTTTGAGGATATCCCAATGTCGAGCAAGGACCTCCCTGACCATCTGATGTTGTTGGTCATAAGTTCCAATAACTCTAATGTCCTCAAATGATACGTCCCTGTTGTGTTTCTGCAACAGGGATCGCCGATCTTCCTTCTTGGCAAATTCAAAGGCTGTGCTTATGACATATTCTGGATATTCCTTTTCCTTAAATCTATGATACATATCCCTTGCTTGGCCTTGGAAGGTCCTTAGATCGGAGCAGTTTCTCCTCAGGCGAAGGAACTGCCCTTTTGGGATACCTCTTTTTAATGGAACTAGGTGATGACTATGCCAGTGTAGGAGACTATTAGTGCTAGTCGGTTTACGAAAAATACCGGTGGTTAATCCCCCATTTTGTTCTTTCTGGACGATGATATCCAGGAAGGCTATTTTATCCTTATTGATTTCTGATGTGAGGCTAAGTCCAATCTCATTGACATTTAGCTCCCCAACAAAAATTTCAAATTCCTCTTTTGTCCCTGTCCAGATGACCAGGATATTATCTATATATCTATACCAGATGGATATCCTATCCTGCCATCGATTATTATCGTTTCCAAATACCAAAGTACCTTCCCACCAGCCCAGGAACAAGTTTGAATACGATAGGGCACAAGAATTCCGATTTATGGCTTGAAGATGCAATCCAGGCATTTAATATTGGTGGTGTATTAGAAAATGGCATCGTATGCAAACTTGTTTACAATGAAGTCTCTGCGTACTGTTCTCTAATACGTACACATATTATGGCTCTAAGATTCTACATATGTAGGCCATGCTTTCACCAAGCATGGAATAAAGATGATAAAATACAGGAATCTTCTTGTCCTAATTGCCTCAGTTCCTCATAGTGCATTTTCATGTGAAATATAAAGTGTTGTTGGCAGCGGATTACTCCTGATACTCTCCAAGCGTGTGACAACAGAACGTCTTTATTCAGGAACAGACAGGAACAATATATGATAAGCTTAATAGATCAGGAATAAATCATTTGTGTCTCTATCTGTGCAGCATCTACAGCAGGCTGCTTCTCTCATACACAGACACAGTAAAACAGGAAATACAGTCACATGCTCTTTAACATACAAATCTAGCAACTAAACACTCATAGACAGGAATGGAGTTGTTGCACCAAACATATTCCAACAAGTATATATATTGCAAGTTAATAAATTCAAACTGTGCAGAAACAAAATATTTTAGCTAGACATCTAAACTAGTGTAACACCCAACAAGAAATGCGTTTTCCAATTTTCTTCAATAAAGGTTATCTGAAAGTTGGTTAAAGGGCATGAGCTTAATTATTACAAGCTCTATTGTAGAGGAGTGCAGGACATTAAAGCTCTGCTGAAAACTAGCTAACAGAGCAATGCTGTAAAAAACACATAGGCAGCTATGCTGATATAAATGGCAGTGGACAAATTTGGGCTGGCAGAGTTGTGTACATGAGCATTTGGTGCATATAAGAATAAAGTGAACTGTACACTTAGATTAGCTTCATGATATGCCAAATATCTGTAGTGGGTGCAGTGATCAACTCATAGAGAAGGGGCTAATCATTAAAATATAAGAGAGGGTCTCCAGCACTGAAGAGAAGCAGGGTGATGTGCCTAAACGTACAGTCATGGCCAAAAGTTTTGAGAATGACACAAATATTAATTTTTACAAAGTCTACTGCTTCACTTTTTCTAATTGCAATTTGCATATACTCCAGAATGTTATAAAGAGTGATCAGCTTAACAGCAATTACTTGCAAAGTCAATATTTGGCTAGAAAATGAGCTTTATCCCCCAAAACACATTTCAACATTATGGCAGCCATGCCTTAAAAGGACCAGCTAACCTCTTTTCAGTGATTGCTCCATTAACACAGGTGTGGGTGTTGATGAGGACATGTCTGGAGATCAATCTGTCATGATTAAGTAAGAATGACACCACTGGACACTTTAAAAGGAGGCTGGTGCTTGGCATCATTGTTTCTCTTCTGTTAACCATGGTTATCTCTAAAGAAACACGTGCAGTCATCATTGCAATGCACAAAAATGGCCTAACAGGGAAGAGTATCGCAGCTAGAAAGATTGCACCTCAGTCAACAATCTATCGCATCATCAAGAACTTCAAGGAGAGAGGTTCCATTGTTGCCAAAATAGCTCCAGGGCGCCCAAGAAAGACCAGCAAGCGCCAGGACCGTCTCTTAAAAGTGTTTCAGCTGCGGGATCGGGCTACCAGCAGTGCAGAGCTTGCTCAGGAATGGCAGCAGGCAGGTGTGAGTGCATCTGCATGCACTGTGAGGCGGAGACTCTTGGAGCAAGGCCTGGTCTCAAGGAGGGCAGCAAAGAAGCCACTTCTCTCCAGAAAAAACATCATGGACAGACTGATATTCTGCAAAAGGTACAGGCAGTGGACTGCTGAGGACTGGGGTAAAGTTATTTTCTCTGATGAATCCCCTTTTCGATTGTTTGGGACATCAGGAAAACGCCTCATTCGGAGAAGACAAGGTGAGCGCTACCACCAGTCTTGTCTCATGCCAACTGTTAAGCATCCTGAAACCATTCATGTGTGGGGTTGCTTCTCACCCAAGGGAATCGGCTCTCTCACAGTCTTGCCTAAAAACACAGCCATGAATAAAGAATGGTACCAGAATGTCCTCCAAGAGCAATTTCTCCCAACCCTCCAAGAGCAGTTTGGCGATCAACAATGCCTTTTCCAGTATGATGGAGCACCTTGCCATAAAGCAAAGGTGATAACTAAATGGCTCAGGGAGCAAAACATAGAGATTTTGGGTCCATGGCCTGGAAACTCCCCAGATCTTAATCCCATTGAGAACTTGTGGTCAATCATCAAGAGACGGGTGGACAAACAAAAACCTAAAAATTCTGACAGAATGAAAGCATTGATTGTGCAAGAATGGACTGCTATCAGTCAGGATTTGGTCCAGAAATTGATTGAGAGCATGCCAGGGAGAATTGCAGAGGTCCTGAAGAAGAAGGGTCAACACTGCAAATATTGACTTGCTGCATTAACTCATTCTAACTGTCAATATAAACTTTTGTTACTCATATGTTTGCAATTATTATATTTCTGTCTGTGATAAAAACATCTGTCAAACACACATAAAAAACAGAGGGCAGCAGATCATGTGAAAATATAATATTTGTGTCATTCTCAAAACTTTTGGCCATGATTGTAGTTTTAGCAGTGTAAGCATATGATCACCCATTCAGCTAGTTAAAAGCACAGAGAGGCACATAGAGATGAGAAAGACAAAAAGGTAAAATAAAGAAAAGTTATTTTAGGCTTAGTCTGTATATTAAGAGTAAGTATGTATTAACTATTTTGTATAAATACTTAAATTGTGGGAATAACCCTTTAACATCCATCAATATGTACTTTCTACTCACTAAAATGATTTACTCTGGTGCACACAGTGCTCTCTAAAAGCAGCTGTATGGAAAGTTATGAAGCCATGGGTTGGGTACCAAGCTGTCAAAGACCCAGATTCATTGGCATTGCTGTCAATCTGTAGAATATCACTGGTCAGGGCTGTAACCTATATATATATATATATATATAAAATTGAATGTGTGTGTGTGTGTGTGTGTATCACCAACCAATCAACGAGCATCTCTCATTTCACCAGAGCTGTTTAAAAGAAGCTGAGCTGTGATTGGTTGCTATGAGCAACAGTTTCCTCACTCCACGACAACACCTCAGCAGACAGTGACTGGGTGGGAGAAATCTAGCATCCCCGGGAACATAAGATCCAGCCATTGTCTGCCCCCCAGAAAGGAGAAGAGAGCACAAGAATCCCCCCACCCGTGCCTATATCCCCATCACACATCCTCCATCCCATAGGCACATCTTCCCTCTTAAAGGGATCTCCAGTGTGGAAGTTAGGGCAAATGAATCCTGCGCTTTGGTTTGACCCCAGGGCCTCTTAAAGGGATCATTGGTATGGAAGTTAGGGCAATTCCACTCAGCGCTCTGGTTCTGACCCCAGACCCCTCTTAAAGGGATCCCCGGTATGGAAGTTAGGACCGTTCCACTCAGCGCTGTGGTTCTGACCCCAGGCCTCTCTTAAAGGGATCCCCAGTATGGAAGTTAGGACCGATCCACTCAGCGCTGTGGTTCTGACCCCAGGGCCTCTTAAAGGGATCATTGGTATGGAAGTTAGGGCAATTCCACTCAGCGCTCTGGTTCTGACCCCAGACCCCTCTTAAAGGGATCCCCGGTATGGAAGCGAGGGCAAATCCACTCTGCGCTCTGGTACCGACCCCAGGCCCCTATTAAAGGGATCTCCGGTATGGAAGTTAGGGTAAATCCCTCAGCGCTCTGATTCTCACCCCAGGCTTCTATTAAAGGGATCATTGGTATAGAAGTCAGGGAAAATCCATTCAGCGCTTTGGTACTGACCCCAGGCCTCTCTTAAAGGGATCCCCGGTATGGAAGTTAGGGCCATTCCACTCAGTGCTCTGGTTCTGACCCCAGGCTGATGGGATGATGTGGGATATTAGGGTTAGTAGTCCGGTGGCTATGGCTGACGGGATGATGTGGGATATTGGCAGTAGTAGTCCGGTGACTCTGGCTGACGGGATGATGTGGGATATTAGGGGTAGTAGTCTGGTGGCTCTGGCTGACGGGATGATGTGGGATATTAGGGGTAGTAGTCTGGTGGCTCTGGCTGATGGGATGATGTGGGATATTAGGGGGAGTAGTCAGGTCACTCTGGCTGATGGGATTGTGTGGGATATTATAGTGAATGTGGCTATGCAGAGTGGTCGGGACTCTACACTCAGCTTTATATATAGTGTAAGCTTTTCAGGGGATATAGCTCTGGGATCGCCGTCCGGGTAGACAGAATGGCATAGAAACAGTTCATTCAGAGACAGCAGTTCTGGTAAAAACTGGCCGCAACCAGTTTTATTAAAGTCTACAGCAAACAGAACATAATCAAAACCAAATCATAAACATAAGACCTGGGCTTGTCTAGCCACTGACTACACTTAGATAGATTTCCCTATCTATCCGGGTCCAGGCTCTACCAGCCTGGGCCAAAACAACACATATGTTCAGCATTTACCAGCATGGAGTTTCACAGAGTCTCCTCCTTGTGTCTGAAGGCACATCCAACGTCCAGACTTGAGAGAGCTCCCCTCCTATTCAGCAGCTATCCGCATGGATTCTCACAGAGACTACTCCTGTGTCCGGGGTACATCGAGCACCCAGACTGAGACAGCTCAAACTCCTGGAGACACCTTCTGTGCCTGGACCCCTCCTGTGTCCAGACTAAGCGAGCTCTCTGTCTGTGTTCGCAGACACCTACTTCTGGTCTCCTAATTAACAGCTGAGTGGTTTCAGGCCTGAGCTGCAAGTGTGTATTGAATGTAAGGTGTAGTGACCTTTCTCTACCACTAGGTGTACAAAGCCATACATTTCCCTTGTCCCAGTCAGCAAAGTACCTAGGTGAAATGTACACCCCATTCAATACATATCCCTTCACTGTCTCACATATCCCCCCCCTCTTCTCCAGACCGGAGGGCTGGTCATCCAGACCGGAGGGCTGGTCATCCAGACCGAAGGGCTGGTCAACAGTCCTAAACAGACAGTGAACTCTGGACCAGTCATGGCCCTCATCAACTTCATCTTCACTATTGTCATCTGTATCTTCACCTGAGCCATAGCCAACATCATCTTTCTCTTCATCTGAAGCATCCGCACTATCCTGTACCCTCCCAGGCCTATGCTCTCTGCGGGCCTCGGGTATCCTGCACGGTTTCATCTTGACCTTAGGGCCGGGCTCAGTTTTGGTATAGTGCCTCCTCAGAGAAGTACGACCGGGCACGTCAGAACACCTCTGCTGATTCTTCCTCAAAAATCCTCGTACCTCCTGTTCTTGGTGCACTGACCATGTGTCACCAACTATCACAGGAGGTATAGGGGTTTTTTCACTTTTCTCTAGTTCCCCTTGAACCTTCTTTACTTCAATGAGCTTCTCCAGAAGATGCTCATGGCTCTCATCACGCTCCTTCATCACAGTTTGGAGTTTTTTCTGGGAAGTAATCAATTCATCTTGTACCTGTTGGACGTCCTTTATGTCTTCGGCCCCTTCTTCAGGCTCTTCTGGTAGGACATGCTCAGAAGCCCTACCGTCAGTCTTACATTCTACTTCTTCAGTCACATCATTATGGTCTCCAATATCTCCATTTATTCCAGCTTTCAAGTTCTCCTTGATAGCTGCCTCTGTATACTCAGAATTCGCCGGATTCTTCTCTTCCACCACGTTCTGCATCCCATCTGAGCTCCCGTGTGTCTGCAGCGGCAACGGAGTGACACATCGCTTTTCCCATTTGTTGGGACGTGGCTCCGATGTAGACTCCATGAAAGTGCGCTTGAGCTCACCAATGCCAGCCTGATGTCTCAAAATCTCATCTTGTGATTTATCCAGATCCTTGGTGTCACTCGGGAACACCGCTGGGGCTCCGGGCGCCGAACTTCCCGCCTGAGCTTCACGAGTTGCAGCTACTGATCTGAACCGTAACCCGTCCACGCCGCTGTCTTCAGCAGAAACAGATTCCTGGACAGAGTCAGTCCCCATATCTTCAGTCTTGTTCCTCACAGCTTCACTTGAGACCTCAGCTTCTGATGAGGCATCTGGCTTGGTGACTACCACTTTTATGGCTCCTTCCACCTCTGCAGCATCTCCCTCAGAGTCCCTGGCATGATGCAGATCCACACCACACGTCGACAACTTCCCACTTCCAACAGCCTCCACTTGTGCTGTGTTCAGTCTCAGAGTCCTGCCTTCAAAGCTCAGCTCTCCTCCTTTCACCTTAGTCTTCGCCAGGGAACTGGCCAACTGTAAAACATCTTCAGATGCCATCTTCTGTCCGGCTGTAAGGTCAGCATCAGCTTTCTTCTCAGGACTCTCAACCTCCTCTGCTACCATGCCTTCCTCATTTGCACTGGTTGCTTTATTGTCATCAGATGATTCTCTATCACTACCACTATCCCTGTCTGACCCCTTTTTCTCAGCCACATCCGGCTCACTTTCAGGGTTATACAATTCATTCTCATTCTCATCCTGCTCACTGTCAGGGTTATACAATTCATTCTCATTCACATCTTGATCTGGAACCTTAGTTAACATGTCACCCACAACATTAACTTCACCATCTGGTCCCTCAAGTATGTGACTATGTGACAACCCCAGCACTATACTTCTATATAGCTCAGGTACTAGGAGCTGGCTCACGACCTCTCCCTGGACTTCAGTGTCCCTATACAACAGGTTAGTGTTTATGGCAACATGAGGAAACCTCTCCTCAGAGCCAGGCTCTTGGGAAACCTCATTTAGAACATTTATATTTTCCTGGGCCGTTTTAAGAGAGGGGTCTCGCCACTGCTCACTCTCAAAATTGTCACAGGACACAGGTAAGTCAGGGACACTCGGTTCCCGAGAACCACCATCCTCGTCTCCCAACATCACCTGCAAAGGAATTTCATCACTATCACAGTCATCATTATTATCAATATCATTATCATGATTATGATCAGTATCATCATCACTATCATGATCATCATCATTATCATTATCAGCATCAGCATCATTATCATGGTCATCATCATTATCATGATCATCATCATTATCATTATCATCATCATCATCATTATCACATAAGTTTAACGGCCCACTAGCATTGTGTTCCGCCCCTCGGGACTGCGCACCCTCAATAGGAGCTTCATCACACTGTCCATCAGAAACATTTTTCCCCAGAGATCCTTAGATCGGGGAAAGTCATTACCCAATATAACGGGTTGCACCAGGTTCTTCACTACCCCCACTTCATATGAAACCTCCCCGAGTTTGGGGACCAAGTCCACGGCAGTCTCTGGGTAGACTTTGGTGTCTCCATGGATGCACACCATACTCAGGTGCTTATCAGGGATGAAGTCCCTATCAATCAGGCTGTCACATACGGAAGTCACTGGACTCTCTGAGTCCAAGAGGGCCTGTGCTGGGCAGTCATTTACAACCACCGTGCACACCTGTGGTCCAGTCTCTTCGGCTGAGGTGGACACACACACAGGTTCTGCGCAGAGAGAGAGGGATCCGCCAACATCACAATACATAGGCTCCCCCTCTATTGGACCGTTGGCTGCAATTTCACGACATCTCCAACACTGTCCATCACACTTTTCCACCCACATGTCCCCTCGGGCCTGAACCCGCTTATCAGCATACCCCATGTCCCCAACAGCTGGAACGCTCTTACTGCGAGAGTTCAGCGTCCGGGAACTCTGAAGTGACGACCTCTCAGACGGCTGGTCACGGAGACAGTCTTTGCTGGCGAAGGCCTTCTCCATCAGGCTGACCAGACGATTGGCGTCCTGGTGGTCTCCTTGTCTGACCTCTGGCTGTACCTCAGGAGGACATGCTCGGGTGTAGCGGTCCACTATCACCTCTTCAACCATGCCGACACGACGGCCGACGTCAGGCTCCAACCGCTTCTTTACTGCAGGCAACGCAGGTGCCTTTACAACATTACTCGGGGACGAGGTGCTGAGAGCTGCAATCTGCTCCCTCAGCAATCGGTTAAACTCCTGCTGCTGCTGCTGCCAGCTCTGCTGGGCCTGCTGCATGCTCTGCAGGTGTTTCTTAACAAGCTCCTCCATACTGCCGGACTTATCTGTCTCAACCACGGCAGTCTTATGTTGCGCATTAACTTGCGCCATTTGTTTAAACAGCACCTCCATGCTGTCATCCATGCTGTCAGACTTCTCTGTCTCAACAACGGCAGTCTTCACTCAAGACATACACACTCCACAGTCTTTTCCACAGAAAATTCAGCTTTGCTGTGCAGACACTTTTTTTTTTTTTTTTCTCTACAAACTCTATTAGGGCCACTGTCTCTTTAAGACTGCTCCAATAGACGTTTCTCTTTGCTGCTGCACACTCCACAGTCTTTTCCACAACAAGTTCAGCTTTGCTGTGCAGACACATTTTTTTTTTTTTTTCTTTTGCAAACTCTATTAGGGCTACTGTCTCTTTAAGACTGCTCCAACAGACGTTTTTGCTGACACACTTTTTTTTTTTTTTCTGCTGCTGCTTCAACAGACTTCACCTTTTATTGCTGTCTCTCGCCACTGTGCTGCACGCACATTCCAGCACCAATTGTATCAGCCACTGTGCTGCCCCAGCATTCTCCACCAATTGTAACATTTCCAGGGGATATAGCTCTGGGATCGCCGTCCGGGTAGACAGAATGGCATAGAAACAGTTCATTCAGAGACAGCAGTTCTGGTAAAAACTGACCGCAACCAGTTTTATTAAAGTCTACACCAAACAGAACATAATCAAAACCAAATCATAAACATAAGACCTGGGCTTGTCTAGCCACTGACTACACTTAGATAGATTTCCCTATCTATCCGGGTCCAGGCTCTACCAGCCTGGGCCAAAACAACACATATGTTCAGCATTTACCAGCATGGAGTTTCACAGAGTCTCCTCCTTGTGTCTGAAGGCACATCCAACGTCCAGACTTGAGAGAGCTCCCCTCCTATTCAGCAGCTATCCGCATGGATTCTCACAGAGACTACTCCTGTGTCCGGGGTACATCGAGCACCCAGACTGAGACAGCTCAAACTCCTGGAGACACCTTCTGTGCCTGGACCCCTCCTGTGTCCAGACTAAGCGAGCTCTCTGTCTGTGTTCGCAGACACCTACTTCTGGTCTCCTAATTAACAGCTGAGTGGTTTCAGGCCTGAGCTGCAAGTGTGTATTGAATGTAAGGTGTAGTGACCTTTCTCTACCACTAGGTGTACAAAGCCATACATTTCCCTTGTCCCAGTCAGCAAAGTACCTAGGTGAAATGTACACCCCATTCAATACATATCCCTTCACTGTCTCACAATAGATATAATCATTATAATTTGTTATAACTAACCGTAGTTAGTTACTATGCCCGGGCAGTGCCAGGCTCTTCAGCTAGTATGGAATAAAAATGATAATATTATCTAAAAGTACTAGAACATTTCAAAACTGTAAAAAGGTGAAAGAGTAAACCCTAAGAAACTTTAACACACATTCATCAAATCATGTGTCCATAACATATCCATACCCTTAATAATATTAATTGTATAACAAAATAAACAGCAAATGATTAAAAAAGGCAAACAATTAACTTAAATTTAGGAGTGCAAAATAATAAAAAAGTTAAATTTTTACAAATAAAGGCTTATAACTTTGAAAAACTAGAAGACTAGATGAAAAATAATTTGTTTTTACAGTTGTACTGTATTTACAGTGGTGCTTGAAAGTTTGTGAAACTTTTCAGAATTTTCCATACATTTTCGCATAAATTTGACCTAAAACTGCATCAGAATTTCACATCTAAAAGTAGATAGAGAGAACCAAATCAAACAAATTATTCTAAAATATTAGACTTTCTCTTTCTTTTAATTAGAAAAATGATCCAATATCACATATCTGTGAATGGCAAAAGTGCGTAAACCTTTGCTCTCAGTATCTGATGTGATACTTTTGTGCAACTATAACTGCTTCTAAACATTTCTGGTAATTGCTGTTTAATTCTGCACATCGGCTTGGAAGAATTGTAGGCCATTTCTCCCTACAAAACAGCTTCAGTTTTATTATGTTGGTGTGTTTTCTCCCATGAACTGCTCTCTTAAGATTCCTCAATGACATTTCTACAGGATTAAGGTCAGAATTTTGACTTGGCCATTCTAAAAGTTTAACTTTATACTCCTTCAATCACTGTTATGCAGAAGACTTCTCTGCTTTGTGTTGTTGTCTTATTGCATGATCTACATTCTCTTGATATTCAGTTCTTGGACAGATATTCTGACACTTTTCTTTAGAATTTTTGGTATAATTCAGAATTCCTTGGTCCATCAATGATGGCAATCCTTCCTGGTCCAAATACAGTAAAAACCATATTACCACCACGATTCACAGATGATATGAGATTTTTCACACAAACTCAAACATTTTAACATTTGATTTGCGGTTAACCAAAGATAAAACTTGCCCAACACAGTTTCGCGCACTGCTAAAGAATCAGAGAGTGGGCAAGTGTCTTCTTGCATGCTCACATGGACTTATTATTTACAGCTATGACATCTAGTGGACTATCATACCTTGTACAGTGATGGGTAATACCTGGGCCATGACAAATCAGCGGTTCCCAGTGGAGCGCAGTTTGCACAGCAGAATAACTTTGAATCTCCAAAGTCACTTATGGGTATTTAATATGATCGTGTTTATTTTTGTGCTTGCTTTGTTTTTGTGACTGTCTTTATCTAGACCTGCTCACTGGCGGTCAGTGTGTGTACATGTTTCTCTCAAACTCAGAGATTTTAGCATGTCAATTGGTCCTTCCCACAAGGGATATATTTACTGGCTACTTAAATCTATTTGGCTTTAGCCACTCATTTACTTGTGGCCAATAACTCTCTTTTTCATTTGAGAGATGTGTCTACCATTTATTGCAGGTATTTTTCTTCGTACATGCCTATGCACTTTAAGGCCAGTTTCACACGTCCGTGTTTCCGGTACGTATTTGACAGTTGTTACATGTACTGGAGACACGTACACACGTAGACACATTATAATCTATGTCTATGCACATGTGCGTGTTTTCACACGGACCGTGTGTCCGTGTGCCAAACACGTAGACATGTCCGTTTTTACACGGACACACGGACTGAAAAACGTCCGGCACATGTTCACACGGAGAACTGTTCACACAGTCCTCCATGAGCACGGACGGCAGCTGGGGAAGTAGCGGCTACAGTAAGCCGCTGTCCCCCTGCTCTGCATGCGAGCAGAGGAGAACGAAGAGCGGTGTATTAATATACCGGTCATCGTTCTCCTCTGCTCGCAGGCAGAGCAGGGGGAATTACAGCCGGCTTCAGCACCAGCTGCAGGGGGACAACGGCTTACTGTAGCGCTACTTCCCCAGCGGCCATCCGTGTGTCCGTGTGGTACTGATGCGGCACACGGTTGCCACACGTGCCGCACATAGTACACACATGGACACACAGACACTGATATTTCCGGTACTGATTTTTCCAGTACCGGAAATATCAGGACGTGTGAAACCGGCCTAAAACACATTTTGTGCTAGTTATTTAGTATTTGTTCCAGGTTTGTCTGTATACTTATATCTACTATTTATGTGTTCATATTACACCATGCTCTGGCTGTACCACCTTATTCTCTTTATCTTGTGTGGTTTCCTCCCTTTTATATATTTTTATGTATTTTATCATGCTATATAAATAAAATTAGATTTTTTAGCATTATTTTTTTCCCTGGTAGAGCTTTCTTTTTCGGTGTATCTACAGTCATGGCCAAAAGTTTTGAGAATGACACAAATATTATATTTTCACAAGATCTACTGCCCTCTGGTTTTTATGTGTGTTTGACAGATGTTTTTATCACAGACAGAAATATAATTGCAAACATATGAGTAACAAAAGCTTATATTGACAGTTAGAATGAGTTAATGCAGCAAGTCAATATTTGCAGTGTTGTCACGCTGTATAGCAGATATATATATATGTGATGTCAGTAATCTATATCAAAAGGGCAACATACTATATAACATGCGCATAGATATATGATAACATAGAATTACCTGACAATGTCCAGTGGGTCAATACGGAATCCGTTATACGCTGTCTCCGGCTAGAGGGTGACCGGGGTCTATGCTGACCCTAAACTGGGGTCCTAACTAATCCCTCTACCTGGAGGTACTGTTAAAGGTACAGAGGTCCAGGCCACCAGCGTAAACCCTGTCTCCTATCAATCCCTGCCAACTGTAATCTAGTCCTAAGAAGGACCCTGATTACCACCAAAGGGAATGAACAGGTAACGGTTAATGAACAGAAAGACATACAAAAAAGACAAGAAATAAAGTAAATAAAGTCTTACATACAACACTCACACACAGTAGGAACACCTAAGGTCTCAGAGATAAACTATAAGCTGTAAGAGTAAAAACAACTAAGGAGCTCTTAGCTTAAATATTCTCAGAACCGATCCAGTCTGCTAGACTACATGAATGCTTTCACCGGCATCTAACAAGCAGACTGGCAGGTATATGAAGGAATCTAATTCGATCATAATCAAAAGCAGCCGGGCGAGGCTGGACCTAGTCTTAGCAAAGAGCTAGGTAAAATTAACTCCCTCATTACCAAACACAAAGAAACAGCAACTCAGCTGTGAGAAGTCAGAGTGTGTAATCGCGACGATCCTCGTGGCGATACACCCATGACAGTACCCCCCCTCTACGAGGGGACTCCGGACCCTCAGGGCCAGGTCTGCCCGGGTGAGTTGTGTGAAAGGTCCGAACCAATCGATCTGCGTTAACATCAGACGCAGGGACCCACGTCCTCTCCTCAGGACCATACCCCCTCCAATGAACCAAGTACTGAAGGGATCGGCGACTGAGACGTGAGTCAATGATTTTCGACCCATGAAATTCCACGTTATCATTGACCACCACTGAAGGAGGAGGTAGAGGTGACGGTATGACTGGTGCCACATACTTTTTAAGTAATGACTTGTGAAACACATTATGAATTTTAAACGTAGGAGGGAGGTCCAGACGAAATGCCACAGGATTAATTATGGAACTGATCCTGTACGGCCCGATGAATCTGGGACCCAACCTCCAGGAGGAAACTTTAAGTTTTATATTCCTGGTAGACAACCAAACCAGATCGTTCACCTTCAGATCTAGACCAGAAACTCTCCCCCTATCAGCCATCCGTTTGTAACGGTTCCCCGTAACCTTCAGTCTTAACCGATCTGGAACTATCAGTCTCCCTGGAAGTCCCACAGGGGCGTCCCCCTGAGCCCCCAATACCTCCCCCTCAAGCTCAGAGCATACAGCTGACACTACAACTCCCTCCTGAGGAATAGGAACCGGATCATCCGTCTTCCCGGCCCCTGGGAAAGTACGAGATAAGGCATCAGGAAGCAACTTTATTGAGCAGTCATATGCGCGATGAGGAGGTAACTCTTTACACCCCTCCTCTGAGAACATCTCCCCAAAGTCCTCCAGAAAAGGAGACAAAGTCCTAGGCACAACCGCACCGATGACCGTGCTCATGCAGTTATTCCTGCAAAATTCACCCCACTGGCTTATCTTTCTGGATTGCCAATCAATCACTGAGTTATGTTTAGCCAACCAAGGAAGTCCCAACACAATAGGAGTAGGTAGACCCTCCAACACATAACAAGACAATTGCTCTTTATGTATTGCCCCTACTCGAAGATCTATGTTATGAACAGCTTGTACCAAGCTACCTTGACCGAGAGGTCTAGAATCAATAGAGACTATAGGGACCGGTTTGGCCAATACACTCAGTTGCATACCATGCGCCTGGGCAAACCGAGCGTCCACCAGATTAGCCCCGGACCCACTATCAAGAAAAACAGAAATCCTCTCAGTTCTAGTACCAATCACCACCTCCGCAGGCACGAGAAACTGAGAGGGATTTGGGGACGAAATACACACTCCCAGGTTAACTCCTTTGCTCAAAGAGGCCCGGGATGGACACCCCCCAACAAAATGTCCCTCTCTCCCGCAAAAGAAACACCTTCTAGTATTGCGGCGCACCGCCGATTCCCTCCTACAAAAAGATGTCCCTCCCAACTGCATGGGTTCCTCAGAACAGACATGGGGAACCTCAGTATAAGGGACTTTAGTAGTAGGTGGAGTCATCACGGGAGGCGGAGTTACCTCGCGTCTTCCCCGAATTCGTCTATCAATGCGAATAGCGAGGGCCATAGCAGCCTCCAGTGATGGAGGAGAATCATACTGAGCCAACACATCCTTTAATTTGTCAGACAACCCTTGACAAAACTGGCTCCTAAGAGCTGGGTCATTCCACTGAGTATCTGTTGCCCATCTACGGAACTCAGAAGAATATTCCTCCGCTGGACGATTTCCTTGCCGTATTTTACGTAACTTTGTTTCAGCAAGGGAAACTCGATCCTGATCATCATATACCAGACCCAGGGCAGTAAAAAATCGATCCACTGACTGGAGATCTGGGGAGCCTGGAGGAATAGAGAATGCCCAAGATTGAGGGTCCCCTTGTAAGAGTGAGATAACAATTCCCACCCTCTGCTCTTCACTCCCAGATGACCGAGGCCGCAGCCGAAAGTACAATTTACATGCCTCCCGGAAAGTAAAAAATTTGTCCCGCCCACCAGTGAACCTGTCCGGGAGAGCAACCTTAGGTTCAGATCTGGTTTGCTCCGGGGGAGACAAAACCTTGGACTTAATGTCTGCAAACTCCATGGACAACCCCTGCAACTGCCGGGCCAGCTGGGCTACTGGATCCATGACAGCTGGGGAGAATCTTTAGTATAGGCCGGTGAAAATGTCACGCTGTATAGCAGATATATATATATGTGATGTCAGTAATCTATATCAAAAGGGCAACATACTATATAACATGCGCATAGATATATGATAACATAGAATTACCTGACAATGTCCAGTGGGTCAATACGGAATCCGTTTATACGCTGTCTCCGGCTAGAGGGTGACCGGGGTCTATGCTGACCCTAAACTGGGGTCCTAACTAATCCCTCTACCTGGAGGTACTGTTAAAGGTACAGAGGTCCAGGCCACCAGCGTAAACCCTGTCTCCTATCAATCCCTGCCAACTGTAATCTAGTCCTAAGAAGGACCCTGATTACCACCAAAGGGAATGAACAGGTAACGGTTAATGAACAGAAAGACATACAAAAAAGACAAGAAATAAAGTAAATAAAGTCTTACATACAACACTCACACACAGTAGGAACACCTAAGGTCTCAGAGATAAACTATAAGCTGTAAGAGTAAAAACAACTAAGGAGCTCTTAGCTTAAATATTCTCAGAACCGATCCAGTCTGCTAGACTACATGAATGCTTTCACCGGCATCTAACAAGCAGACTGGCAGGTATATGAAGGAATCTAATTAGATCATAATCAAAAGCAGCCGGGCGAGGCTGGACCTAGTCTTAGCAAAGAGCTAGGTAAAATTAACTCCCTCATTACCAAACACAAAGAAACAGCAACTCAGCTGTGAGAAGTCAGAGTGTGTAATCGCGACGATCCTCGTGGCGATACACCCATGACAAGTGTTGACCCTTCTTCTTCAGGACCTCTGCAATTCTCCCTGGCATGCTCTCAATCAACTTCTGGACCAAATCCTGACTGATAGCAGTCCATTCTTGCACAATCAATGCTTTCATTTTGTCAGAATTTTTAGGTTTTTGTTTGTTCACCCATCTCTTGATGATTGACCACAAGTTCTCAATGGGATTAAGATCTGGGGAGTTTCCAGGCCATGGACCCAAAATCTCTATGTTTTGTTCCCTGAGCCATTTAGTTATCACCTTTGCTTTATGGCAAGGTGCTCCATCATGCTGGAAAAGGCATTGTTGATCGCCAAACTGCTCTTGAAGGGTTGGGAGAAGTTGCTCTTGGAGGACATTCTGGTACCTTTTTTTATTCATGGCTTTGTTTTTAGGCAAGACTGTGAGAGAGCCGATTCCCTTGGCTGAGAAGCAACCCCACACATGAATGGTTTCAGGATGCTTAACAGTTGGCATGAGACAAGACTGGTGGTAGCGCTCACCTTGTCTTCTCCGAATGAGGCGTTTTCCTGATGTCCTAAACAATCGAAAAGGGGATTCATCAGAGAAAATAACTTTACCCCAGTCCTCAGCAGTCCACTGCCTGTACCTTTTGCAGAATATCAGTCTGTCCATGATGTTTTTTCTGGAGAGAAGTGGCTTCTTTGCTGCCCTCCTTGAGACCAAGCCTTGCTCCAAGAGTCTCTGCCTCACAGTGCGTGCAGATGCACTCACACCTGCCTGCTGCCATTCCTGAGCAAGCTCTGCACTGCTGGTAGCCCGATCCCGCAGCTGAAACACTTTTAAGAGACGGTCCTGGCGCTTGCTGGTCTTTTTTGGGCGCCCTGGAGCCTTTTTGGCAACAATGGAACCTCTCTCCTTGAAGTTCTTGATAATGCGATAGATTGTTGACTGAGGTGCAATCTTTCTAGCTGCGATACTCTTCCCTGTTAGGCCATTTTGTGCATTGCAATGATGACTGCACGTGTTTCTTTAGAGATAACCATGGTTAACAGAAGAGAAACAATGATGACAAACACCAGCCTCCTTTTATAGTGTCCAGTGGTGTCATTCTTACTTAATCATGACAGATTGATCTCCAGCCATGTCCTCATCAACACCCACACCTGTGTTAATGGAGCAATCACTGAAAAGAGGTTAGCTGGTCCTTTTAAGGCAGGGCTGCAATGATGTTGAAATGTGTTTTGGGGGATAAAGTTCATTTTTTAGCCAAATATTGACTTTGCAAGTAATTGCTGTTAAGCTGATCACTCTTTATAACATTCTGGAGTATATGCAAATTGCCATTAGAAAAAGTGAAACAGTAGACTTTGTAAAAATTAATATTTGTGTCATTCTCAAAACTTTTGGCCATGACTGTACTCTAATGTATGCTCCATGGTATGTATATGGGTTATATATATAGGTGTTTTGTTTTGCTTTTTTTCTTTTCTACAGAGTGTTAGCTCTTATGGTCAGTGGTCTTCTTTATCGTTCTCTCATTTCCACTAGGTGTATTTTATGAACAATTACAAGCTATCAAGTATTAATATTTGTGCAAATTTATTAGCTGCAAATCAAATTGTTTGGAAAAATTTGGCTAAATTGGTGCATTTGCAGCTCATCTCTAGTTTTTATGCCATACTGCATTGTTTTCCTTTCTCCAAGCATAAGTCTTCTCTTTTAGATCAAAACACTCTTTTTTAATCTCATCTGTTATAAAATATTGTTCCAATAATTGGCTTGTCTAGTTGATCTTTACCAAACTGTGGCTGGCATCAATGCTATTTTTAGAGAGCTGTAGCTTTCTCCTTGCAATCCTGTCATACACACCATTGCTGTTCAGAGTCCTCCTAATGGTTATGTAATGAACATCAGGGCTGTCACTAGGAATTTCGGGGCCCCATACTGGCAAAATTTATGGGGCCCCCCTTGAAACTCCGCCCAGGCTCCACTCCCCAGTTCTGCATCCACCCTAGCTCCTCCTCCACCACGCAAACCTTCCAAAATCCCTCTGCCCTTTCATGGAAAAACTTCACTTCTGCACCATGCCCTCACCAATGACACATTAACACCAATTACTCGATGAATATGCAGCATTTTGCTTGTTTAGTATAATACACCCCATAGTCCTCCATATATTATAATGTGCATCACAGTCCTCCATATTGTAAAGTGCACACCCCATAGTCCTCCATATAATATAATGTATCCATAGACCTCCATATAGTATAATACACTCCTAATAGCCCTCCATATATTAAAATACACTCAGTCATTCATATAGTATAATACACTCCTCATAATGCTCCTTATAGTATAATGCACTGTCATAGTCATCCATGTAGTATAATTCACTTCCCATAGTATAATGCACCCCATAGTTCTTCATATGGTATAATGTATTCCCCATAGTCCTCGATAAAGTATAATGCAGCCCACACATAGTATAATGCAGTCACCCTATAGAGCATAATGCAGCCACCCCACAGAGTATAATGCAACCACCCCAGAGTATAATGCAACCACCCCACAGAGTATAATGCAACCACCACACAGAGTATAATGTAAACCCCCCATAGAATATAATTGAGCCCCCTAATATAATATAATGTAGCCCATCAATAAAATACAATGTAGTCCTCCTCATATAGTATAATGCAGCCCCCATAGAATATAATGTAGTTCCCTTATAAAGTATAATGAAGCCCCCATACAATATAATCTAGCCCCCATAGAATACAATGTAGCCACCTCATACAGTATAATGTAGCCCCCTCATAAGAGTATGATGCAATCACCCCTCATAGAATATAATAAATATAATACAGCCTCTCATAGAATATAATGTGTCCCCGAATAGAATATCATACAGCCCACCTCCCCAAAGGAATATAACGTAGCCCCCATAGTATATAACACAGCCACAAAGTATATAACACAGCCACCCTATAAAATATAATATATCTCCCAATAGTATTTATAACACAGCCAACATAGTATATATCATGGCCCACATAGTATATAGCGCAGCCCACATAGTATATAGTGTGGCCCACATAGTATACAGCAGGACCCACATAGTATACAGCATGGCCCACATGGTATATAGCTGGGCCCACATAGTATATAGCGCGGCCCACATAGTATATAGTGCGGCCCGCATAGTAGATAGCACGGCCCGCATAGTAGATAGCGCGGCCGCATAGTATATAGCATGGCCCAAATAGTATACTGCAGGGCCCACATAGTAAACAGCAGGGCCCAAATAGCATATTGCAGGGCCCACATAGTATATAGCAGGGCCCACATAGTATATTGCAGGGCCCACATAGTATATAGCAGGGCCCACACAGTACATAGCACGGCCCACACAGTATATAGCATGGCCCACACAGTATATAGTACGGCCCACACAGTATATATCACAGCCCACACAGTATATAGCATTGCCCACAGGGTATATAGCACGGCCCACACAGTATATAGCAGGGCCCACATTGTACAGCAGGGCCCACATAGTATACAGCATGGCCCACATAGTATACAGCAGGGCCCACATAGTATATAGCAGGGCCCACATAGTGTACAGCGTGGCCCACAAATTATATAGCAGGGCCCACATAGTGCACAGCAGGGCCCACATAGTATATAGCAGGGCCCACATAGTATGTAGCAGGGCCCACATTGTACAGC
Source organism: Oophaga sylvatica (assembly GCA_033576555.1). Taxonomy (NCBI): domain Eukaryota; kingdom Metazoa; phylum Chordata; class Amphibia; order Anura; family Dendrobatidae; genus Oophaga; species Oophaga sylvatica. The sequence goes on from JARQOD010000006.1 coordinate 141,486,015, forward strand.
AGGGCCCACATAGTATATAGCAGGGCCCACATAGTATATAGCAGGGCCCACATTGTACAGCAGGGCCCACATAGTATACGGCAGGGCCCACATAGTATATAGCAGGGCCCACATAGTGTACAGCGTGGCCCACATAGTATATAGTAGCAGGGCCCACATTGTACAGCCTTCATCTCCCCCCCACCCACCCACAGTGCAGTACGCACTGACAGCTTTATAAAAAAAAAAAAAAAACACTCCTCACCTTCTCCTCGTGCCCGCGCTGCTCCCGGCTCCTGTCTCCTGCTCTGCCCGGCACACAGTGAGCGCGCACGCGCTGTCAGAGACAGAGCGGGGAATGATGGGAGAGGGAGCGTCAGCTGACACTCTCTCCTCCATCATTGCTTTGAACTGTACTGGCAGACGCCGGTATAGTTCAAAGCAGCTTGGTGGGGGGAGTCGGCGCTGGGGGCAGGCGGGCCCCCCTGCCTTACAGGGGCCCCATAGCGGCTGCGTGATGTGCCGCTAGCTGGGGGCCCCTTGGGGAGCAGGGAGAGCCTCAAAATGTTGGGGGCCCCCGGGCCCAAGTGTGGACCGGCGTGCTCGGGCGGCGGGCCCCCCTAATCACCGGGCCCCATACCGCAGTAAGGGTTGTCATGCCCTGATGGCGGCCTTGATGAACATTAACATTGTTGTATAAATAAAACAGGTCAACCGCTCACATCTGATTGTCATTCGATTGATTGAAAACACCAGATTCTATTTTAGCTTTAAATTATTTAGTGGTTTAGATTTGTTTGCCACGCACAGACTTGTGCTATTGGAACATTTTCATTCAACTTTCAAGCACCTTGGTATATTAACCTAAATAGGTTCAACAGTTTAAACAAAGCTCCCTAAAACAAAAGCTGATATAAATCCCTAAATAGAATGCATAAACACTTTGGAATGAAAACTCCATACAGGCATCCAACTTACTACATAATCATATTGGTGGTCTATCATACAAACAATTTAATTTTATAACTATTGCAGCTTCGTGAACCTTGGGCTTACCGCAAGGTGAAATTGTCAACATCTGTTTACCATATAGTGTTGCGTCTAGCATTATGGTATTTCATTTAATATGTAATAAAGTTAAGCAAATAGATTTGCACTGTCTTAGCAAGGCATTTAATCAGGAAATGCATATTATGATATCTTGTGAGACCCAGTGGTTAGAACTTAGGCACATTGAGGGGTGCAATAAGTGCATGAAGAAGGTCAAGACGTGGAAGAAGCACCCAGGACACAGAGCCATGGATACCGGGTGCAAAAGTGAAGACTGCTGGTCTGGCTCCCACAGAAAACT